>CM046814.1:27567761-28167761 GCA_025617385.1 Murraya koenigii | reverse complement strand
CTACCGATTTCAGGTTCTGTTACCTTGTCGTGCTGCTTATATTTTCCTTTATGATTTCCTGGCATATTTTTTCCTTCTATATCAGTAGCTCAAGACAATTTGCCTGATAAACAGAGGAGCTGGATTCATTTCTTTGGAGAACCTATTGTTCTTTGCCAAGACATTTTCGGTGAGATTCTGAGTGTTCAGTTTAATTAGGAGGTGGAATGTTATAGTTTTATTCCAATTTGCAGGCACAGAATTAACTGTTTGATTTATACTTTTTGGTTCACTGTTGCAGACATCATTTCAGCGTTTACTAAGAAAGCAAGGAGGTAAGCGAGCTGCCTGGGAGTATCCATTTGCTGTTGCTGGTGTAAACATCACATTCATGCTCATGCAAATGCTTGACCTTGAGGCTAGTAAGTAGAAATTAAGGATCTTTTTCCCTCAGGATTTGGATTAACACATCAAGAGTGATCAACTGCAATTTGAGAAACTCTATGCTCTCTCTAAATCTTAAACTGAGCTTAATCTGCTAGAAAATGTGGAAGCACCAACACTGATCTTTTTTTAAGCCAAAAGTTTGTTACACTGAGAAAACATTGCTAATGCAGGCTGGCTTTTCTTTTGCAGCAAAACCTAGGACATTTGTTAGATCGGTTTTCTTGCAGATGTTGTCAGGTAGGAGCCTTCATGATATTGTCATGTTCAAGCATTGCTGTATCTACTGTTACTTTTACATGAAATAAATTGATGTTTTTTGCAGCAGCTTAAGGTATTATTAAATGTGTTGTTTCAGATAATGAGTGGGCCTTTGACTTGCTTTACTGTGTGGCTTTTGTGGTTATGGACAAACAATGGCTTGAGAGAAACGCTACTTACATGGAGTTCAACGTAGGAATACTTTTCTCTTTTCCTACTTGATCCTTTCCAAATCATTTCAACTTGTAGTATATGGCAATCTCTGAAATCATATGCTTCAAGTCACTGATGAAATTCGGCATCTCCTACACAGGATGTTTTGAAGTCAACTCGAGCTCAGCTGGAGAGGGAGCTTCTCATGGATGATGTTCTGCAGATCGAAGAGATGCCTTCTTACAGTCTGCTCAGTTAGAAATAACCAACTAAAATTTCTGGCCAGTTTCTGAATATAGTTTTTTAATTTCTCAACCTTGTAAAATTCTTGCTGCGTCTCTCACTCTAGTAAGTGAATGTGAATCCACAGTCCTTCAGTTTTGAATTAGTGGTTCCTGCTGGGGGATTCTGTCAAAATCCAAACCCTACTTTTCCATTTTAGAATTGTGCGTAGGGGTTGGAGATACCAAAAAACTCAAATTTATCAGAAATTCTTTAGTACTTTATTGAGTTTATGAGATTCCATTTCAGAAGTTTTAAATGGAGGCTCAAGTTTTACTCCTTCCTTTACTTTTTGGTTATTTTGGCCATCTTATTTATTATATTGCAGCCAAGATGTCATCTTGATTAAATAAACGAAGGGAAGAGTTTAAATTTCATGTTTGAGATAAGGAGCTTTGATATAACCTTTTCGAAACAATTTTGCATCCTTGTTGATGCTCTGCGTCGCTATGGCTCTCGATGAGCAGTCTCCAATACAACCTGTTTTGATTTCCGATTGATTTCTTAATAATTAATCACACGGTATAACACATGTAAAGTAATTCTAGAATCTCTTTTCGAATACGTTATGCCTTGTCCGAAAATACAAACGAGGGAACAATGACCGGTGTCGATAGAAATATCACAAGAGTCTGTTACATCATGGCGGTGGTCATTCTTCAACTGGAAGTCCTTTTTTTGGATCCAGCTGCCTTGCAACAGTTGCAAGGTATCAACCTGGGAACAATTAGAAATGCTGTGCTAATTGAATCTTATTTTTTAGGTTTCTTCTAGCGGTCAATTCTGCAATTTTTTTTTTTTGAAAAGTTACTAAATATATATGAGCAGAACAATCCAGTACAAAAGCTGAAAAATATAGCGGACATATTGTTAGAGAAAAGGTTGATGATAATGTAATACACTTTAAAAGCCCTTTCTTTTTTTTTTCTTTTTTTTTTTGGAATGGAAAACAATGCAGTACCGTCAGAGAAAATTATAAAGCCAAAACACAATTACAAGAAGATATCCTAAAGCTGAAAGGAGGAAACGACTTAAGTCACACGATTACCTCTTCATCCTTTTTTAGCAATATTCTTATTGGTCGCCTTCCTTAACTTGAAGTCCCCAGAAAAGAGAGAAAAAAAAAATACTTATGATTCAACCGTCAAACAAATCATGGACTGTACGTTAAATTCAGCAAAAACTAGTAGCTAGCGAGGAAAGGATAGCAAGACTGGGTGGTGGCAATGCAGACCGCTATTATGATAACTACAAATGGTAAACTGAAGTTTGCAAAGGCTGCAGGTCTCAAAAGCGAACTTCTCAGCCTCGCTGTGTAACTTTCACAGCCCTCAGCAAATTTAAGCAAACAGATTACCATATAGTTGATGGAAAAAAAAAAAATTTGGACCATTTCTCGATTTGTGCGTGTCATCCTTGCGCAGGGGCCATGCTAATCTTCTCTGTATCGTTCCAATTTTATCGGATGTCTCCGAAGAGACACATACGCCAGCTCCTATTCTATATATTAAGACTCGAAGGCAAGAATAAATAGGCGATGTGGGTTTCGGTTTGATTTGAAGGAGAGACTTAATCGTTGACGTCACGCTGATAAAATCCCACGTTGGGCCGCTGGCTATTATAACAAGTGCTTTTTAACATTGGATTTGGTTTTGGGCTCTTTGTAAGAACTCCTAAGGGTTAGACAATTGGCATCCTTCAACTCTCCTCATGAAACCCCTTCTTCAGTTATATTTATTTTATTTTCGAAAATGTCATTTTCTTTAAGTAAACTTCTAATTTTTTAATTTAAACTTTTTATTACTAAAACTCAAAGTCGTAATATACTATTTTTTTATTTCTTTTTACAATATTATTATTACCATAAATAAAAATTAAAATTTTTTGAATGATGAATTTTTTAATATTAATCATTGGCTTAAATTACATATATTTTAAATTATAATTTAAAACCAATATTAAGTATAAAAATATTTAATCAATAAGAAATATGAAAAAAAATAATAGACTAGTCTAGATTTGTACAATATATTTTAGTTAGGTAGGAAGTAATAGATAGAGAATTAAAAAAAAATGATTGATTTTGAAGATAAGTAATTTGTTGGATTAAAAAAAATTATGTGTGCTTAATTTTGATTTATTTTTAATCGTAAATTTTATTTGAAGTGGGATTTTGTAAGGATAAAGTTGAAGTGCCAATAGTTTCACTCAGCTCAAAAAGTTACCAAGTTCAGTTGCCGCCGGAGTTGGGTTCTACAGTGTCCACAATGAGATGGAATTTATAATGAGTTTGAAATTAATAATGATTAAAGATCGATTATGTAAATTCTTATTGTGTGTACGTAAATGAAAGGGCGCAAAGAACGAACTAGTAATCATATGTCACAGTGTCGTTCAATGATCGTGTATGGCTAGAATTGAACAATTATATATATTTTTTTAAAACTAACTACTAATAGTAATCATAATATGCAAATAACACAATTTACTATTTGATGACTTCATGCCATATCCTCAACGCCAACTCTGCTTTACTTGTTTCCAGTAGGAAAAAAAAAAAAACTCTGCTTACGAACATGAGCCCTAGATCTCACTTTCCTTTTTGCCGTCTTTATCTAGGCACGCTGCAAAGTACAAGCAAGTATTAAAGCAATAATTCTTAGTTTAAGTTCATTATTTACGGAAGCCACTCGGAAGTTCTTATAATAATACGAGGGTTTTAATTTTTCTTTCATTAGAAATAAATTTATTTTTTAATTAAAAATATGTGAGTAGTAGGTATTCTTGAATATTTGTGACGGCAAAATAACGGAAAGGACGGCGGCTACGTTTTGGATAAAAATAAAAATTTTGTTAGAAAGAAAAATCAACTAATTAAATTAAAGTTGTTTGTTTGGGTCAATTCTCGATTAGAAGATTTAATTTGTATGAATTGGTATTGGTTTAATACCCATAATGGGAGTTGTTTTAGTATGGTAAAAGTCCGTATGTATACACGATTGAAATTTCGTTAATAATGTGTTTTTACTATCTATTATGTTCCATGGGGCCTCCAAAGGTCTCCGCCCTTCCATCCCTTGTATAGATAGAAAGGGAGGGCGAAGCTTTTGGTTTTTTCATGTTGTCAAAGAGTTGAACAATTAAAATAGATGGCGAGTGCCTGATCGAATTGATTGGGTCATGTAGGAACAATGTTTAAGTCTACCGGTCTGTTAGGATGCCTCAGCTGCATACATTACTGCACTTCCACTTGACACATATCGTAATGATAAACGACTCGTCTCGTCGTGACCTTTTCTTGAATTCTCAAAACTTCTGTCGCTCCATTCCCGCAGGGGCAGAGAACCCATCGCTGTATCGACTGTGCTACCGTAGGCTCTGAGGAAGTCGGAATAGGAGAGCACTCATCTTGGGTGGGCTTACTACTTAGATGCTTTCGGCAGTTATTTGCTCCGCACTTGGCTATCCAGCGTTTACCATGGGCACGATAACTGGTACACTAGAGGTGCGTCCTTCCCTATCCTCTCGTACTAAGGAAAGGTCCTCTCAATGCTCTAACGCCCACACCGGATATGGACCGAACTATCTCACAACGTTTTGAACCCAACTCACGTACCGCTTTAATGAGCGAACAACCCAACCCTTGAAACATATTAGTTCTAATAATAGTCTGATTTATAAATATTAGTTAATAGTCTAATGTATATATCAGTTACACTCTGATCAATGTATCAATATCAAAAAAAAATATTGAGTCTTTATTGATTATATGATGATTGGGTGCTCCGACACTCATGGTATCTTATTCTCCCACCCTCAAAACCAAACATCAAAGTCTTAAATAAAGGATTTATGATAAAGAAAGTGGCTACCTTTAGTTCTTATCCAGTTCTGATTAAAAAGATGTGTGAGATAGTGTACTGTTTGAAAATGATTCAGTAGCTTTTCCTTAATCACATAATTATGATGTCCAATGGAATTGGATCTAAAACCTAATCAACTCTAACCTCTTCCGCTTTTAATAGAAACAAAAATTTACTTATCATACAATAAAAAGATCAATGATGATTAATTAGAAATTTATAAGTGATTAGAAGAATAGTAATCATGACCCAAAAATAAAAATATCTCAAGAGGAGCTGGCAATGGCCCATCACCCAAGTATTAATGATATTATTTTGCAGCCGGATCAATCATTTAAAAAAAAAAAAACGAGAAGAAGTAGAGACTTGTACAGAATTCTATAGCTTTGATAAAACGATATATAGAAAAAAAAAAAATTCCTTTTGCCATATTCAAGCTGCTTAGGAATCAAGTCACTATTGAAGGCTTATACAAGACATTACCTGTTAGATACTCATCTAAGGCACAAATGTTATGAAAAACAAGTTGTATTTCCCTGAAAAAGATGCCCTAACTTCACATCTAAAATAAATTTATTTATTTTTATAAAAAAAGGGGAAAAAATTATTTATTCAATTTATGAAAAATTATTAGTTGGAGAGTGAAAGCCAGAACCTGGCTGATCCTTGAACCCAAAGCTTGAGAATTACCAAACTCTGCCAGCCTTGTCTTTTAAGCAAAACTCACACCCAAAGCACTCACAAGCACTTCACATTCTCTCTTTCTCAAAATACTTGGTTGTGTGGCAATGTGCTCAAACACAAAGCTTCCACTTTCTAGTTATCCAATTATCTCAGGTAAAGCTCCTACACTCTAGTATTCTGAGTTCGAAGGAGCCGACAGATGGCTTCCTTCCAATCACCACCAATCACAATGCGAAGCTCTGCGTTACTGGAAACTTCATGTGGCTATCTACTCCAAGAATTACAGGCAAGAGACAAGCATTTTCTTTTTCTTTGCTTTCCACTTGAATGTAAATAATGGCTTTAAATGTTACATATTTTGTTAACCGATGTTATATTGGAGTAGATGATTTGGGATGAAGTTGGAGAGAGTCAGTTTGAAAGAGAGAAGGTTCTACTAGATTTAGAACAAGAGTGTTTAGATGTACACAGGAGAAAAGTTGACCGTGCAAACATATCGAGAGCTCGCTTGCACCAGGAGCTGGCAGAATCCGAAGCTGAATTCACCCATCTTCTTCTCTCACTCGGTGAACGATCACTCCCTGGACGGGTACCTTATCCATCAATCTCTGTTAAGAAAACACTCATTAAACTGTGCATGTGAAAGAACAATGCATGATTGTGCTGAATAAAATGCGAACAGAAAATTGTTTGGGAAACATTACATGTCCATTGAATTTTGTCGTTTTGACCAGAAATTTTCACTACCTGTCTCAAGATTAGGCCAACTATATGCCCCTAATCCTGACAGTAAATTGTTCCAGAGAAATCTATTAACTTTGTGGCTTAAAAAATGGAGGGTATATAGTCCTATACAGAGAATCTAATTATCTTGAACAACAAAATCCTTGCATATGTTGACTCGCCATTGCCTGCAGCCAGAGAAAATGACAGGAACTCTAAAGGAGCAGCTTGATTCAATCACTCCAGCTTTAAGGGAGATGCGATTGAGGAAAGAAGAGAGGGTGAACCAGTTCCGAGCCGTGCAGGCACAAATTCAGAAAATTTCTGCCGAAGTAGCAGGCCTTTCAGAATATGACGACTCTTCAACAAACGTCATTGTGAACGAGAATGATCTTTCACTGAAGAAACTGGAGGAATACCAAATTGAGCTACAAGGGCTCCATAATGAGAAGGTACCATAAAATTCCTTCAGATTTACTTTCGAGGAGACTGTAAACTTTCCCATGAAACTGAGGAGTATTATAATTGTTTGTTTCTCTTTTGTCGATTTCAAAGAATGACAGACTCCAGAGGGTAGAAAAATACATAGATGCGGTGCGTAATTTGTCTGCAACACTTGGAATGGAGTCTTCCATGATCATAACAAAAGTTCACCCCAGCTTGAGTGAACTGTTTGGAATATCCAAGAACATTAGCGACAACATTTTGGCAAAACTCAATGGTACTGTGGAATCTCTCAAGGAAGAAAAGCAGAAGCGCCTTGAGAAGGTGAAAATTATTACATCATGCCATCCTTCTTTTGAGTAAATATGACTGCTTGGAGCTCGTTCGTGGATCTGTGCAAAACATACATGATTCACAACGACAACTAAAACAAGAAAGATGTCAAAACCTTAATCATGACAGGAACCATGTACAATTAAAACCGTTCCGAGTGGTTAACCTCTTTCTCTGCTGATTACTTTAAAAATATTGTTCGCTAATTAGATCAAATACCCGGATGACGAAATCTTTTATTTTTAATGGAGTCAACCTTGCAGCTTCACCAGCTTGGCAAAGCACTGACGAACTTGTGGAATCTCATGGACACTCCCTATAGTGATCGCAGAAAGTTTTCCCATGTTACAAGTTTACTATCTGTGTCGTCAGCAGAAGTATCAGAGCCTGGAAGTCTTACCCACAATATAATCGAGCAGGTTAGTACATGTGATTCACAATTCTTCAAACTATTAGAACACAGTAGACAGCACGGTTATTCATATTGTTTTCAAGTTCCAACTACACATAATACTTGTTCAAACTGTTTCAAGGCTGAGGCTGAAGTCAAGCGATTAGATCAGTTAAAAGCAAGCAAGATGAAGGAGCTTTTCCTGAAGAAACAGAATGAGCTAGAGGATATCTGCAATAACTCACACATGGAGATTCCTTCTCAATCAGAGATGGACAAAATAATAGGCCTTCTGAACTCTGGTAGGGAAGAAATTTCTCTGTTTTAAGGTGCTTCTATTGCTTAATCTAGTGTGACCTACAAACTGACTTGATATATACAAAAGGGGAGATTGATCATGCTGATCTCCTCACAAGCATGCATGAACAGATATCAAGGGCAAAAGAAGAAGCATCTAGCAGGAAGGTTATAATGGAGAAAGTCGAAAGGTGGATGTTGGCACGTGATGAGGAGCGCTGGCTAGAAGAATATAGCATGGTATAATCCCACAGCCATCCATCTGCATGATTAGTTGACTCCATCTTTAATGCATCTATTCACGTTTCCTCCTCCATACATTTCTACAGGATGAGAATCGGTACTCAGTTAGCAGAGGTGCTCACAGAAACCTGAGGCGTGCCGAAAGGGCCCGGATAACAGTCAAGAAAATTCCAGGTAACATGCGAAAGATTCTCAATTTTAGAAATTTATGTCCAATCGGAAGCAGGAACTTCTGAATGGCCAACTTGTATTAACTAATCATATCAAACAACAGAATAATAAAAGCTGCAGGATTGACTATTTGCAGAAATTACTCTGAATAACCCAATTATATGGAAAACTAACCAAGAAAACTGATAAACAATATTAATGATTGTTTAAAAGCTGCTGCATGGGCTAAACAATCTCGTAGTTTTTTCTCCATATCTTTATCAACTTCCATAGGCTGTTTATCGGTAGCAAATCGAATCAAAATTTTAGCCAAATCATGCTTAAGCCTTCCGTTTTTGAAATTTTCTATCACACAATACTATGACCAACCTGATAATATCTATGTCTTACATATGTGTTCGTATCCACTTACTGTTTTAATGCAGCTTTGGTGGATTCACTTATTGCAATGACTAAAAGTTGGGAAGAAGAAAGAAAGAAAGTTTTCTTGTATGATGAGGTAAGATAACATATTGCCTGCATGTATTCATATAGCACCAATCTGTATGAAGTATCTGCTGAAGTGCAAATGGAAATATAAGACTGAAGTTTTCATAAGCCACAAAGGGCTGAAATTCAGAATAGAAATAAGAATATAAATTCAGAATATTGGATGAATTATGGCAATTAACTGCTTTCTCTGAACTGCAGATCCTGTTTACCAAGTACTAGACCATTTTTATTTTCCAAATTCTCTTGAATTACTTTTTGTTAGGACAGAACTGTTAAAATGGAGCCTAACACCCAACCTCCATTTCTATAAGGCCCTTAACATCTATGTTTCGAGCCCTACCTTCATGTACAAGGCCAAGATGCAGGCATCACTAAGACTATCTTTTCCTTTGTTACTTAATATCAACATCAGTTGTAGATTGAACATTAAAGTATATTAGTTGAAAAGCGAGTTTGCTCTAACTGAAAAATAAAGTTTTTTTCGTCAATTAAAGCTGCTATGTTGATGCATCACAAATATTACTTCTGACAAATGTAATTACTGCACAATAATATCAATCTGCAAACTCTTTTTGCATGTATAGAACTAGTCATTTAATCTAATAAACTTCTGATGAAGTTACTATTTAAACTTAAACAGAGGATCATGCTTCCTGTAGAGAACACTTCAAGTCGTCAGTATCCAAAATTGCAGTTCGTATCATTGTCCGACAGTTTGATGTCCCAACAAGATTAAATTTCTTCCATATGATGATCTTATACTTGCATTTTACATATTTTTCTCTCAAATATTTCTTAGCTAACCAGTTGATGGGAATCAACATCTGTGGTCATCCAGATACCACTGCTGGCAATGTTGGAAGAGTATAATATGGCAAGACAAGAAAGGGAGGAGGAGAAGCAAAGACAAAGGGTTAGAATTTATTGACATGCAATGGCAAAGAATTTCATGTATTCTCTAGTCAAGCTTAACCAAAATTGTCACTTCATTAAACAAAGACTGTCTCATTCCACAAGAACCATTATATTTGTACCTTATCTCTGATTGGCCTTCCTAACAGGAAAAGAAGAAGGTGCAAAGCCAAGTAGTAGTTGAGCAAGAAAATGTCCTTGGGTCTAGACCAGGCACCAGCAATCGGCGTATTTCTAACAGAAGCTTGAACGGAAGCTTTAGCAGTGCAACTCCTTTAAATAGAAGGATTTCGATGGGCATCCAACAATTGGGAACACACAGCATCATTTCAGCAACTCAGGGCATATCCTTTATTAAGGAAGGAAGGAAAGTACAGGAACAAAAGATGTTTGCTCGATTTGGCCCTGCTTCTCATTTTAGAGATGAAACAGCTTCAGTGGTGTCAACATTTTCAGGCCCCTTATCTCCTTGAATTTGAGTCAGATTTGTGGATCTTCACATCTGATGAAATCATAAAGCAGCAGTAAATAGAGAAATCTTGTTCTCTGGGGAAATATTATATATCATAACGAAGAATAAATCCAGTTTTCCATGTGGGAAGTATTTGCGTATCTATGTTTTGAATTTGTGTAATAGACTCAGTTGGCGTTCTAGAGCCTCAACCCAATCGTGATTAGGAGAAAAAAATAAAAGGTTCCAGAGTCATTGATTTCTTATCTTTCCACTGTAGATGTACACAGTGCAGGTAGTTCTACAGATTAGCTAATTGCTTAGAAAGTATTATAAAGCATGTTTGGTAATCTACAAGCTTCAAGTTAATTATTGATGATTTGAAGTTGATGACCACAAAACTGAATAGAAACTCTGTCGTCTTTGAACCAGAACACATTCTGCAGTTAGTTGTACACTTGTACTGCATAAGTGCTTTGATCATCAGATGACGATGAAAGTTTGCCATCTGGACAGATTACGAGGATTATTCATAAAGAAAGAAACAATGTCATCTCTATGAATCATGTGCACTCCGCAGCACATGACGACCATATAATCAACTGCACAGCTCCGTTCAACTGCAGCAGCCCAAATACATCTTTCTTTGTACAGATACTACAAGTCTACCGCTTACAATGTCCCAATCTCGATCATATCTGCATCTCTTTATGGTTTTCCAAATGAAAATTGTAACACAAAATGATTTTGCAAAAGTGATAGAATCAAACCCCAGATCTGTAACAGATTGATTACAATAATACTGTTACTAAAGCCCTTGCAGCAATTTTTGATTCATGCCTCCTAGTCGTACGATATCAAACAAATTCAATTCAACGATCACCGGTATGAGCATAAACTGCGACAAAAGGCAAATACAAAAACTAATCATAAATTAATCCAAAGGAAACCAAACCATAAAGGATGAAGATTAATCTTAAATACAAAACTACATGTTCATTTTCTATTAATTGATTGCGTAAAACCAACAAAATGAAGGACATATTTTATTGTCCAAGTACAATTTAATCAATGAAAACCTAATCATCCCCGATCTCAACCGGAACTTCATTTTCCGGTTTGTGAAAGAAATGGTCGATCCGGCGAGTCCCAACCGGCAACGGTTTTTCCACGACAGGACGAGAACGCATCTTCCCAGTAGCGGGGCGATCCAGAGACTGAGTCGGCACGGGGAGCGAGTCGAGGAGGAAGTCGCTTGTGGGCCGGTGCCTTTTGACGGCGAATCTCATGTCTACGAGTTTTATAGTCTTTCGCTTCTTCTCGATCGCGGCTTCGGCCGATTTTTCGGCTAGGAATCGCAGGAACAGCTCAGTGGACCGCGAGACGACGAACAGGGCCTCTGAGGTTACCTTATTGATGTCTTTGTCGAGTTTCATGATTTTCTTGACCCGGCCAACGGGAAATTCTGGCCGGATTGTCTCCGTGTTTTGTTCTTCTGCCATTGATGGATGGTAAGATCGCTTTTGGAAATATAAGGATGGCGAATTTAGGGTTTTCGGTTTTGGCGGGAAAGTGGAGAGGTTTCGAGATTTTTCTTAGTTTCAGATGAGACGGTGCTTCTTCTTCTTGCAACTGTCGTTAGGGTACTCAGCCTCAAAAAGTTTACGCGCCAACAGAGATGATTCCCGCGCTAAAAGAGACGGATTATCTTCATTTCTTTTTCTTTTTTGGTCACATGAAATTAGTGATGGCAAAATTCTAGATTCGGGCCGGCTTAGCAAAACTTGAGCCTAGCCCGACAATAATTTTTGCCAGGCCGAATATTTTCTGGATATTATATATGTATATAAGGATTAAGGATATTTTTATTTTATTAAAATAATAAAATATAAAAAAAATATAAATTTTAATAAATTAAAAATTATTATTTTTATTAATATATTAAAATATATAATTTATTAATGATATTTTTACTTTATTAAAATAAGAGTACACTCATTGATAAATAATTATATATGCGGGAATAATTTTTTAAAAATCCAAAAAATCAACTGATCGGCCAATAATTTCCGTTTTTCATTAAAGAAATATCAAATATACGGCTAGTTATAGATTTGACTATAAGGCGGATGGTTTGTCGTTCAATTCTCTCTGTGGACGATTTGTCGTCAGTTTTTTACTCCTGAGTAATTCTTTCGCTAAAATATATACGATTTGTCGTCTACATCTTTAAATCAGATGTTATGTCGTTCTATATCTCTAGATAGACGATTTGTCGTCTAATTTTTATCATTGAGCGAAAAAATAAAAATGCACAAATCTCCACACCTGTAAAAAAAGCCCGTCGTCTAGTCCGAGCTTAAGCAGAGAGCATCGGCAGCAAAAACGCTCTGCTCTCAAATATCAAACATTCAGCCAACAAGAGAATGTCTTACAAGTAAGTTGTTTAGTATTTACCATCAATATTTATATAGCTTGCTCTTAGTCTGAATTACTGTTAGCGTTTATCGACGTTAAATTAACGTTGTTATTATTATTATTATGTATGTCACAGGAGGTCTTCTATTAACCGTCCACCAAACCCAGATGTCGACAAGGATCGTGAAAATCAAGAGCCTACTCTTCAGGAAATTATCAACATCAAGGTTTTTTAATCAGTTTCATTGCTTTGCGTAAATGGTATTCGTTCTGTAATTTTTCTACCTTAGTTAATTTTTTTTTCCTCAAGAAAAATTATTTTGCTAACGATTGTAGATGATAGAGAGTGGGGAGAAAGAACGATTGAAGGAGCTTCTGAGAGAGAGGCTTATAGAATGCGGTTGGAGGGATGAGATGAAATCTCTTTGCAGGTTTTTTTTTTTCTTTTTAATATTGTAATAATGCAATATTGACTGCAGTTGATTTACTTACGTTAATAAAGAATAGTTCTTTTATGGTGAGTGACATAAGTAGTAGTACTTTTATAGTTTCTAAGGTTATGAAAGAAATCGTGCTCTTATCAGAAGAAGGAGAAGAGATATTTTTACCGACTATATTATCTTTTGTTTTATATACTGAAAAGGGAGCAATATTTTAGTATAACAAATCACTGAGGTGGTGGTTACCTGATAATAGAGTGGTAAGGAGGCGGTTGATGACATAATGTTTGAGCCGTATCATTGTTTTCTGATTGATTGTGCTAGATGTGAATAAAGATGTATGTTTAGATTTTAGCTTGCATTGATGGGTATGTCTCCGCATTCTCAATTCCATTTCAAGATGTATATGGGGATCTCTTCTCTTACCCATCTGCAAAATCATTTTATATTTCTCTGTGTTATGTATTGATAAAATATAAGATTATAGTTTCTTCATAAGTAAGCTTTGATTATATCCCCAAAGCTCTGTACTGTAAGTAGCTATCATGTGCAAGAACAATAGCCTGCTATCCTAATATTTTTCTTTCCTTGCTTGGTAATTTATAAACCCAAGTCCGTTTGGTTTGGAATTTGCAAGCTCTATTTGTATGTTGTTATGATGTTATCTGTCTGTATGAATCCAACATCCATTTTTAGCTACCTATGGCTTTTTATTGTGCTTAGATGGTGACTTACTTGCTTCTAATTTTTTTTGTCCTGTGATTTCAACAAGGGCGTATACAAGGAAAAAAGGAAGGAATAACGTTACAGTAGATGATTTAGTGCATGTCATTACCCCGAAGGGCAGAGGTGATTTTTTCCCTCACAATAATCCTTTATCCCATTTTGGAGAAAATCTTCCAGCTTTTATATGGTTATTTTCTTACTGTAGATCCTCACGTTCATGTTTGTAACTAGGGGCAACTCATTTTATTTGTGAGGTTTGAGAATGAGATTTTGTTTTGGAATTCTGACCTTAATTTGTGGTTAAAATAAAAATAATAGAAGCCCGGTATACCATATGGAAATGGGAAGGGAAGGGAAATAGGGAGAGAATAAATATGAGGTTTGAGAAATCAAAATTTACTTAAACATATGGGTGAACGAGGTTTGAAGAATGTATAATGCGTTTAACTTGGAATCATAAATCCTAATTCTTTGAGTGTATTGGTAGGATGATCTAGCTGTTTAGCTTATGCGAGTATAAGAAGAAAGACACACTGAGGAAGTTTAAAACATTTTTTTGCTTTGCATTTCAAATTTTACATGAATCAAATTTTGTATTTGGATTTTTCGAAACTTCGTAGTACATTGACCGGTTTTTCTTTTTTCCCTTGTTTTGGGGTGAATATCTTATCTACCATATGCATCATTCTCTAAATTGCAAGTATATATACCAATTTGATAGGTTGGTGTTTGTTGTTCTTCTGTGCAAATATAACTTAAATTTGTGCTGGACTGCTGGAAAAAGCAACCAGGATAATTGAAGTTTTCAATTTGCCACACGTGGTTAATTTGATGTCTTAATTTGATGTCTTCACGCGTACTTTTCCATATAAATTGCCAATTTTTGCAGCTGTATCTTTCACGCCACAGCATAAAGTACTTTTGCTCTGATGAGTTATGCTAATATACTGTTTTCATTGCTTGTGTTATGCAGCATCTGTTCCTGATCCAGTGAAGGCCGAGCTTTTGCAGCGAATCAGATCATTTCTAGCATCAACTGCTACTTAGATATAGCTGGTAGGCAAACCTTGCTACTGAGTACTGAGTTTCCTTCTGAAGAGGCATCGCTTGTACAGAAGTTTGAAAAATTGAAAGTTGCCCGTCCATATGTAGTCAAATCATTCAAAGACAGTTTTCCGAGAAAGTAGGAACCAAAAAAATGTAATTTTACATTGCAGTCGTTGTTGTTTAGCGAAAAATCATACAAATACAGAAAAATCTTACAATTTGGATCTGATTTTGTTATCATGCCGAATAAAAAATTCTAACCATTCCGATAAATTTTTAATTTGTTTTCTTTATTCTACCAAGATCAGCAATCAGCAAGTTTCAATACACACCATTAGCAGAGTGGCCTCCGAGCTAACCAAGTAACCATATCAAGCGGTAAACAGTGAGTGAATAATAAAATAATATATTTTATTTACTCACATTGATAACTCTGCCAAATTTGTTCCAGAAATACTTAACCGAAAAAAAGCAAGAGCAGGATGAGAAAAATAAATGTTTAAAACTGGGGACCGCTATTGAACAATTACCAAAAACAAAATAATAGTAATAATAATTTTTAGCGTTTAGGCTGCTAAATCTGGTGTGAAAAATAAGTTTTGAAATTTTACTTGTACTTACACAAATCAAAAAAATTAAATAAAATTGGCACAAATTTCTTTCATTATTTATTATTTACACAAGTAAATAATAAATAGAGAAGAGATATTTCTTGTGGGACTTACGTTTGACCTTATTCAACATGTATTACAAAACTGTGTGGTCAAGGTTTTGTTTAGCCTAATTTCTCCAATAAATTTTTTTAAGTAGAGTTTTTGTAATTAGAAATCTTATAAATAGAACTTTCCATTAAAAAAAAAATAAAATTAGTTATTTAATTGTTAATGAGAGGTTTTTAATAAAATTATAAAATTATTTTAATAGATAAATTTTTTAAAATTATATTATTAAAAAATAAAATAAGATTATCAAATATATAAATAAATATTTTAAGATTTAAAAAAATTTAACCCTTATTTTAAATTTTTTAATTTTTAATAATAAAAAATATAACTTATTTAATTTTTAAAAATTCTAAATAATAACAAAATTATTTAAAAAATTTTAGGTCATAGCCATATTAAAGTCATACCAAACAACCTCGGGCGAGCCGCGAGCGTGCTTGGGCTGCTACTAATATGCTATCGAATCGGGGTTCTTAAGTTCCAGCAAAAACTGCCGCCTGCAATTGAATCCTCAGACTATGGAATTCTCACAAAGCGATTTCGATCGGCTCTTGTTGTCGGAGCACAATCGTAAGACAGCTGAAACTAATTACGCCAAAGACCCTCTCGATGCCGACGTCAGTATCTCCTCCTTTTTACTTAACTCTTTATTTATTGTCTTAATTAATTAAAATGTTATTGTTTATTTATTTTCTTTTTCCTGTATAGTTTTTGTTTGATAGTTTTACCGAATTATTTGATCACAAAAATTTTGCAGAATCTGACAAGGTGGGGAGAAGCATTGCTTGAATTGTCTCAATTTGAAAGTGTCTCTGACTCCAAGAAGATAATAAATGGTCTATGTTTTTCTTTAATAATTCAAATTAGCACCTTTGATAGCTGCTAATTATTCTTTTTTTTTAAAAAAAAATTACTTTTGTTAATGGAATATACCATACCTGTTTACAGAAGCCATTTCAAAATTTGAGGAGGCATTAGTAATAGATCCTGCGAAGCATTACACATTATGGAGTCTCGGAAATGCTCACACCTCTTGTGGATTTTTGACTCCTGATCTTTCTGAGGCAAAAGGTGATTTTGATAAGGCGTTGAAGTGTTTCCAAAGAGCAGTAGATGAGGTAATCTATTGAGTTTTCTAGCTATAAAAATATTTAGTTTTCAAATGTTACGGAATCTTTTAGAAGTTTAATAATCTGGAATTTATCATTGTAGGAACCAACTAATGAGCTCTATCAGAAATCTTTAGAAGTCAGTGCTAAGGTATTGCTTTCTTACTTGTTTTTACGGTTTTTTTTTTTTAATACGATAAGTACTGGTTTTGAGATTGAAGTTTTCATGTGGATGCTATTTGTCAACTTTCAATGTAGGAGAATTTGCCTAGTAATTGATTGGCTAGTTAAATAAGAAGCTTTAACGCTATTTTGTTGTCTTTGCTTTAGTGTGTTAATTTTATTTTTCTTTTGGTTGGAGGGGTTCTTTTCAACATGTCTTGAACACTAGATCAACAATGTTTTGTTAGGAACTGGAGGTATCAACATCTTGATAGCGTGGGTTGGGTTTGTAAGGAATGTTCAAATTCATATCAGTTTATCTCGTAGAGCTTTAAGGTTTTCTTCCTAGTCTTCATCTTGACATTTATCTTGTATACTATGAGTTGACTGGACATGGGTAAACTGAGTTGGGTTTGGGAACACTATAAGGTTGCAGGTGTTGGATAATAAGGATGAGTGCTGAAATTTTAGATGATTCTTTTATGAACTAGGGATTAAATAACCCTTTTTTGTTATGTCTTCATGAACTGAAGTTATCAATTATCTTGTCTGCCTAGGCACCAGAACTGCACATGGAGATCCATAAACATGGACTTAGTCAGCAGGCTTTCGGTGGAGGATCTTCTGCTTCTAATGCACAGGTATGGGTTCTAGATTATTGTAATTTTTTTATTGCAAACCAAAATAATTTTTGCCATCTTTGCCAGATAAATTTTTGCACATGTGTTAACCCAAGTGAAAATGGCTTTTTGGTTTTCTTCACAAGTAATCTCTAGCTGTTAGATAGCAACTTGTCATCTTTGTGATGTTCTGGAAATGTTGTAATTACTTCACAATAAATTAAAGCATATACAGTTTTTGTGCATCAATTGGTGACGGTATTCACTTATGTTGGAAATTTGATTACTAAAGGGTAAATTGTGTGTAATGTCCCTGTATGAAATTTTCGTTTTATCCATTTTTTATCCAGTCAAAAAATAAAAAAGAAAGGAAAATATCTTGGTAGAAAACATTCTCAACAATTTCTCTATGATTCAATCTCATGGGATCTTTGTTTCCTACTAGCATGATTCCCCATATCCTTGTTCTTCTATTAGTATCTAATTCTAATTTCTGTTTTAATAAACGGTGACTCATCTTATTCATTCTAAAAGAAAAGAAAATTATTTGATTTTATGCTGGAAACATTGGATTCTATCGTCAGATGGGCATATAGGTGTTGATTTTATTCATTGTTGTCGAAGAGCTTATACACATACATATAAAGTGTTGCTATTAAATTATTTCATTTTACAATAATCATCTTTTGTGTCCCTAGTTTTTTTTATTTTTTGGTCCCAAATTTGTTTGTTTTATTTCAGAGTTCCAAGAAGAAGAGCAGTGATCTAAAGTACGATATATTTGGATGGGTAATCCTAGCTGTTGGAATTGTTGCATGGGTTGGAATGGCAAACTCCCGCATTCCTCCACCTCCTGCAAGATAAGCTTTACATATGCTCCTTTGAGATAACCAAGTTGGTGCATTTTAGCAAAGGATTTTCCGAGGATGAGATCAGTTTTGTGGACTAGTGCTTGTGTTACCATAAGTTGATTTTACTTCACAATGTTTCCCATTATTCATTTAAGTAGGATTATTACTTTTGACACACATTGTTTCAGTGTATTTGTTTGTTAAATTTAGATCGTGGCAGAATTGTATAATTTTAATTTTTAGCCTTTCTTGTTGATCTACTGATCGTTAGTCCACCTGGCTTTTCTTTAGTCATTTATGGAGGATTCTTTTAAGGCCACACTATTTTTATTGGCTTTTAAGGATGATAGATCTTTGGTTTCTATTGAACAAGAATGGTTGCTCCTGCGTGTATTATTTCACCTAAAATTGCTTGCTCTTTTTTCAATTATTTCCAATATGTTAGTGGGATTTTCTCTTAGAGAAGTGGATGACTTGAAAAAACTTGACAAATAAAAATCATTATATTCTCCTAAACTTTGAATATCAGGGATAATTCTTTTAGTCATGCAACTGTGAGTCATCTTAGTTAAAGGTTTAAAAATGTTCATTTATTCAGGTCTTTTCATTGTCTTTGTTATGCACTTTCTGCCAAATTTTATAATTAGCAATTCCCAAAAGAAAGTTCATAGGAATTTTTGCTCTTGTGATTCTATACTCATGTAAACATAAAAATAAATAAGTAAATAAAGAAAACCCTTCAATCGTGATGGGAACTTTGGGCCCATTTCCGATTACTTACAGTGCAATAACCTAATGGAATGAATTTGAACTTGTGATAACAGAAATATATTTAATATTGAAAAATAGAGTTATGTTTGACACATTCTTTTTCATTTGAGGCCAGTAGAAGGCTGAATCACAAATTTCTTTATGCATTTGGTTTCCATTTTTCTTATAATGTTTATAGCTTTATAAATTTCTGAGTTAACTGCAATTTAGGAAGTCCCTTCCAATGAGATATGGACTCTGGCTTCCTCAAGCAAAGTTCCTCTGCTTTAGTTCCATTTGCGTTTTTTTTTTTTTGCCCTTTCAATGAACAACTCTCATTTTTATTCTTTCTAAATTAATTTACCTCTCTGATTGATCAGAAATCGGGCTTTGGTCTTATAATTTGCTATTATGCAGCTTACAATCTCACTGTGGTTCTCTTGGTAGAGATTTATTTTAGATTTTCCTCAAATGTCTGAGGTTTAAAAGTTCTTTGTCTGTAATCTCCAAAAGAGGAGATTTGTTCCTTAGTATTGGAAAAAGGTGACCAGAGGTACATAACCACTGATAGGAGTGCAAGAATGCCATGAAGAGAAGCTTAAGTGTTGAGTTCTTGTGCTCATAGTGCCTGACAATGTTTGGGTTCCACACCTGTATGCATGCATTTCATTATTACCAAATGGCTTAAAATCTCTAACTAATTCTTGCTTGTCCACATTGCATCCCATAGTTCTAGCACCAATGGTCTTCACATCGTGCCTACTTTACCTGCCCCTAGCATACTTTGGCCTGTCTTCCACATTTTTTTATTTGTTTCCTAGCGATGGAGCAATATGGTGGATTAATTAATTAATCCTGGATGTCAATAGGGGTTGCCGATAAATAGGAAACTGAATTTCCCCCATGTTAAGAGCATGTATGTGTTATGTGTTGTAATGCCTAAATACCACCACCCCAAAACCAATGCCCAATTTTTTGTTTATTTTTTTATGAATGAGGGATAAATTCATTGCAATCCAAAAAGAGGTGCTCCTAGAAATACTGAAATTCTGTAGGCCCAACTAAGCAGAGGTAGAAACTGATCATCTTATTCGTATCCTAACGAACTTTCAAACATGTTACTAAATAACAGCATATGTTTGTTAGTCTTTCTATGGTTTTGTGCAGATATATTGGGTCCTGCTATTTAATTTGCATATGCTATTTTTGAGTTATTTTGGTTTGTTTGGAGCCTTGAAGTGAAATATAAACTGATATGTATAAAGAATTCATGCGCCCTTACATAGTGGCAATGATTTATTTGTGTGACTTATCTTGAAGTGTAATGGTAGGCCCTGTGGATCTGAAAAGTGACATCTATGTTATATTTCTGACCTTATATACTTAATTGTTTACGGTATCTGTTCTCTTATGTAAATTTGACAATGCTTCTACACTCTTAAGCATATACCAAATGTTGGGAAATCCTGCTAGGAAAGTTGAGCCTGGTATTTTGCCACACTATTCTTAATAAGGAATTTCTCAGGCATATTAGATTGTTCTGGTCATGAGTGAAACAGACAGTGCATGCTTAGTGACTGAAGCTGTGAATTTTGGTGTAATGTAGTTTGAGTTTGGAGTTAACCATTTGATGAACATTGCTCAGCCTGATTATGCTTAATATCTTAGTGTTTGACCTTTTCCCTTCTGGTGGTTAAGAAATCTTGTTGACCATCTGGAGAAACTTTCCTAGCTACGATGGTAATTATTCAACCTAGTTGTCCTAGGATTTATTAGAACGTATCTACTGATTTTCTACAAAAGTGCTACCCTCTTTTGGGAATAAAGCAGTGCCATTTAGAAAAATAAACCTTTGATGCGATTATTGCCTTCTCTGTACTCCAGTGGTATTCATTCCTTCAGCCTTTAGGCACTTTGCTGCTTTCCTCTTTTAGAATGACACGTATATCTGCCATGTATAGAATATTTTATGACATCCATCATTAATATTTTTTGGATTCTTTTGGGTCCATTTCTTCTTGCCTCCACTATGGTAGTCTTATCCTGATGCTTCCACATTACTCAATTATTTTTATTTCTTGTGATCCAAAAACCTTATTGGATGTACTCATTTTTAACTTGAATAATACTAATTAGATATCTCAATATTTAAATTATAATTTAAATCTCCGCTGATATTATATAAAATAATAATTTACAAGTCATGAAAGATTACAAATCGCTATAATCTAGATTTTATAATTCATTTAATAAATGATGAGTGACGTGTAGTAATTGTGATTTAAATGCTAGGATCCCAACGTTATTGCTGTCACTTAAAAGCATCTAACATTATCAGCTTGCAGACAATAATACAGTGGTTTGTCTAGTGGATTTGGTTAGTTCTGATAGTCAGCTCTGCAATTTGCTCTTCATTCTTTCGTTGAAATTGAATTTAGAGTCTGTTATGACATAGCTTTGGCTGGCATCAAGAGCTTCTTTAAAACACTTTCAGGTTCTTTAGTCTAGGCTAGTTACAGAATACAGAGTAGTGTGGAACGTTTAAGGCTGCGTCTGGAATTAGATTTGATTCTATGTTACTGAGATTATACATCTATGTAAAATCAAATGCCGATGCATCTAATATTGATTAAACATATCTGACCAAATCAAGGTAGTTTTGCTGCAACGGCCCACCACTTTCTTATACTAGCATTCAAGTGGTGGGTCAGCTGGCAAATTCGTGCTGGACACCTTTCCATTAGTGGAAAGAAATCTCACCAGGCAAATGAATTCTGAGAATTAAGTGTTTTTTAATATGTAGAGTGTTTGGTGTGTGAATGTTGGGAAGTAGCATGATAATGGTAAAGTATTAAAAGCTAACAAGGCATTCCACTTTGTTCAGCTTTTTGTGTTTTGCGCTAGGATGTGTGGAGAAGCATGTACCAGAGAAATATTTTCTGCTGCAAAGACACCCTACTTTTGCATTTCCCTCAACTACCTGCTCTTCAATTGGCTTCTGTGGGTGTCTTCTTTTTTCCAGTTTTTTTTTTTTTTTCTCAACTTAACAAAATTGGGACCATTTGATTTTGTGGTCCTTTCCTCCAATAGTTGTTAGGCTCCAGTAATATAGGACTCAGTGCTGTGTTTAATAATTTCCTATTGCCTATGCTTTTCCGCAAAGTAGAGAGTCTGTAATCCAACAATAAGAGAAGCTTAGTGAGATTTTGCGAGGGAAGATATGTCTACGTGCGCGCTGATTAAATATTCCATATCATGTAATAAGTTATTGGATTTATCACCATATAGTGCTGCAGTCGGCTGAAATTTTCATTTGATTTGAGGATATTCTGCAAGATGGAGAAGTTGGGGGTTTCCAGATTTAAGCGTGTTGATTCGTGGCAGGTGGAGTATCAAATTATTTGGGGGGGTCCTACAGGCAGGTTTACTGGAGATGAACCCTCGAGAAGGTCAATGTCTATTATTATTAGTATTTGTATTCTATTGTTTAAGAAGAATACATGTCCAGTGAAGGCACTCTCCGTAAGAGCTGTTAAAGAGACGAATAATTCGAGCAAAGTTGACTATATGATTAAATTGTTTCAAGAGTCTCAAAAAATATAAATTAGAGAAATGCTACGAACACAAACTCTTATGAAATCTTTATTTATTTATTTATTTATTTATTTATACAAACTGGAACAGCTACGGGAATTGACATATCTTCCAGATTCTCAAGGGAAAAAAGGTTATATGGATTATATGATACGCACGTTAGTTGTAGAAATAATGTTAACAATACTTAGAAATTTTTTGTAGTAGAATTTTTGAAAATATAATAGTCCGTTTGAAATTGAAGTACTGTAACTTAAAAACTACAGTTATTGTAGAATAAAAATTAATAATATATAGTAAATATAATTTTTATATAATAATTTTAATAAAATTATTAAAAATATAATAAATTTTTTATTATATAAATAAAAAAACATATTAATATAACTTTTAAGTTACAGTAATTAATATTTATTAAATATTTGAATGTTATAACTTAAAAACTATAATTTACCAAACTTCAATACTAAGCACACCCTAAATCTTATAACTTCTAATAAATTGAGGACTTAACTATGGCATGAATTTAAATACAATGTATCTTATGTCTTTCAACGTCTGAGGGGTAACTTATGTCTCATAGTATAAAAATGAGTGTAAACTCTCATTAGACTTAATTTTCCTAAATTTAATATAAGTATTTCTTTTTGTATATATGTGGGAGTAGATTTTTGAGTTAATATTATGTTGAACATTTTAAGTAGACTAAAAGACTAATAGATCTCAAACTATATATATAGACAATAGCAATTTTAAAAAAAAAAAAATTTAAATGACTTTTTTTGCCCTTTTAAGGCAAAAGGCGACTATCACAGGCTTCGAGCCAAGGTAAATATTGTGAGAGGGCGTGAAAACTAAACCCCTTGTGCATGTGATTGTGAGCCAGGCTTTCTCACGTATCTAGTGACTAGTGCGGTATTTATCAGTTTAATTAATTCAATGAATTGAAAAAAAAAAACCCGTAATAAAAAAGTATGAAGTATATAGGAACCCACTTTTCTTAAGATAATTTTTTTTTCAAGCTGTCTAATTCTGGTGAGTAAAATTCAAACTCAAATAATCTTTAATATGCTCTTGTAGTAATTTTTCATTTTCATTTACACTTTATTACATGTATATTTCAACTAATTATAATAACTTTCAAACATAAGTGGCCAATAATGGATGAATGACAAAAAATATTTCTGAGATACTAAAGACTTAAGAATTGTTTGTTTTTATGTCTAAAGTCTTAATTTAGCTTAATTTAAGATGTTTTGATGTTTTGGTTTGTTTGTTTTTATATCTGAAGTTTTATTGTAAAATATTTTTATCTGAATAGGAAACGTAAAATTTTCTGACTTTTATTTGAATGATAAAATATCTAAATGAAAAAAAAAATTCTCACAAATAACCTTATTAAATGTATTTATTTTTTATGTAGGTATTAGATGCTATATTAGAATTTCACTTGATCTTAAATTATACTTGATATTAAATATTTAACACACATTCAATTTGAATTTTAAACAAATTTTTTATTATTAAATAACAAATTTTTATGTATAAATATTATATTAAATTATAAAAAAATAATGTTATCAATATTTTTTTAATAAATTATATATCAAATATTTATCTTATAAATATTTATAATATATAAAAATTATTGTACTAAAAAAATTATAAATATATACTTATTTAAACTTCAGGTAAGGTCATAAGTATAAAAATATTAGAATTAAGATGTTTGAGCTTATGAAAACAAATAATTTACCACTTATATTCAGATGTCAAAGAATAAAAAAAAATAAACATATTTTTAGATATATACATTTAGATTCATTCAGACTTCAGTAATATTAAAACCTATTCAGATTTTAAATAAAAAAAAAATAAACTACCTTACTTATTGAAAGATAAACTCAAATCTAAAGAAAAATTACAATGACATCGAGTCGATAAGATTTGAAATCTCTTATCGAAATCTATACATGGAGTGTCCAAAGCTAAGAAAAACTAGAAACTACAATTACTATACATTGGGTTAGAGTCAGATGACTAAGCATCATAGGTTTAGATGTCGTTTTCCCTGTTAGTATCACCGAGATTTGAAGTGATACTGCCTTTGAGTCACAAATTCAACGTGTCGTCAGCAGAGCCAAAGTTCTCTATATGAATTATGATCATTGTAAAGTACGGACATGTTAACACGTACCGCCATTATTGAGAAGCCATAGCAAATGGCTCCAATTATAAAGCTACTTCATCTTTCTTTTAGATTTTCTCTACACTTGGCCATCCGTTAAATGGTGATACCAAAATACGTTGCCTTTGAAGCTTGAAGCATCTTTTACAAACTTGAAGGGAAATGAGAAGGGTAGATTCTTTTTGATATTTTCCAAGTTAAGTGCGTATTTTATTCAAATATTTGGTCGGAAAAATTTGGATGGAATCCGTCCTTATTCAAATCAACATTCATGACATGTATCGATCCAGAAGGGAAAAGAAAAAATTTGAAGTAAGGTTACAGATATACCAGTCTATAATTAAGTGGATTTTCACATGGTTTCCAAAATTGCGCCCAACAAGACAATGTGCTATAACAAAGCTTTTTTGGGCATTGCTTGGTTGAGATCTGAAGAGAACACGTTCCACATACGATAACCCATCTTCAGCACGGGGCCGGTTACACAATCACACGACTGAAGCTGTCCGTCTTTTTCTCGTCTCTAGACTCCAGCCTTTGTCATTCTCATCCCATATATTGCCACGTGAAATGCATTTGTTCATGAATTGCCAGTGGCATCGCAACACGTTGTATTTTGCAGTGAAGTGGTGTTTGGGGAAAGGAGGCCAAAAGAGAAACGAGAGAGACATGCATATAACATGAAGATTAAATAACCAACACACTTGTTAAACGTAATATATATATATAATGCCGTAGCTTATAGATAAAGGGCAGACATCCCTCATAATTTTTTTTTTCTTCTAATCTTTCTTGTTTTTCAATAATTGATAACTATATATATTCATTGAAAAAGTTAGTATAATTATCACGGATTAGGATCTTCTCTTAGTTTTTTTTTCCTAACTCTCCTTATTTTTCAATGTTTAGTCAAATATATATATTCATTGAAAAAGTTAGCATAATTATCACATATTTAATTAATCATTGAAAAACAAAGATGATTAAAAAGAAAATAATTATCACACACTTGACCAATCATTAAAAAAATAATGAAAATTAGGAAAAAAAATACAATAAGAGAATCTTTATTCAATTATTAATATTTAATTAATTGTTTAAAAAGAGTTAAGAGAAAAAAAAAAGAAAAAAATCATTATCCATAGATAAAATATATTGCATTAATTACTATTTACTATTACTAATGCTGGCATACGGTCTATTACTGCCTGTAGGTGAAGCATTTTACTTGAATATTCCAGATGAGAGGCAAAAGTTTTTGTGCATCTTTTAACTATTGATTGACCCTCTCAGACTATATGAAATATTTGCATATAAATAATTTAATGAGCAACTGGATAATTCCAATGACAGATAATTGCAATATTAAGTTGTGTATTATCAGTTTTTATTTTTTAATTAAGTCCTTAATTATTATAAGAGAAATTAATTATTGTAAGAGAAATTAATTTTCTTTGAATTTATTTTTAAATTAAAATCTATTTCTCAATTGATTTTATGCTGAGCACTAAACCAACAGATATGATTTTATTTTTTATTTCTCTTAATTGATTCAATGCTTGTTGTGATCAAATCAACTGAATCATTGTGATTTTATTTCTTTTTTTAACTTCTCCCTGTTCATCTCATCATTGTAAATTTTTAGATTAAATGAAAATTTCAAGTTACTTAAGTACCGAGGCCAAAATTTTCAGAGGGTCGGGGAAACACAAATTAAAATTGGAGACACGTGTGATTCCAGCGTCGCAAATATCTGTAATATAATAATGGATTTCCAGCTTGCCAGCTATAATGGCATGCCATTTTTTTATTGTTTTTATTATTGTTATTATTATTTTAACATATATAACCATCGGCAATCGTTTTAGCATTAACTAGAAAAGCTTCAGTGTCGGTTTACATACTACAATTACGTGAAGCAAAGTTGTGTGATTTAGCTTTTTCGCTTAGCGCGTGAACCATGGACACTAATTAATCATGGTTAGTAATAAAGTAACCACGTATTTTTTTGAGTTTTAACCGGGGATCACCTTCCACGTACTATATATACGAATCACCCCACATGCGATCCTCTCACGACAGACGTCCATCTCTACACAAGTCTAAGCTTTTGATCTGTAATTCTCTCTCTTGTCACCACTCGCCCTTTCAAAATGAAAATTTATTACATGCCAGCCTGTTGCCTGTTTATCCTAGCCCTTTGTTTTTTGGACACAAGCAAAGCTTCGGGGCCTTTGACTCTCATTTTATTTTCATTTTTCTCCGCTGTCCCTTTTTTTCTCAACCTTTGGCTTGTCCCTGGGGGCTTTGCATGGCGAAACTACAATGAGATCTCAGCAAAGCTTCGTGGCCCAGTTGGATGGCCAATATTAGGCACCTTGCCTTGCATGGGTTCTTTAGCTCATCGCAAGCTAGCTTCAATGGCAGCTTCATTGGGTGCAAACAGACTCATGGCGTTAAGCTTTGGCCCAACACGTGTCATCATCAGCAGCCACCCGGAAACTGCAAGGGAAATCCTCTCAGGATCTTCTTTCTCCGACCGTCCGATCAAAGAATCAGCTCGTTTGCTGATGTTTGAACGTGCCATTGGCTTTGCTCCTTCGGGGAAATACTGGCGCCACCTGAGAAGAATTGCAGCAAATCACATGTTCTCCCCTAGGAGAATTTCTGGCCTGGAGATGCTACGACAGCGTTTAGCTGTTGAAATGTTATTGAAAGTGAACCAACAAATGGAGAACGAAGGAGCAGTGAAAGTGAGGGAGGTATTGCAAAAGGGGTCTTCGGGTAATATACTAGAGAGTTTGTTTGGGGGTTCAGTTATAGGTTTAGAGAAACAAGAGCTAGAGGGTATGGTTAAAGAAGGATATGAATTAATATCACAATTTAACTGGGAGGATTATTTTCCTCTAAACCTCTTAGACTTTTATGGAGTTAAAAGAAGGTGCCATAAATTGGCTGCTAGGGTTAAAACTCTTATAGGGCAAGTTGTTCGAGAAAGGAAAAGAAATTCTGGAGAATTTAATAATGGGGGAAACGACTTTCTTAGTGCTTTGTTATCTTTGCCTAAAGAGGATCAGTTGTCTGAGGCAGACATGGTGGCTATTTTATGGGTAAGCTTCTCTCTCTCTCATCTCTTTCTCACACACACACAAAAGTAAACATCCATGAACTTTTTTAATGTGTTTGGTATTAGCTCACAGTATCAGTATGTATTATGATGATTCAGCCAAATCTGGTGCATTCTCGTATTGGTAAAATTTTTATGGATAAATTTTCTTTAAAACCAACCCAGAAAAGGCACAAAACTTTTACTGATGTCTAGGAGGAAATCTAGAGTTAATTATTTTTTAAGGCCTTACACTGTGGCGCCAAAAATGACAGCGTGGAAACAAAAGACCATTTTCACAATCTCCGACTGACTACAAATATATAATTGTGTTTGATTCTCAGTGTTGATATTTTAAAAGTTGATGCGTCCCTTATTATCTTTTTCTAATTAATATTTGTCGTGTGTGCCTAACGTCCTTTCTTTTATCTTCTTGTCGGCTTGCTTTGAAAGATTTTGATACTGTCAGTGGCGGTGCTCAGCCTTATTTATGCTTGGATACAGATAATCCCAGACACGTTCTCTAAATTTCCATCTTCCAAAGATTTCACACCAACCGAATTCGTTGACAAATTGTCGATACTCTCTGACTAATTGGGTCACTCAAAATTAAAATAGTTTCAGTGATAATGTTTTGTAGTTACTAGGTTGACCAAAATAAATATTTTATCACTACTTTTATCCTATATATAATATATATTTATTTATTTATTTTTAACATCATGTAGGAGATGGTATTTCGAGGAACGGACACAGTGGCAGTACTACTCGAATGGATCATGGCCAGGCTTGTTCTGCATCAAGACATTCAAACAAAAGTTCAAAGTGAAATTGACGAGTGCGTTGGTCACGACAGGCACGTGCAAGACTCTGACATCCCCAATCTCCCTTACCTCCAGGCTATAGTCAAAGAAGTTCTCCGAATGCACCCTCCGGGCCCGCTACTCTCGTGGGCCCGCCTTGCCATCCATGATGTCTACGTGGACAAGGTCTTTGTGCCAGCTGGCACGACGGCAATGGTCAACATGTGGGCCATTACCCATGACCCAACAAACTGGAAGAACCCATGGGCCTTCGAACCTGAGAGGTTCATCGAAGACGACGTGCCCCTCATGGGATCGGATTTAAGGCTGGCACCATTCGGATCAGGCCGTAGGGTGTGCCCCGGCAAGGCCCTTGGCTTAGCCACCGTGCACCTATGGCTTGCCCGGCTTCTACACAGATCCCGGTGGCTTCCGGCACAGCCCGTTGATCTTTCCGAGACACTGAAGCTTTCTCTGGAAATGAAGAAACCACTAGCATGCCGTGTGGTTCCCCGGTTTCCTCAATAATTTTGTGAAGCTATGGTAATTGTCAGTAGGAAAATGAAAATGTGCAAATTCATTAATAAGTTTACGTATGCAGTCTTTAAGCGGTGTGATTCTTGTATCCAAGTTTATGTAACGACTATGTTTAGGAAGGGACTAAACCTTAAAAGAGTAATGCTATGGATTTCAACTATAATCCTAGCATTTTGAGTTTAAACTGATCGATATGATAATTTCTTCACAGTTGTCACCTCTGTCAGTTATCAATATTATCGTGGAAATGTGCAATTATAGTTCATGAAAACTAATGTTTGGATAATAGTTGATATCCCTAGCATTATCAAACCTTAAATCCCGGAAGCTGAAACTTACCTGTAAGGGCTCCAAACCTTTAACACCACAAGCTGCTTTAACTATCGGAATCGAGAGTTTGGTTGAGTAGAAATGAAATATTTGATATTCATGTACATTATTGTGTTAATTATTATTCTACTGAGGGGTTAAGAAATATCAGTAATATAATAAAGCTGTGCATCTTTTAAAGTTATATCACCACTTTAGATTAAAAATCCATTAGGGAAGCGGATGATATAAAGATCATTTTCCAAATAGAGTTTGGTGGGACATGGAATAATCTTTTCATCTTTTGAATGTGTTGGAGCTAATGAACTTGTCGTAAAAGCCGCCCTTGGTCCATTAGTAATTTGCTTTGCATGCATTGTCCCACCACTAACTTAAGTTTCACACTTTTTTTTTTTTTAGTGAAAGATTTGGTTTAACATTTAAAACGAATAAAATAACGAGTATTTTTTTGGTCATTAATCAAAATGAGTTAAAAAAAAAAAAGGAAAAAATGAAACTTAGAAGAAAAACAAACAGAGATGGAAGAAGTGATAGATTGCGAGGCTATCAATCTCAAAAGAAAATTTGAAATGGTAAATAATCCTTTAACCATTATAATTTGTTTATTTGACAATCTTAGTTGGCATTCCTTTTTATCCCTTGTCCTCTATTTTTTTTTTTTATCCTTTCCCACAAAGTTGCCCATTGATAGATCATAATCTGCTTTATAGTATGAAAGAGGACTTATATCGTAAGGTGTATGATTTTTCTTGCTTAATTTTGCTCGCACAATAAAATAATTCTGTATGACTCAATGCCATTTGTGATTTGTGGGTCAAAAACAAATGAGAGCAAACCAATCAAGACTCAATCTGAACTCTTCTTAATTTCCATTATTAATTAGATATATGGTTGAAGCTTGATGGCTTTATTACAACTTACAAGTCACTTTAATTTGATTATTAGCATGGGCATTAACATCATCTGCATGCATATTAAGACCTATGCTCTTTTGGGCGAACTTTGTACCTTGAATATAACAATATAATCAAGATATCTAAAGCATGCCCCTAAAGTTTCGGCTTTATGAAGATCTAAATCTCTTTGATATTTCATATTTGCTTTTGTATGTTCTCCCCTGACAGCTTGAAAGGCAAGCTCCTTTACACGCAAACACAACACCCAAAACAACACCCCGGCTTTTGGATTAACAAATAAAATGCTCCACATATCCAGTGTCTCATTGATCTGGGACCCGCCACATAGTACCTTAATTAACTTTTTTATTTAACATATACATAAGAATTCATTACCACCTTACTTAAGCTTACTCTCTTTTAAGACGTGCTGTGCCCATTTGCTCTATAACTTAAAACCTTATGGGAACCGACTCCATATCCTTTGTTATTAAGACATTCAATCTAAAGTGGCTTCATTATTTTAAAAATAAATAAATAAACATGGACAAACTGGCTGCCGGCTGGCAAATAAAACTAACTTGTCAAAGCCGAATCGACGATTGGACAGTTTAATAAGATCTAAATATTTTATATTATTATGATATATTCGTAACTATATTGTACTTCTACTTTTTGAAAGTATAATCATTTAGAACATCCACTTATGATTGAGTGTGGACGTAACCATACATTGTGTTCGGCTGGGACACGTTCAAAATATACTATAAATTTAAAAATTTTACACGATGACTATTATAATTTTGTCGATAATATATACGCTCCTTAATGAATTTTAATGTTTTTAAAACTATGTTTGATACTTTTATTGTTAATGGATACACTTGGTACTGGTGGCAATGTAATGGCAGAAGCGGTGGATAGTTGTCTAGTAAGATTAGATGCGTCCATGATTTGCTTTTGTTACTTGTTGGTTTTCTATGACGATGAAATTAGAATATTTAACTTCAAAATCTCTTATGTTAGTTGTTTATTTTTAAAGCACAATGATAAAAATAAAAAAGAATAAAATGTCATTCTTTTAACTTATTTATCAGTGGGTGGATAATACATTTTGTAAAATCAAATAACTAAATAAATTTTAAAAATTTTGACTTTTAGACATGGAGCAGGTTGACTCTTTTCAAACTTAGCTGGGGCATTTTCTTATTTTCAAAAATTAAATGCGGCACCTTTAAACAATTGAAAGAAGTAAAATCTCTTCTTTTTTTTTTAAGAACTAATTATCAACCGACCACCTATTTATTTAAACTTTTAAAAATATATAAATATTTTTTTTTGTGTGCTATTGGAAATTATTGTTTTATTACACTTGTCCACTTTCGTTATATCTCAATTAACTGATTTAACATAATATTACTTATTGGACCGAAAATATAATAGATTGAGTTAGGGTTTAAATAAATTTAGTTTCTATAAAATCTATAAAGTAGTGGACAAATCACTTCAAATGGCACACTGGAAAAAAAAAATTGTTTGTATATTTAAAAGGAAAAAACTCAAATAAATATGTGGTTATAATTACTCTTTTCAAAATTAAACTTTGAAATTTTTCAAAAGACAGCATGGGACCGTGCCTCACCTATACTATATTGGATCTGTTCATGTGCTTGTCCACTTCTTGTTTCATTCTGCAGCAACTTTGGATTAAAAGGCACAGCATTTAATCCAAAAATAACTCTTAGTTACTTTTTATTTTTTGGATAGGAATTTTTAGTTACATATTGGTCTAATTTAATTCCATTTTCTCCTTGTTTTCTTTATCGACTTTGATCGGACCTAATCAGATGTTTAGTTGGATGCCCACAAACAAATTTAAATTGTTAATTTTGTTTAATTTTAGTGATTGTAACACATTAGGTTTGATTCATGAATGGACACAATAATTTAATCTATTCGACTTAATTTAATCGAGAGATAGAAAGTGTATTTTTAACTAGTATTTTGTTGTGTTTATCTGCATCATCTTTACTACACGAGGTCTGGACACGTGAAGTGCTTTTTCAACTATTGTAGAGCAGGCATAGATTCATTTCAATAGTTTTTTCTTAAATTAAAAAAAAAAAGAAAATATTATCAATATCATATTGTCGAGTTCGATATGTTAGGAAATATATCTCATTTTTAATGAGAATTTATAAATCTCAAATTAGGATTTCTTTTTTATTTGGTAGTTTTATCAATCAAGATGATTCTTAGTTAAAAAATAAGTAATTTTTATTTTATATTCAACTTGTTGAAGAAGAAGCACAACTTATAAATAAATGAATAATTTTCCTATAAGAAATATTGACCGTATATAAGGGGGTTGAGTTCACTTATTTATATAACACAACAATCAATTTATCTATAAGTAAATAATTTCTAATGTGAGAGAAATAGTAGATTTATTAAGAAATTGAGTGTTGTTATGATTTTGGATGTGAGGAAAAATACTAAAGTGATTGTAATAACTTTTTATATAATATATTTTTCTCTCGTTATTCTTTACGGTCGTGATTTTTTTCAATATATATATATATATTTTCTACGTAAATTCTTGTATTATGTAATTGATTATACTCTCTATCTATTTTTTTAATTATTTATTTAATATTTTTACTCATAAAGTCTTAAGTGGGCCAACATGTGATTATGTTTTGACTATCTCGTTTAACACTTAAACGCAACTAAACATAAGAACAATGCATGAATAAATAGTAATTAGTGAGCAAAAGATAAATAAAGCTCCCCCATTAATACTTTTAGATCGTTTCATTTGCATGTTGTTTTTGTTAGTGCAATTCACAAGTGTTCTCCAATCAAAAGAAAAGTGAATGATATGATTAGACGACAAATATTAAAAGAAGTTGGTACTTTAAGGGAATTATGATGTTATGCATTCATTTTACTGAATAAATTGATTGTCAGTTCAATTTAAGTTCACATTTGGTTTGGTATTAAAGTTTTATATTTTTTAAGTTATAATTATTATTAAAAAAATTTAATTATTAAATAAAGTTAATAATACATAGTAAATATAAATTTTAAATGATATTTTAATAAAATTAGTAAAGATATAATAGATTTTTTATTATATAAATATAAAATTAAATCAACTTAGCTTTTAAGCTATATAAACTAATATTTATTAAATACTTTAAAATAATATCTTTTAAACTATAGTTGTTTAACTTTAATTCCAAACAAGACTTCAATTTGGTTATAATTAACTTTGATTATGCTCAATATAAATAAAAATTACATGAATCTTAGGGATGATAATGGGTTGAGAATTCCTTTACTATAAACAATATAAGAAAAGATAGCTACAATTTAGTATTAATAATTTTTAATAGAAAAAGTTATAGGCAAGATGTGCACACAAAGTATTTTAATTAGGATGAGTAACATACTAGAATTTGAATTAAGAGTTGATATTGAGTTTTTTTCATTGTTTTTTTTTTTAAATGTACTTAAATATTAGGAGTAGACTAATATAAATACATGCATGTTAGAAGATTATAAAAACATGTTTATTCAAAGAATGTAAAATGAAATTACATGTGTGATTAAGAATAGAAGAAAACAGAGCTAATGTCTCGATCTAGTAGTAAGGAGCAGTCTTTTGTGAGTTGATAAATGAATAAAACTAATTTTAAAAAAAGGAAAAAATAATAAAATTTGTTTGTTTATTTATTTATTAACAAAAATAAAAAGCCTAACGGCATGTTTGGTTGGGGGTGGAGGAGTGGGAGAGTAAAATAATTTCAATTTTTTTTTTTTCATTGTTTGGTTGCACTAAATTTAATGAAATTTAATATCCATTAAGTTGAGGAATTTATATTCCATATTAATGAGTAAGGATTTCAACCTCCTCATCTTGTAATGTGAAAGTTTTAATATTGTCCACTAAATAAAATTAATTAAAATAAGTTAAAGTGTAAATAATTTATATTTATTTTTAAATTAATAGAATAAGATTATTTGAAAAAAGGAAAAGCATTAAAGTGGACGGCTAGATCGTCGCCGGATTGTCTTCGGAGGGTCACCTAAAAATTGCCGAATTTTGCCGGATCATCGTTGGAGATTCTGAAATGTCACTGGACCATATGGTTTCTTCAATCCATCGGTTTTGGCTATTGATTTTCCACACGGTGAATGAGATCAAAAGCGGTTTTGTCAAATCCCCAGGTAGAACAAAACTGTGAACAAACATCAATTGATAGCCTTCATTCATTTCCAACAATTTATTGAGAGGAAAGGACTTCGAGTTCGGTCAAACTCATGTGATGAAAACAAAGAAATCCGCTTGTGACCAACTTCTCTTGTTGGAGTTTGCTAGAATATTGTCAGACCTTCGCCGAAAGTAGCTAAATCATCACCAGAGTTTGTCGGAAAGTTATTGAAGGTTCGCCGGATCTATTATTTTAACAATGGATATACTTGTTCAAATAAAAAATATATAATTTTTTTCCTTTCAAATTTAATATAAAACTAAATAATAAAAATTAATTTTTGTTTTTTTTGTTAGCTCTCATCACCTCTCCACCCATCTTCTTTCTATTCCTCTTGTCTCCTCCCGTTTCCTAAACCAAACACCACCTACAAGTATTCGGATTGAAACAGAAATGGAAAGACTCAACAAGACCATCCTAGCAATGTTTGGGCTGACAACCTTGGAGCGGCCCAGTATCATGCTGACAAAAAGAGTTCAAATCCACTGCTTTGGGGCATGATACGTGGCACGTAGTTTGGAGTTCAAATCGTTTTGATTATGACAGGACGGGAGCCACCGTCGTCGGATTCACAAGGCCAAGTTCAATTTTCAAACTTTCAAAAAAGATTCTCCCCACGAGGCTCCTTAATTATTGAAAGAATGGCAAGGATTCACAAGCCTTTCACATTTTACAATAACTACTTCGATTTTTTGTAATTTGGATATGTGACAGCATATTTTATCTTAAAGGCCCTTACCTTACGGTGATTTCGAAATATGCACTATTAGGTATTAACTATCTAGTTTTTTATTTTTTTATTTTATCCTTCAGCCAAACATCTTAGAACGGAGAAATAATTGCTTAGGATTGCCCATCTTATTGGCTACCTATCATTTATGGTCGGTTTATTTTTTCGAAATTCAAATAGGTAAAAAAATAATGGATTATAATGAAAATAAAGAATGAGAATATGATTAAATAAAATATTTGAGATGTATGAATTATAATTTAAATAAATTATATTTTTATTCATATTTTATATTATTTTGTAATTGAAATAAATTATTATAAGTTATTAAAATTCTCTTAGTTACACTTATATATTTGTTCACTAAAAGAATAAAGATTAAATATTTTTACTATAATATTATTACCATTATAAATTTTTAATTATAATAAGAATAAGTATTACTTGATATTTAAATGGGGTAAAAAAATTATTGATTTTATTGAAGGGTAAAATTATCAATTTATTTTTCATTCTTATTCCTCCATTTTCATTATTTCTTTTATTGAAAGAAAATGTATTCTCATTATTCATTTTCAAATTTATATACCCCATCTAAAATCTATTCCCCTTCCTTTATGTTTTTAGCAAATAAACACTGCTAATGAGGAACGGGAATCATTTCCATTCCCCAATCTACACCATTAGATGTGATAAACAATATGAGAACAAGTTTTATTTGTTCAAGCTGATAAAATAACATTGCATGAATTCTACATAGTTTATATTATTTTATTTTTAATTTATTCATTTAAAAATACGAGACACATGTAAAAATAATATAAAATAATCAAATAAATTGCATAAAAACAAGGTTATTAATTAGATTATCCTGTTAGTTATTTATATTTCAACTATATGATCATCAACGATTCAACATTATAAATAGTTAAATTTTCTTATCAAGTGGCAATGAAGTAATATTTCATGCTTTGTCTTCACCTAATTTACCTTTTTATTGCATTGAATTTGTAATTTTTTTTCATAAAACTTTTATTGTCATTGAAGAATTATGTAATATTATGAGATACACAATGTGATAAGTGGTTATATATTGGTACTAATTGTAGCTATTTCAAAATATTTTGCATGCCATTTAACATGACTTATTCACTAGTCAATGAATTTACCAATACAAGAGATTTTATTAGTGCAAATAACTAAAAGAAGTTGTTTTACTTAAGTTTTGATAAATTTTTAAGCATATGGTTATTTCATTAGATTTAAATGCCAAACTATAACGTGAATACAAATTGTAATAAGCTCTGCGTGCAACAAAAATTTTAAAAATAGATTTTACTAACAACAATTCATAAAAATTACAAAAATATGAAAGAAAACAATCTAAAACTCAAAAGCTTAGTAACTTACCAATACACGTTAAATAGTACTTGAATAATACAAAACTTTAAACAGAATTACAGATGTATAGAACAATAACATTTTGAAAGTGTAAGGATACAAAGTCGTAAAAAATATACACTTAAGTAAAAGAAAGAAATCCAAAATAAAAACTTAGAAATTCGCCATTAAGAACAATACAAGTAATAAACATTACTTGGATCATTAAAGTTTCTATAGAACGATAGCGATGTAGCATCTTCAAAGTTCGAGGCTTCCAACAAACTATGGTCAGTGTATAACATAGGCTAAAATTGAGGTTCTATTTACAATTTCAGAAAGTATAGGTACTTCAAATTTGAACGGTGCATCACGGGAGGAAAACTAAAAAAAGAACGTTTCAGACTTATTAAATTTCGCAAATTTCGTCCAATTTCTTGTAATGTTATTAAACAAACTAATTCCTGATTATAAAAAGAATAACCTCAATTCCCTACTCTCACACATTGAAACTCATAATACTCGCTTTCGTAATTCGACACGTGTTAGTTAGCACAATCTATGGCGCGTTTTCGGCGAGTAAATTATTTTTCTTCGGCAATTGCGAGTAAGGCACTTCTGATAAACACTTTCACTCTATATTACTAAAAATAGGACGATTATTCTCTGAAATGATTTTCATTTTATTTATCAAGACAGCCCCTTGATCAGGCAAAAAATAATTTTCGATCCCTTTTCGCTTTCCCTCTCTTTTCCATCTTTGGAGGGAAAAAAAAAACATCACAAAAAAGGAAAAAAAAAGGAAGAAAAAATTCATCTTGCAGCTGGTAACAAGTCTAGGGTTTTAATTACTCTCACTTCACTTCTTTTTAATCTTTCAATCTTTCAACTTGCTTACTCCTGTTTTGCTTGATCGCAGGAACAGTTGCAGTGACTTCAGCTTTTGATTTCCCCATTTTTCGATTTTGTCCTAGTAAGATTTTTTGTACTAAATTTGCTCTAAACGCTATTTTTCAGTTTGTGTTGGGTCAGCTATCCCTCGGGGTTTCATTATTTATGAATGCATGTTTAATTTAATTAGTATTAAATGCCGAAAATTTCGAGCTGGAATGGCGATTTTTGTTCGAGAATAGTTTATTTGTTGTCGTTTTGGCCTTTTGTATATTTTCACTTGTATTGAAGTGGTCGGGGCTCCGGTCTAGGGTTTGAGCTTTAGCTTCTGTGTTGAAAGGAAAAAAAGTAAATATATTGTTGTTTATCTGCTGATTGTTTCTTAAGTGGTGTTAGTAATGATCTTGTTGAAGTTGATTTTAATAATTTAGGAAAAATTAATCATTTTTTAGCCCGAATCTGCTGGTTTTGTAGCTTATTGGAAGTTCTGAATGAGCTGTTATAGGGATTGGTTTATATCGTCTACTTTTATTTTATTTTTCATTTGTTTTTAACAGCTGAGTGAATCCTCTCCTACTAATTTAGTCTGTATATGGCCAATTATTATCTCTCACTGCAGAGCATGTTTGCTTTGAGTTGATAGTGTAATTGAGATATTTATTTTATGTTTGCACTGGAATTTTGTTTTTCTTCTCTGGCTTTTGTATGTGTTCTGATACATATTAACCTTGGTGGGATATTATGCATTCATCTGTACCATTAATTACCTGGAAGATACATTGTGTTATATAGTTGCCATCCTTATGCTATTTGGAGACTTTTCGTATTCTTCAGTTTTTGAACCTAAAATATGTCGACAACTATTACCAATTGATTGGTTTTTCCGATATGATACTTGGCACTGTTTGTCCAATTGAAAATTTATTTTGAGGTGTTCTACTGGGTCAGATAGGAAGTGGTAGCCTCTGAACATTGGGACATCCATTGTCCGGAAATGCAAACCAAGAAAAAAGCAACTGGAAGAAATGCTTCTCGAGAGCATGCCAGTCCTAGGGTTTCAAGAACTGTGAAGAAAGGATCTGAAAATGTTGAAGTTGTGGAAAAGAAAGTTACAGAGCTAATCACATCTTCTGTTAGAAAGCAGAAATCTGGTATTCTTTCATCTTCCTCGGGCATATTTGTTCTATGTTTCTGGAAAGTTCCCGTACCTGCATTTAATTATTTAATTTTTTAAACGGGAAAAGTGCCATATTGTTTTCTTTTTTCTTTTTTAAATATAAATCTCAAAAGTGTATTAATGGAGAAAAATCAAAATGGAGAGTGGACCAGTAGTCCTTTAAGCAAAGAAGATAAGCTTTTAGTTCTATAGAAAAGTATACCCAACAACCCCTATACAATGCTATATCTCCTCCCAATTTAGATGAATGAACAGTGCCATAGTGTTAGTAACAGTATATTTAGATTTTCTGGCATGCACACTTATGTAGCTTATCCATTCTATCCTTTATCATGGTTTACTTAGACCTTTGCACTTTATTTCCAGTAGATGGTTTCATTTTACTCAGTGAGTGAATTTAACTGTTTTATCTCACAACAAATTCCAGTTAGTGTTCTTTCAAACAAAAATGAGGAGTCTGTTGCTGCAACCAATTTAAATACTAGATATGGCTTGGGGAATGAAACCTCTGGTGCTTGCCTGGAATATGATTCATTTAACAAAGCTTCCATGGATCATAAGGTAATTTTCTTGCTTGGCAGTTTTGTCTGTTGAAACTTTTCTGTTGTTGAGTATGGATGGAAGAGTGTGAATCAGTTATTAAATTTCTCTGGCGGCCAGTTAGTTGGCACCTGGCATCTTTGTAGTTGAGACATACAGGAAAAAACAGAAAGACAGTTACCCCACCCAAATATAGTGATCATCTTTGCTTATAGCATTTCCTATACAAACTTGAGGATATCTTTGTGAGGATATTTCTCTCAGTTATCCTTAGGTGCATTTGCTTGTAAGATTGACTTTATTTGGTCATTTTAATTGCTCTTTAATATTATCAGAGGATGTCTACTGCAAGCATTGTGGGAACTGTCAAATGTCAGAAAAGCAAAACTTCGTTTGTTGGAGCTATCTAGATTCTTTTATATGATTTGTTAAATTGTAATGCAGGATTGTGATGAGGAAACTGCTCCTGTGTTGGAAACAATATTTTCTCCTGCCTTTCATGTATCTAAAGTAGCAGGCGGGGATATTGCTAGTGGAGGTAGGTGACATAATATTATTATTACTATAGTTTCTGATATCCTTGTTCTCTTCTGATGCTTATGTGTAACTTCTAGTTGACTTTGTCAAATTCTTCCGGAGTGGAGACCAAAAATCCCACAAGGAAAGTGAGATGGAATACTCACTAGTTGATATGCGAGATGGTCATGTTACTCGAGAAACTTCTGAATACTACAGTCAAAGCACATTCACTTCATTAAATGCAACATGTCACGGTAGTGTGTAGTAGATAAAAAATATGTGATCTAAAATTTGGAACTTTAGTTATCAGATGCTTGCCTAGATTCTAAAATTATGAATTCACATGCGCAGATGCAGAAGGAGCTAATCTTTCCACTGAAGTTTCAGCTATATATCTTGCTATGAAGAACTCAAAGCTGGAGTGTGTTGATGAGCACGGTCAAGAGCCTATGACTGATGTTTGCATGGAGGATGATGAGTATGAGGAATTTGATGACTTTGATCCTTATTTATTTATAAAGAACTTACCAGCATTGTCATCAGTGGTCCCCACTTTTCGGCCTATGTTGCTACCTAAGCAGACACGGAGTTGCCCTCCTACTACTCTTGTTTTGGACTTGGACGGTAAAAAAATCTGCTTACATTTATTTGCTGTACTCTTTACATTCATGTCATTGACTTCTGAACTATTTATTAAACAGGGATTTTCTCTCCATAATTTGTTATTTGTGTCACTAGATGAAGATAATGTATGATCAAGCTTTTTCTGCTGCTTTTTGAGGCAATCAGTCATTTGGCTTGTGCTGGACCTTTAGGCTATCAAATAAGGATTTCACTTTAGTTTCCTTGTGCCTTTTCCTGCTCTCTAAATCTTGATAGTAGTCTATTCTTTTATACCTCTACAAGATTATGCTAGAAAACAACTCAATATCTGTTTCATCTGTAGAAATGTCGTGCCTGGGGTTTGCTGGTTATTGGTGTTTAAATAATGCTGTCTTAGTCTGTTTGGCTAGTAATGATATGCAATGTTGTGATTTTGATGTTTGGCTCTCTAGTAGCATGATATTTAAGCTTACTGAGAAAGTGAAGTTCAGCAATCAGTTTTCTCTATTTGAATTATGATTTGTGCCTTTCTATTGGCATAAGAGTGAGCCAAATACTTTCCTCATTTTCACCTAAATTTGATGTAAAATGTAAATTAACCTTGTTGTTTGAAGAAGTGACTCGTTTTATACTGCCAATGCTGAAAATTTTGCCATTTTATGTATACCTTGAAGGAATTGATTAAATTATTTTTATCCCCCCAGAAACTCTGGTGCATTCCACGCTGGAACCATGTGATGATGCAGACTTCACATTCCCTGTAAATTTTAACCTCCAAAAGCATACAGTTTTTGTTCGATGCCGTCCCCATCTCAAAGATTTTTTGGAGAGAGTTTCCAGTCTTTTTGAGATAATCATATTCACCGCCAGTCAAAGTATTTATGCAGAGCAGCTTCTAAATGTGCTTGATCCTAAGAGAAAATTATTTCGGCATCGCGTTTTCCGTGAATCATGTGTTTTTGTGGATGGCAATTACCTCAAAGATTTGTCAGTTCTTGGCCGTGATTTGTCACATGTTATTATAGTTGACAACTCTCCACAGGTAATGTACTGAATTCATCTTTTGAATTAATTGTATATGAATACTTATTCTGATGACGTCCAATTTCTTAAATAGAGTGCAATCAGAAAATGATAAAATTTTTGTTGGTCTTATACACGGGCATTATACTCTGGAACTGAAGTTTAGTGTCTTGTCTTTTAGTCCATTGTCCTTTTTTTCTAAGAACTTTCATGGTTGTAAATGCTTTCAATTGGCTGATTTCTTTCAAATTGTCTTGGTGGGCATCATAAGATGACTAAATTAATTGAATTTCATCCATGAACACTGAGGCTAAGATAGACACATTCTTTGGTTTTTGGCTTAATTATGTGGTCATTTGGTATCATCAAATGCTGATCTTTTTTCATAGTTGTGTCATTACATATCTGCTCGTGATTTTAAAAGTTAGATACTGTTTTCATCTTATGAAGTGGTGTCAAGAAAATAGTTCCCTTGTATTCTATGCACACTTTTCCTATAAGAAAAAACATTAGTGTTCTATTAAATTGTCGAACTCTCATTTTCTTAATGAGGTGAATGGTTTTCTTAGGCATTCGGGTTCCAAGTGGACAATGGAATTCCAATTGAGAGCTGGTTTGATGATCGTTCAGATCAAGAATTGCTTCTACTACTACCATTTTTGGAGAGCTTGGTTGGTGTTGAAGATGTTAGGCCCTTGATTGCACAGAAATTCAATCTTCGAGAGAAAATAGCTGCTGCTGTTTATCCTCCTTTAAATTCCAACAGAGGAGATCTGTTTGAAAGGTGAGCCTGGATGTGAACTAGCAAGTAATATGAACTGATTTGTTTTGTATGTGTTGACAATTACTTCAAAGATTTCTCTTTGCTGAGAAGTCATCAAGACCCGAGGTTTAAAGTTAAAAGGTGCGATTTCAACTGGAAAGAGCAAAAATGGGCAATCAGGCAATCATATACCAATAGTTGAAACCTTTTATACAAAGATGGCTGCCAAAATGCTTTATAGATAAATTTTAGATGAGTATGGGATGGAAATAATTTTTCTTTTTTAATCATTGAAGAATGTGTGCATTAGTTTTTATGAGTTCCAAGGTGGTTTCAATTTGTCCTACTCAGAAGAACTTGCTACTGCAAGTTGAAAACTCCACTAGATATGGTGGTTGAGGTTTAATTTATATGATTTGATTATTTTAGCAAGTTTTGCAATAGTGGAGATAGATTATGTATGTGGATTGACAGATAATTTACTTGTTCATTGTAATACCTTAGCTCTGGCCTCTGAATGTATTTTTTTTTTGTTTAATAAAGGATTTTCGAAGCGCCTGAGTCTCAGCCTCTTCTTGGTTAATCGTGCTTGAGTGCTTCGATCAAAATTAGATGGGAAGTTTAGTTTAGTATATATCTTTGACATATATTATATTGTATATTCGATGTCAATGTATGCATTTAATAAATGAATACATCAGTATGAGATTGAGAGTTGGCCTTGTGATGAATTTCAAGGGGTCATGAGTTGGCCTTGCGATGAATTTCAAGGGGTCATGAGTTGGCCTTCTTCTTGTATGGATGTTGGGATGCTCGTAAATTAAGCACAAATGGAGCAACTGTTATATAACAATTAGTTGTGTTGTATTAATAGGAAAAAGTCATTGACACTCTTAAGGTTTGGATAATTAGTGATATAGAGTTGAGTTTTCAGTTAAGGATATGAATACTCCTTTTGATTATAATATTTTTTGGTTTTATTAACTTAAAAAAATTGATTTCATTGTTTTATAACAAATAGAAATATAACATTAAAATAACTGTAACAATATATATATATATATATATATATTAAAAATAATTTTAATATTTAAAAAAATATTTTAATACTTCGTAATCTTATATCATATTAAAGTAAGTTTTTATAATAAATAGGAATCTATTATTAAAATAAATATATAAAAATTTTAAATATTTTATAAAATAATTTTAATATTGTTAATACATTAAATATATTTTATTAATGGTAAAATTTATTTAATCCAAAGATTTATTTAAAATTTTTATAATAAATATAAATATATTATTAAAATAAATTATAATATTTTTTAAAAATTATGAATATATTTATTTACATTTTAAAAATTATTTTTATAATAAAAAATATTCTAATATTATTAGTTTATTAGACAAATAAAATTATTTAAATTACTTTTGTATTTATTAAAAGATTTTATGGTAAATTTTTTGTAGTTGTTATTTACAAAAGGTATTAAAGTAAAAAGAGAGTTTTAGTATTTTTTTAATAAAAATTTAGGAAACATGACTATTCTCCTAATTTTAAGGGTGGAAGTGTATTTTTCCCTATATTAATCAACTATTCATATGCAAACTGTTTTTTTAGCTTGTAGCTCTTATAATTTGAGCAAATTATTAAATTTGTCTTTGTCCGTTTGAAAAATGCCAAAATCATCCATGATTCATAGCTCTTGGATCTAATTTGTTTTAAGGGTAAAATAATATTTATGTTGATATCTTAAACTTCAAATAAATCTGACTCTGACATATGAATTAGATAACAATTAAATAGATTTTAAGGAAATCAGATAAATGAAAAGACCATTTATCATAATTTGATAAACGACAAAGACGTTTTTTAACTAATTTATAAAAATAAAGAAATTAATTAGATAATAAACTCAAATGGTGGTAAGAAAAGAACCTATCTCTGTGTTCTCCAATTTGTAAACACAACAGCAGAATTGGAATATTTGTAAGCCCAACGGATGAATTGGAAAAGAGCCGAGAAATTTTGCCAAGTGAGATATCGAATTTCGGAGATCTATTGAATTTTTTGCCCTAACTGCTAGTAATGAGAAATTTACCAGAGATTGCTTGTAACCAGAAAAAATGCAAGATTTTCTCCAGAGGCAGCGCAATTCCCTGCGAACAAATCATGCTGTTTAGTGTGGGGCCTAGATTCAATCAACGGTCTTGTAGTTCTCTCATACCCTTAAACCGGGCGGTTTTAAACCAAAATTTATTATGCTCTTAAATTACATGGTGTTAACGGTTACATATAATTTTTAATTTTTATATATTTTTAAAAATATTTTAAAACTGTACGGTTTAAAAGCTTAATTGATAACTATAAAAAAAATAACAATAATCTATTTAATATATTAATGAATTGTCCTCTAATGTTAGTTAAAGTAAAGAAATAAAAAATTAAAACTAATAAATTTTTTTTTAGTTTCCTCATTTCATTATATTTTTTTTTATTTGATTTACTCATTGTCTTCTCGCACACTCTCTCTGTCATCATCTCTTACATTTTCATTAATTTGAATTTCTTTTTGTATCAACTATCTGCGTACAAACAATTGTAGGATTCTGCCTCTTAATTATTAAATAATTAATTAAAATTAATTTTTTCTCTAAAAAATATGAGTAAAATAAAATTTAGATAGTATTTTAGAAGATAATATACATTCTATAAGAGATTAGTTGTATAATCTAACTATAAATAAAATGATGTAATATTAAATCTATATTAAAAAAAAAGAAAGTGGGCCTAGAATCCGTAGGTTTTGTTACCTCACCTTTCCTCAGGTGAAGACTTAGAAGTGCTGTCCATTTAAGGGGCATATAACGATTAATATCACGCCACGTCACCTGTTAATGACCAAAATGCACAGACATTTCTGTCAAATGGCAATATCGACCGACCTTACTTACTTTCTTATCGCGCAGCATGCGTGTTTTCTGTTAACCATGGTTAATTTTCATAACGGCCTATAAATAACCCCACAAATGCCCGCCACTCTCATTTTTCACTCCAATTCAAAATTTCAAATCAAGCGTTCTTAGCTTCCTCTCCAGTCTCCAAGTTCATCTTCTCTTTTCTCAGTGTTCTTCAAATTCTCTCAAAATACTGCAGCCATGGTGAGCCTAGAAAGTAGAAACTGCTTCTAATTCCAAAATTTATTGTTCATTTTCACATATTCTTCGTTTTTCTAGTTCAATGATTTATCAAACAATAGCTTGCTCATTAATCTGATTTTTCCGGTTATCGTTTTTGTTACTAGGTTGTTGCACAGAAAGTAAAGGAAGCCGACATCACTGAACAAGACTCGCTTCTTCTGGTAATCAACAATTTTGTTATCTGATTATCGCTTCTTTTAGAATTTGTACGTCCGACGATATCAGCTAGAGAATCGAACTTGTTTGTTTTTTTATTCATTCCTTAATTTGTTATAGTTGTATAAAATTTATTCGTGTTTAATTAGATCTGGTGTTTGTTGTAATTAATTTGGAATTTTCTCCGATTAAAATTTAGCCAAACTTCAAACTCTTTCTTGTTTGGGTGATTGGTAGGCCATTCTTTAATTAAACTAAGAGGTTCTGAAGAAGATACACTTTGTATAGATCGGAATTGAAATTTAAGCTCACTTGAATTAATTTATAGAGATCTAGTTTGCTAATATATCGATTTGCTTATTTGCTTCTGTTCTATTACTGTTGTGAGAAAACGTGGTCTATAATTTGTTCTTCTTTTAAATTCTGGTGCAAAATGAAAAAGGAAATGGAGTTTCTTAAATTTACCACCAGTTGATTACAGATTTCTGTGGAATCATTAACAATTATGTGAAACAAACTGGATTCAATTGGTTTTTAATGAATTCAATTTTCACAGACCAGGAACCTTCTTCGTATAGCCATATTCAATATTAGTTACATCAGAGGCCTTTTTCCAGAGAATTACTTCAATGATAAGTCTGTTCCTGCTTTAGGTAAGGTTATTTATGGTGCGTTTATCAGATCTCTTAAGTTTGGTTGATAATCTGAATATTGGAGGATAAAATTTCCTTATAATTTTTTCTATAGAGATGAAGATCAAGAAGTTGATGCCAATGGATATCGAGTCACGTAGATTAATTGATTGGATGGAGAAAGGCAAGCTAATTAATTTATCATCTACATAAACTTTGCTATTTACATCAATTTGTTTACTTTTTCTTGTCTTATTTTGTTTACAGAGGTTAATTTTTTTACTTGCTTTTGTCATTTTTTTAATCAGGTGTTTATGATGCACTACAGAAAAAGTATTTGAAAACACTTTTGTTCTGTGTATGTGAAGCGGTTGAAGGCCCAATGATTGAAGAATATGCATGTAAGGTTTCTGAATGCTTCTAAATTTTAATTGCACATTTTACCTGCAGTGTATTTCTGTAGTTTGATTGGTGACTGTAAAATTGAAGAAATTTAACTATAGATAATTGGCTGAGTACCAGTTACTCACCCTGCAATGTTCTAACTTGGTTGATGGATTTATTTGTAAATTTTTCATTATTTTTTCCTGTTGTGATATTGGAGAGGATTGACAGATTATAACATGTCTTCCAATGCAGTTTCTTTTAGTTATTCTGATTCTGATAGCCAAGAGATTTCCATGAATATCAATCGAACTGGAAACAAGAAAAAGGGAGGAACATTCAAGTGTAATACCACCACAGAAATTACTCCTAATCAGATGAGGTAGTTTGATCATAGTCTCATGTCAAATTTTATTTCCCCTTATACTTTTGTATGGTTTTAACACTTGTATAGAGTTTATTTTGTTAATTTCTGGCATGCCTGTAATATTTCAGGAGCTCTGCTTGTAAAATGGTCCGTACTCTGGTTCAGTTGATGAGAACTCTGGATAGGATGCCTGAAGAGGTACCTACTTGGACGCTGGTTTTGCATGATACGTGATCTGTTGCATACTCTTGGCATTTCGATTTTGGATGGCTTTTCACATAGTTGAACCACGATGGTATGTTTACTGATTAAAAATCCTTTTCTTGTTTCAGCGTACTATTTTAATGAAGCTCTTCTATTACGATGATGTGACGGTATGCCCATTTAACTGGCTTCTTACCTCTTGGTTTGCTGCACTTGTGCTTTGGATTGTCATTACAATTATAGTTGTTAAAAGATTCTATTGCTTGAAGAGTAGGAGATGGGATATGGACTTTCATGTTGGCTGTTCTATGCTGTGTTGGCATGTGACTATTTTTCTGAGCGATTGTATGCTTGATAATGCATATAAGGTGCTAGTAAATTCTTTGCATATAGAATCATTCTTTGGAGATGCATAGATGCTTAATTTTTTGATGGTTTGAGAAATTTGGCATCTTTTGCATTTAATTTAAGAAGAAAACACTATAGAATTTTCCTCTTTTCCCGGTGTGCTACATATTCAAACAAAAACAGATTAGAAATATATTTATCTGCCCTTACAGCCAGTGGATTATGAGCCTCCATTCTTCCGATGCTGCTCAGAGGAAGAAGCTCACAATCCATGGACCAAAAATCCTTTGAAAATGGAAGTTGGGAATGTCAACAGCAAGCATTTTGTGTTAGCCCTTAAGGTAATGAATGAAGATTTTTCTGGGAGGGCTATGATTTGGTTTTGTTGTTTAAAAAATTTGGATCATTGCTTTTTATGGTGGTATGTACAGGTAAAGAGTGTGCTTGATCCTTGTGAGGATGAAAATGATGACATGCAAGATGATGAAGTGAGCTTAGGGGCAGATTCTGTACAAAGGGATGAGTCTTCTGATTCTGACAGTGAGGTGAAGTGACGAGCTAAGTTTTGTTTTACAAATTTGTGCATAGTGACTATTGAGTTTGGAAAGCATGTTATTTATTTCAGGTTAGCCAACCACAAGAGGATCAATATATGGTAGCGCCAATTGGTAATCACATCAACTGCTAAAACTACCATTTTGTCTTTGTGACTAATATCTTGTTGAGGGACTCACCAGTGGAAGTAACAATGGTTATCTTGGCAGACAAGCAACAGCCAGAGGAAAACAATGGAATGGTTGATGAAGGTACATTTTACTGTTGATTAGAGCATCCATCAAGTGATAATGAGAGTCAGACATACAATTCACAACTTTTTAAAATTGTCAAAATGGATGAAATTTTCTGGAACTCCGTTTCATGATATTTTTTCTGTTTATCTTCTTCAGTTATTTTGTGATTAATGGGGAATAGGATTCTCTTATGGGCTTGGTCTAGTTTAGAGTATTGATTTTTTAATATGCTGTGCAGATAATACTCAGGATCCAGAGGAAGATGAACAACAATTGGTCAGAGTAAAGGACTGGATCAACTGCCGTCACCTTGGCAGCATTGAACTTACTGATGTTCTATCAAATTTTCCTGACATCTCAGTGGTAAGAGATTCTGTTTTTCTGCTTCCACTTTTTGTTTCACCAAAATGATAATCTGTGCAAATAGCTAATAGATTAATTTGTAATTTCAGTATATTCTTCATCTGATCTTAATTTTCATGACTTTTAACTGATATGCAAGTTTTTAATGGTTTAATACAGGCATTGACTGAAGGTAAATGGAGATTCTCAATCATGTGAAGTTTGAACAGGAAGAAATGTGAAATGCTGCATTTTTAAACTCTTTTAACACGTTTTCTGCTATTTTGATTTCTTGAGCATTTCAGAAATAATGGGCAAGCTTGTGAAAGGAGGTCTTTTATCAAAAGCCGGAAAGGACGCATACACTATAAACAAGCAAGAGGTCTTATCTGTGATTCTCTCTCTCTCTCCTTTTAATTTTCTAAATTAATTTAGTTGTGAATCAAATTTCTCTCCCTGCTACCTGTTTTTGACTCAAGTCTTCTTTTTTTTCTGTGTAAATTACAAAATCAGAAATTTAATTATGAATTTGCCTTGGTGAAAGAGGAAATGAATGGGGTCACACTTTGTGATAAATCTCCCCAGTTAGAAGATCAGATATACATGAAGGTGATCATATATGCCTCTAAGCTGTATTGTAAACTGTGTTAAATTCATTGAAGATGTTCCTCTCTTAATAAATAAGTATTTTGGTTAAACTAGCTTGCCTTCCATTTTCTAAAGTTTATAATTCCCTGATTTCAACTGTTTAACTAGCAGTTCAACCGCCCATTAATTTGCATTGAATTTGATACTCTGTTTATTTTCATACGATTGACAAATTCAACAATCCCTTTTTATCTACTTAGAACAGCATTACCTATGAATATTAATATCAAATGGTGTTTATTTTCTGATATGGAATATCCTGTGTCCTGAAATTGTTGTCGAATCAGGCTTTGTATCATGCTCTTCAGATGAACTATGTAACCATAGCAAAGCTTCAGAACAAGTTGGATAAAGATGCCAATCAATCAACTGTCCGCAAATTAATAGACAAAATGATCCGAGAAGGTTATGTTGAAGCCAAAGGAAGCCGTAGGCTTGGTCAGTTCCGTCTAATTATGAACTTGCTTGCATAACATTGGAAGATCGAATTATTGCAATTTATTTTCTTCTGATTTGTCTTAAATTTGAACACAGGAAAACGGGTGATCCACTCCACTTTGACCGAGAAAAAGCTTATGGAAGTCAAGAAAGCACTCGATATTGATTTTATGGTAAATTACAATATCTGTTCTGTGCACATAAATAAATAGATATTTTTATGTATCTATATAAATTTTCTATTATCCTGTTCACTTTGAGCAGGAGGTGGAAACTAATGAACCAGTTAACAAGTTGGACCATCAAGAATTCCAGAAAATTGGTATCTGATCATTTCCTTAAAGATTTAGAATTTAGCATATGGTTATTTTTCTGTATCTAATGGTTGTAATGATGTTAAAAACTTCTGTAATCAGGAAGCAAGCACATGGACACGTCCACATGTGGTGCTCTTCACTCGGTTGGATCTGATGTCACTCGCACAAAGGGCAGATCTGACATTCATCAAAGTGGTTCTTTCAGGAGTGAGCAGACTATCTCCAAGGCAAAAGTCGGAAACACTCCAACAAGCCAGGCTGGGGTTAGCATGCTATCAAAAGATTTTTACTTCTGCTGATAATTTTCTATGATTTTGGACGTTTTGTAGCTCAATGAGATAGTTTATTGTTGAAATTGCGCAGCCGGTAGCTTCAAGAGAGAGTTTCGTACCAGGAAATGAGAAAATCAGAACAAATGGAAGCACAAATAATTGTGATGAGGTTGATGATATTATCTGTAGTAGATCCACTCAAGATAAAAGATTAAGGAAAACAAGCACGGTATGTTTCATTTCTTGTTCCCTTTTTTTTTAAAAACTACGGAATACCAAGTAAGTTGTTGCTGAATGAAATGTCCTCTAATAGTGAAAATATGGTAATTCTAATGGCTTTGTTGGTTTTATTTTTATCATCTTTATAGGTTAAGGAGCCTATTCTTCAGCATGTGAAGCGTCAGAAATCTCTAGCTATATGTATTTGAAAGGCGTAAAGTGGACCTTGCAATTAAGTGACTTTTGTTTGGTTAACTTGTTTAGCCTATTTGTGACGGCTTACATTTTCTTTGTAGTCTTGTTGTTGTCTTGTTGACAAATGTTATGATTCTTCTATATCTTTTTATTCATGGTTATGAATTTTAATTTTTGCACGCGTTTCTCACTGATCCGAAGATATATTATAATCTTATCTTCGAAATTTTGCTGTTTGTGAATTGTTGGAAGGAACAAAATTTTTATCTTCATGTGTTATCACACGTAATGCGCTTCTCGATGGTACGACACGATTTGGCATTTGATCTATGGAGAATTTCTGAACTGCAACCCACCTCACCGACCTAAGTGCTACGCAACAAATAGCAACTATGACTTCAAATTTTCACCGGCATCAGCGTTTTAAAACTTACCAGCTTTGTTCCTCTGCTTTCACACGATTTTTTCTTCGGTCATTGATTTATCTACCGTAAGATCTACAACAAAAGTAAATATGCACAGACTCACTATCCACAAAGTGCTTGTAATATATGATTTGTGAATTGATGAGAATTTAACAGCAAATCAGAATAGTTTTAAGTTTAAACAAACCATCGAGCAAATCAAATAGCGGTCAGTCCATGGTTTTATAATAATATATTCAAAGAGATAAGATTTTAATTTGTGCCTAATTGTCTTCTAATCTCATGCCACAGATTAATTGCTTTTTGAAGAGATAAGATAATTAAATGAAAAAAAATAGACTCTTTATACGATAACAAGTCTATGATACCATAATTAAAGTTATAGAATTAATATTGTAATTAAATATAAATCATGTAAATAAAATATAAAATTTATAAATTAATATTAACTATAAAATAAAATATAAATTTAAGAAATTAAATATAAGACTTGTAAATAGAAGATAAAATGAGTAAATTAATATAAAATTAATAAATTGATATATTATTAGTAAATAAAACAAAAATTTACAAATATAACAAAAAAACTCATAAATTAACATTAAGTGTAAAATAAAACATAAATTTTAGAAATTAAACATAAGATGTATAAATAAAAGATAAAATAAGTAAAATAATATAAAACTAGTAAATTGATGTAATACTAGTAAACAAAATAAAAATTTGTAAGTATAACTTAAAACTAGTAAATCAACATTAACTATAAAATAAAACAAAAATTTTATAAATGCAATAAAAAAAACTTATAAATAGAAGATAAAATAAGTAAATTATTATAAAACTAGTAAATTGGTATATTATTCAAATAAAAACTTATAAATATAATATAAAAATAGTAAATCATTAATAAGCACAAAATAAAATATAAATTTTGAAAATAGAATATAAGGCTCGTAAATATAAAATAAAATTAATAAATTAATGTATTATTGGTAAATAAGACAAAAACTTATAAATATAACATTAAACTAGTAGATCAACACTAACTTAAAATAAAACATAAACTTTGAAAATAGAATATAAAAATTTTTAAAATAAGGTAAAACAAGTGAATTACTATAAAACTAGTAAATTTATTTATTATTAGTAAATAAAATAAAAATTTATAAATATAATATAAAATAAGTAAATCATCATTAAATGTAAAATAAAACATAAATTTTATAGATTATGCATAAAACTTATTAATAAGAAGTAAAATAAGTAAATTAACATAAGAATTACTGAAAAAAAAGTTCACGATTGTAAAATAAAAACTTATTATAATATTTATTACCTAATATATATTTTTTAATTTCAATTGAATAATGCTAATTTTATATTTATGTAATACATGTGATGTTTTATTAATGATAAAATTTATTTTCAAAATCAAAAATTAAAAAAATTTGTATTTTAATATCTTTCATAATTATTGAAAGATAATATTATTTTGTATCTTTATACATTTCCTCAACAATAACCCTAAATGATCTGCAAGTAAAAAATTTAAAATTATATGAAATATGCATAAAACTCAGAATGAAGATATAATTTTATTGATATATCACATATATGTCAAGTAATATAATAATTATTTATTTATTTTTTAATTGATGCACATCAATATAAATAACCACGCTTGATTAACTTGTGTAATAAATAGATATTATTATAAAAAATAGGAAAACAAAATATACAAATGTTCTATAATAAATATAGAATTTATGATTAAATTAATTTAATAAAGCTTATTTAACTTTTTGTAGTCTAATTTTTATTTTAATTAATAAGTAATTTTTTCTTTATTTAAATAAAAAATAATTTTTGTAAATAAATAAAATATATTTTACTAAAATTTTGTAGAAACATTATTAATTTTTTAAATAATTAATAATTTATATAAATTAATTTAATTTATTTTATATTTATTAATTTATAATATTTATATATATATCTTAATATTATTAATACCATATTTTTCATTATAACATTGTACAATTTTCGTAACATAAAACTCCTCACAATATTGCACCACCTAAGCATGAATTCTAAACGCAAAAACATTTAAAATTGAGCTCCTAAAGGCTAACACACTTGACGGCTGACAATCGCTCTTCGCTTAACCAGATATTTCCAAACATTCCACGTGTCTCTCTGGAAGCCTCTACTTCAGCCCAGAAAGAGATAGGGCCCACGTTTCACGCATCAAAAGCTTCCCATCATCCTCACTAGTACAATCGGGGCCCATTCACCCAAACAAAACATCTATTTTCAACCGTTAGATCATGCGGACGACTCAGATTAAATATCTTTGTCTCCATCCGATCTTAATATAAATATGAGCACCCCCCCTTCCCCCCACGCACTCGCATGTTCGTTTTGTCGCATGTAATTGGACGCTGCTGTTAGAAGCAAACTAATTTCTCGCCAGATCCGAAAGTAATATCGAATAATTCATCTTTTGCGCAGTGAAGATATGGAGACTGAGAGGAAGAAACAGGAACTGAAGCATCTTGGATTTATGAGGGTGGCCGCGATTCAGGCGCTGGTGTGCGTGTCGAGTTTGTACGACTACGCGAAACGCAACTCGGGGCCGCTACGGTCGCCAGTTGGGACCGTTGAAAGCGCCGTGACTGCCGTCGTGGGACCTGTGTATCAGAAATTCAAGGGCGTGCCTGATGATCTCCTCGTTTTTCTTGATAAGAAGGTATTATTTGTTTGTTTGTTTGTTTGTTTGTTTTATTCTTATCAGATCGATTATTTTTTAATTTTTCATGATGCCAAGATTTAGAATGAATTTCTGAAAATATATTTTTGAGGTTTGGTTTCTTCTGACTATTGGTAGAGAGAATATCGGATTTTTCTTAGCGTTGGGGATGCTGGAATTGATTGATCTGGGATCTTTTAGGCATGACTTGTAAATAAGATTTGATTTTTTTGACTATGAATTTATAATCTAATATATGAAGTTAAGAACTCCTGTTGTGGTTCCTAACGTATCCAATTTTTATCTAATTTTATTCTTTGGGCACGGCACGATGCATTTATTCATCACAAAGCTATCTCTGTGACTATAAATTCTCTGATTATTTAATTTCTGCAATGAAATTTGGCAAATAATCCAGATGACAGGAGTACTTTTAACTTAATAAAACTGCAGGTAGATGATGCTTCACGCAAGTTTGACGCGCACGCTCCCCCTTCGGCCAAGCGGATTGCCAGCCAAGTCCATAGTCTAATTGAAACAGCATCACAGAAAGCTCAAAAGCTTGTGAGTGAGGCCCAAACCGGTGGGCCTCGAGCAGCTTTTCATTATGCTGCTACTGAATCTAAACATCTTCTGCTAACAAACTCCGTGAAAGCATGGTATAAGCTTAACCACTATGCATTGTTCCACACAGTGGCAGATATGGCTGTTCCCACAGCTGCACACTGGTCCAAGAAATATAACCATGCTATCCTGGACATGAACAAGAAGGGTTACACAGTCTTTGGCTATCTTCCTTTGGTTCCCATTGATGATATAGCCAAAGCTTTTAAGCAGAGTGAAGCTGCCAAGAAAGAGGATGCAACTGAAAAGGATTCAAGCTCAGATTCTGATTAAGAACTTTTGTCTAATGAGTTTGCTTGCAAAATTCTAGTAGGCTAGAAGGTGTGGAAGGGTGGCAGCACTATGGTTTGTAATCTGTAAATGGCCTTTCAGACTTGGCTTCTTTCTATATGTGAATGGAGATAAATGGTTCATAAATTCTGTTTTTGTTTTCCGAATATTTTGTTTGTTTTCATTTGAGTGCTGGGGTAAATTTTTTTTTTTCTTCAACCTAAAATCACAATATTCAATTGTACAGGAAAAGTTTCATCACCGCCTCTCATTTACGCATCCCTCCCATTTTCCCATCTTTTGAACGCAAATGAGGTATATTAAAGTGGCAGGCTGCAAACTTTTCGAATTAAAACTATCAAAAGCCACTTGTATATAAGTCAGTGTTCGGCTTGTGTAGTTCTCCATAAACATAAGAATAAAACATTAAAACCTGGTGGATGGTACGCCAAAAGATACGTCATCGCACAATATCAGAGTAACATGCACAATTAATTATTCAGAGGCTTATAAACCAGTCTGCAACACCTAGATATTACAACCCAGAAGACATTTTTGCAAGAGACAAAAAAATGTTCAACCAGATCCCAAAATAATAATAATAATAATAATAACAACAGCTTAATTCACCATCCTCTGTTGACAAGCTCCAAATCATTCTTCCTTTGCTTCTGAAGTTTCTGCACCAATGAAAGAAACAAAGAGTGAGCATTGTGAAATCATAATAAAAAATTACACCTAACATAGAGCCTCTTTCTTTGAACTATAATCTTCAACAATCGTTCGAAAATGTGGCAGCTTCCAAAAAATCAAATATCAGAGAGAATATAAACAAAGCGGAACAAAAAAAAAAAAAATCTTTACAGCATACTGTGATGGGCCGCGCAAATCCCGTGACAATACGCTCTCAATAATTGTTCAACAGAGATGTAACCATATCAGATCTGGAGTATCTAAAAACTGTTAAAAGAAAAGCAAAAAGCTAGAAGGGATTCTCCTAAAATCATCTAACAGTATGGTGAAAATAAGGCAATCCACGACCAGATAGCATCCCAAGTTTTCCTTATACAGATTTGCCAGCATATCATCATATGTACAAGGACATCATCATATGTACAAGGGCATCCTCCAAACATTAAAGTAATCTATCATAAAATCGTCCTAAGTTCACAACACGTCCAATTAAGTTTTGCCAGAGTTCTGTATGGGTTTAAACCTCAGTTGTGAAGAAGTCATATCCAAGTAGATATACAACTGGGTATCCACGGATGCGTAAACATGCGACTGATAAAATTGAAAAATTCTAACACTTAGAAAACAAAGAAAATCAATTAAATTAAACATGTCCACGGTTTAATAAATGCGCCATAAGAGTCACCATCCCTCAACAACTGGCTCTAGATCACATAAATTTGTGCCACAAAGGGAGCCTGGGGTTTACTCGAATGCCAAAAATACCAGTCAATGACACTAAAAAATCATCTAACATTTAAAAAATCTAGAGCCCAGAGTCAACACAAATAATTACTACCAAACTTCAATGAACCACAAAACAACTACAACCACAACATTATGAAAGCAAAATCGAACTCATCAGATAGAAATAGTGCAAAAAACCAGACCTGGCATTCAATTGGAGGTGGAAGTGGCATCATAGCTGTGCTGAAGAAGATCGTCATAAGGGTCCCTTCTGCCAGGCACCTGGCTAATCTGAGGATCCCAACGGAGTTGGGAATTGTGTCGTTCAAATGTCCAAAACCCATAGGGACGCAGAGGATAGCTCCACATCTCTTTAGTCTTACGGCACCTATCTTTCCTCTCATACAAACGCTCCCTGAATTTCCTGTCCCTCTCTTTCGGGTCCTCCATCAACCTGAGAATCATGTTCTCGGCAAACTCCATTAAAAATTTCATCTTCACTTCTATTCCTGTCAAGAAATTATTCAAACCACCCTCAATTAATCATCCCAATGTGAATTATAGGATCGTGGAATTTTAAAATTGGAAACCCTAGACTACGAACACAAAAGTAAAATCCAAAAATTAGAAATATAATAATAACAATTAACCCAAGAATTGATAGCTTTTGAAAGTAATCTAAAGATTAATTTTAGATTCAAATATTGAGCAATAAAGAATACCTGATTCCAGAACTAGCGAAGCACAGCAAGCAGCGCCTATGATTTGGCTAAAGGATTGTTTCTAGAGACTGTACACAAGCCGAAAATGAAGCAAGTGTTTCTGCACTTGCAATAGTCTCTGGGCCCAAAATCATACTCCAATTGGGCCTTAAGGTTTGTTATTGGGCTGGTTGGACTTAGCGAACTTTTCGCGGCAAATTAATTTGACATGTACTGAAATTCGCATCCCCTTTTTGGTTGGCTTTCACCTTTCTGAAAGTGAAACCTGTATGTAGATAATAGTTGATATTCTTTCGAGTCGCTTTTAAAATCCAGATACTGGTTTGTAATTTACTAATAACAACACAATATAGTAGGTTTGCGATATTAAATTGCAAAATTAATTGATTGCTAGAGGGAACCTTGGAATCTTAAAGCATTACCAAAAGATTATTCAAATAAGATTTTACTACTTATTTCTTACTTAAAGAATCACGTCAATAATTAAGAATCTAATAAACACTTCAATTAAAATTCTTTAAATAATAATTATTTTTCTCTTTATTTAATTTATATTTTATTATTTTTTTATTAAAAAGAGAGAGTGAAATGTTTTAATTACTATTTATTTTTTCTTAGAAAAAAATTAATTGATTAAAATAATATTAATTTATTTACATTTAAAGAGTATTTTTGAAGATAACGCATATTTCTACTTTTCTATTTGCCACACAGATAAAAAGAAAAATAGATACTTGAAGAATAAAATAAAATTAATAAAATCTTTTAAATATGCTCTTATACATATAACAAAAAGTAAAAAAATGGTAGTCGTAAGATTCTTATTTTTGTGCTTGTGTCAAAACCAAGTGGGCATGAGATTCCTTTTATTCTTTCTTTTGTCCCTTTTATTTTTCATTTTTGTTTTTCGGGAAAATGCTTTTTTTTTAAAAAGCACTTCCTATGTGCTTCATGATTCAAGCCTCTAGAAAAATGAAGAAGTAACTAGTAATCTATGAGTATTTCAAAGAAGGTTCGATTAATGAAAAACACTTGCATTCCAAATAAACAAATACAAGCAAAATTTTCAGCAACCGGTTTTGAAACTCGAATGACTTGATGAGATTAATGTGAAGAAAAGTTGGTGAGGAAATGGTTGGTCAGATGTGACATTATGAGCTTTGCTTAACATGAATTAACGTACTTGTATGAATAAAAGTATTCGATTAAAAATCGAATTTGATTTTGTAGCACGTTGGCTGGTACGTGGACACACAATCAAGTCAACCCCCACATTTAAATTTCTAACAGAAATGAGAGGGCAGAAGTGCCCCCCATTTTCTGTCGCTTTTTCTTCTCCAACTTTGTTTTCGAACACAGCTGGAAGGGATTCCAACTACTGCCTTTAAATGGGCTGGGCCTGGACCTGGACCTCTTGAAGAAGCCTAGGCATCTTTTAACTTTTGCAGGGGCAATACCAATTGGTGGTAATCAACAATAATAATGATGAAATTGTAAAAAAGAATCATAATAAAAAGAAAGAATATAAAGTGTACACCCACCATGGGATGCCTTTTTGGGGACACATATATTGGTATTTTTTCCTTTCTGAGTATTGAGCATAATTCATAAAGCTTTTGAAAATACCCACGATCCTCCACTCACAATAATTATATACATTTCTGATTTCTCCCCCACTACTTCCACATTCACACCCTTTTTCCCCCTTTTTTTTTTTATTATTGTTTTCTTTTTTTTTTTAATGTTTTTCAACTTCCTTAAGCTGTTCGTTCGGAGTCAAATCCCTTGATGGGCATTTGCTTTTCGACAGCCAAAAAGCAATACAAGGAAGGAGCAACCAATATTTCTTTTAAACTAATTGATTGCCTAATGGCTACTACTATCCCCTGGGTTGCCTCCAAAAAACAAAAATAAATAAATCACAGTTCCTACGTGATTTTAAAAGCAAAAAATTACGCAAATACACTGAGAGCTGCTGTTGCTGTTTTGAGCTTTGAAATTTCACTTTTTTTGAGATCTAAGATATATATGGCAATTCCTTGGCCTTCACCCCAAACCTAATAAAGCCTATTTCTTAAACTATCAACGATTTCAATGTCTTGCGTTTGTTTATTCATCTCATTCCAACACCTAATTTTTCATTTTTAAATACCACATTGTTTGTGATTACATGAAACTATTAACTTTGGGGAAAAAAAAAACAAAATATAAATACAAGAACAAAACAACAAATTTACCGGAATTTGCCGAAATTAAGGTTGAGCATTGTTTTATGGTTGAAAAAAAAAAAATCCCTTGATTTCTCCAATTTACCTCTCTCTATACAAACAAGGGCAAAAGAAAAAAAAAGAAAACTCAGTAACAAAAGATTTTTAACTTAACTTTTCCCCAAAAAAAAAAAAACACTGCCTTAATTTACTCCGATTCCTTTTTCTCATTTTCCTTTTACGCCTACAAAACGCATACTTTTGTGCCGTTACCGTTATGGTTACTGTTTACTATCACCGTCAGTCTAACACACTCATTTCCTTTTTAACTGTCAGCTACGACGTTATCATCATCACCCCCCTCTGCGTCATTTAAATCCACGTCAACGTCACCGTTACCTTCTTCGTCCAGCCAGCGCTCAGCCGGAGCACAATCGGCTTTATGCCGCAACTTCCAATCAAGCGCTTGACAGGCGCGTGAACAGTAGTTCACGGCCCCACAAACTGAACACCGTCGAAACTCGTGTCTTCTAGTCTCCGGCCTCCCGCATCCCACGTGCGAACACAGCCTTAATCCCGGACCCGGCGTCCCGCCGCGAGTAGCGAACCACTCGGCTAAAAATCGGCTCGCGGGATGCGCCTCTGGCGCCGGTACATTACAACCGAAATCACTGAGTAACGGACATCCTATCCCAGTTACATGACCATTATTGTTGGGATTTTGATTGTGAGGGTGAGGAACTGGGTGGGGTTGCGAGAGTGCATTCCACGTGAGCCAAGAGCGCGTGGAGATTCCTTGACAAGCTGCCGACGAAAGCACGGCAGCTAGCTCGCGAGCGTTGGCCTGGACAAGGAACCGGCGCCCCTCGGCGATGTTTTGGCGCACACCGTAGCCGTCTTGGAGACAGTGACCTAGCTCACGCAGCGCGTCGATGTGGCCAAGGAAAGCGGCCCGCGCGCACAAAGCCACTCCAGCTCTCAAATCCTTGTCGTTTTTAGAACCGCCGCTGCCGTTGAACTGAATAACAGCCAGCGAGTAAAGTGCTTGCGCGTGTGCGCTAATCGCGGCCTTGGCCATGAGCGACGCCCCGCTTCCTCGGTTTTGTAAACAGTAGAATCGAATCTGCGAAAATCAAAAATCAATTATGAGCTATGAAAAACCATGCAAGCATCATTCATTCGAGGAATGTTCATAACTTGAGAACTAAATATGGAATTTTTAACATGGAAAAGAAAAAAGAAAAGGCATAAAAGAATAAAACTTTGTTACCATGCCGAGGGTGTAACAAGCTTCAACATTTCCGGCATCGGCACAGAGTTTCAAGAACCGGTGAGCTGACTCCGACCAGTTGTTGGCTTTAATGGCAAATGTTTTCTTAGAAGCTTTAGACAGTACTAACGAATTCAAAGCTAAGCTATTCATTCTTTTGCATCTGCGTTTGTTTTATCAAAATCAATATATAACGTCAGTGGTATATTTTTAGGAAACAAAGAAAGTGACAAAAGGGGAAAGAAATGAAAGAATATGTAAGCATACGTTATTAAAACGTTGACGAAATCAGAGGGGCGACGAGCGGTGGAGCTAAGTTTGCAGAGAATGGAAACGACAAGATCATCGGGTAAAGCATCAAACATATCCGATTTTCCGGCAACGTCCGGCGAGAATCTTGGTTTTTTCCGGTGACTCGCCTTAGGCTCGCCGGAGGAGAAATCTCTTCTCTTCTTATTATTGACTGCCACTACTCTCTGGTCTAAGCAAACATCAACTACTCTAGGGTAACAAAGCCCTCTCTTGGTTCTCATTTTTCTCTCCCTATCTTTTATCTCTATCTCTAATAAAATATTATACCTTCTCTTTTCTTTTCTTCTCTTGGCTATACAGCCTCCTTATGAGAGAAGAAGAAGAAGCTTATGTTTATGTATGTTGTTTTCTTTGCCTCGCCGTTTAGAGATAAAGAAAGAAAAAGCAAAGCGAGGGCTTATTATATACAAGAGGGAAAACACAGGCGCCTTAAAAGAGAGCAACAACAACAACGACAGAACCGAATCATAAATTAAATTTAAATTAAATTAAATAACACCACTCCCCCCGGTCTGGACAAAAGAGAGTTAAAATATTTTTTAAAAAAGTATAATTACGTTCTTATCCCTTAACTCGTCCTTTCTACGGTCAAGCAGCGTTGACCCATATCCTTCCGTTCGTCGTCGGTTTTCCCTTTTTTTTTTTTTTTCAAATTTCTTTCTATTATGTGCGTACTGGCAGGCAAAAGCAAAATCCTTCTCTCTTGTGTGCAAACTTTTAAGCACTCTTTTTTTTTTCTTTTAATTTAAATTTTTTAAAATTAAAAATAAAAATAAAGAGGCAGAGATAAAAGGGCTACGCTATCGGCAACTGCAAATCTCATCTCTTTTTATTTAATGTTTGTTGGGTACAGGTGGGATTTGTGCTTTTCTCTCTCTAAAAATGTTTGGGTTTGTTTTGAAAAGCGGTTAAATTTGTTGCGAGTAAATTCAACTAACTGTGTATTATTTTTTACCCTGAGATAAATTCAAACATTTTGTTACTGACTAGTTACTAGCCTAAGCGCGTGGTACACGCTTCCTCAATTCAGTTATAACTGTTTCTAATTGACCCAATTTGTTAATTTGGATTTGTATTTACATTTATTTGGAAACTGTACAACACGCGTTCAGAGGGTGAGACTAGAGTAAATGTAGTGTTGCTAACAAAATCAGGTAGCGAATTCTCGGCTCTCGTAAAAGACCTCAACCAAATGGGGTCAAATGTGTGAATCAGCACTAACAGAGGTTCGGTTACTCTTTGTTGTTTTTACTTGCCTATTTATTGTCATTTGCCTTTCCCTTTTTTGTCCTTACTTTCCCAACAGATAAAATCCGACATAATCCTAAAATTCAACCAAGCGTTTCATTCAACTCAATATTTCGTAATTTTATGCCTTTTTAAAAAAAAAAAATTTATGTGCATTTTTTGTTATACAATTACCAATTCCTCACTTTTTATTTTTGCCTCAACTTTTCGGACAGTTTTTGAGTATTAGAACATTATGCTGCTAATAAACGTTAACATTTCTCAAAAGGTAGGGTTATTTTTACTTTAAAATTTACTCATAGACTCATTTTTTTAATATTTGTATTTATTAAATTTTAAAATTAATATATTAGTTAATTAATCTATCAAATTCACCCTCAATTTCTTCACCTTCTTCCTTTCTCTTTGTTCTTTACTTTACACTCAAAATTTTCACAACACTATTAAAATGCTGGAGGAAAAGATTAACCTCCTCCGATTATAACTTTTAAATGTCAAATCGTTGAGATCTGATTTGTAAAAGCAAACGCAAATAATTAATTGCCTTCTTCGGAGAAGAATAAAAAAAGGAATTAAGTTTGCTTTTTGGAGTTGATTTTTTTTTCAGGCAATTACTGTTAAAAAATGGAGTTTTCCATAACTTAATTTCTTGAGGGTTTTATACAACGTGTTTGTTTGTAAGATAACAAAATTATAATTTCACAAGTTTTTTTTTTTTCTATTTGTCAATGAAAATATCAATCGATTCTCAACATTAATGGATATGATTTGACTACTTCTCATGCCCAAATTATGAAACATGGAAGATTATAAATATGAAGAAAGGGTGTGCTGAGAAATTATGTTTAATATGATTATAGTGGATTGTCCATAATAATAAATTACTCTTGACCTATTTTAATAAAAATTTAAGTGTTCAAAGTATTTTTAAGAATATAAATAATTTCACCCTTCTTAAAATTATTCAATTATATCTTTTGAAAAGTGATACACAAAGTAGTTTAACAAGTATTACAAACTGAAAACTATGAAAATATAGTGTTTTAAAATTGAAAGAAATCAAAGTAGATCCTAAAGAAGTAAAGCTATTGGTTTGCGAGATTTTATTGTCCAATCTTTAAACTATAATGTAAAATATTTTATATAATCCTATTAAAAAAAAGGTAATAATTATGTTGGAAATACTCTATCATAGAGCATTGATTTATAATTATAAAATTAAAATAATAAATAATAAAAACGTTATAATTTTAATTATATAATTATAAAAAATATTTAAATAATTATAACCTAACGTAACAAATAAAACAAATAAGAATCTTTTTATTTTCTCCCATTCCTCTCACAAGTCTTTTTACATTTCTTTGTCATTGAAGCTATTTAAAATAAGATTACCTTGAAATATGTGTTCTCAAAAACTTTCTATATCATAATCATGATAAATGGATAAAATTATAATTTTGTGGATATATAAAAATATTTAAATAATTATGTTTTACCTATAACAATAATGGATCGAACCCTCTTTATTTAGGTGGTTACTTGAATTTAAATTTTGAAAATATAGAGGGTTAAAACTTAAAAATTTAATTTAATTTTTATCCCCTATCTATGTTTTATAAATAAATAAAAATCGCTGAAATATTATCTTCCCATACAGAGGGAAAAATGCACCAATAGTTTCAGAGATTTTTAAGTTAATTTATTAAAATAATAAAATAAAATAAAGCCATAAAATGCAAAAAATATATATATATATATATATATATATATATATATATATATTACGGTCAACGGCGTAATTGTACTTGGAAAGACTTGATAAATTGAAATGCATACAACATGCCTACACTGTAAGTCCGCGAGCAACCGTGGAGCTACATTCTCAGATCTTGCAGCAAATTTTCTGAAACGCAATCCTAATTATTTGAAACGAAATAAATCAATCACTATTGGCTTGGTGGGACTCCTGCTGTAACCATTTTACAGTCAACAGTGGATTTCACTGGCCCCCACAACTAATGGGGCGTTTGTTCAACGGTGAAAGGGCTGTGTTTCTCTAGTTGCCAACATGTTTACTCGTGGATAGGCTGTAGGGCCCACACATCTGACGGCTCAGATCGACCATGATTCATGATCACTCAATATTTGATTCATAAATGAGAAAGCCAAGACAACCCCACACTTCAAAAAGTGTACGGGTAACCAAAAAAACAAAAAAAGAAAGAAAAAAGATGATAACTAGAAACTTCCGGAAATGCAAGTTGTTAGCTTTAGTTTGGAGTTCATGAAGGAACGAGATTACTAGTTGGAGACTAAATCAAAGTTTCTAGTGAGTGGAATTGCGTGTGATTTTTGTGGAGCGGTTGAGATCGAAGTTATAATATATATTACATTTATATTTACATGTGGTACCATAGACTTTCTCAATTAATTAATTGTATTAACCAAATCTTAAGCCTACACAAAAGACCCACTCTAATTTTTAAAATTATAACTAAAAAAAACTGCTTTCACTTAATATATCTCTATAATCAATGGGTTTATAATTTAGTAAGAGAATCATTACACTCACAATATTGAGAGTAAAAATTTGAGTACTTATAAAAATATTTATAGAGGTTATTTAAAAAAATATATATATATATATATATACTCCCATAATATGCTTGTGAAAATTTAAATTGTTATCCTCCAAATTAGAAGATAATAACTCTAACTACTATATCAAAGGCCTGATAATTATGATCCACTCTAGTTAAATAAGTGTTAAGTTGATCTTAAAGATTGTTTCATTTCGAGAATAAAAGAAAAATAATGATAAAATAATATATTTTTTTGAATAGACTCCTTGACTTGATGTTCAAAAAAATTTTATTATTGATATTTTATTTTTATTATAAAAATAATAATATTAGAGTTACAAATTATTTTATATTAATTAATATATATAAATTACATAGTATGAATATATTGATTGAGAAGTGATAATAATTATTTAAAAAAATTATGTAGATTTATAATATTTTTATATAAATAATTTTTTAATCCCATATCAGTTTATACATAGTTATTTATATAAAGAATTTGTGGCATTATCATTACTTTTGTAAAAATTAAATCAACCAAATTATCCATTGAAGTTAAATAAAATAACCGTTGTGCTTAATTTTGTTGTAATCGTCAAATGTTAAGGTCAACAACAAAATCTTTTAAATTGAAATAAGAATCTTGTTAAGCTATGTAATAATGTAACTTTTATGAATGCAAAAGTTGTTTCGTTAATATAAAAATTGTATCAATTAAACTATATTTAGGTTAGTAAAAATAATTTTTGTGGTAAGTGTAAGTTACATTATTATGTAACTTAATAATTACCTTGAAATAAATATAACGATAAATTGGAAACATGATCATATTCATTATTACCCAAATACAAATAATTTTCACACTGTATTAATATACATATAAAATGGAATTTTAGATCCGTGATGCCTATTTTCAGAGTTATGTTACAAAACCACGTAATCGATTGCATATTGGTAAATTGCTGAATGATGATAATGTCATCTAAAATCATAGCTTTAGCAAGCAACTCTGTTATCAAAGCCTAACATAGCTACACACGTCATTTGAGAGGGGTAAAGGAGATGCTCCAATTTATATTTTAATCTCGCATCGCCTGGCTTCTTTAACTTATTCGAACAAAACCGTCGACTCATCGTCCTGTCAAGCGGTTCCACAAATTTGAATTTTAATGGTCACATTGCAAAGTCAAAAAAAAAACAGTATCTCTTCCCAAATAATATTTTTGACCACATCATGATTAACTCGCTAAACTCAAACTCAATGATCACTCCTTGGAAAAAGACCACATGTATCTCAGGATATGTGGTGGCTTAAGCAACTTAGAAACCAAAAACGTCGGCCTCTTGTGACATTGCCGTCAAATTAAACTATTGCCGTCATATTATATGTATTGACGTGGATGGGCAACCCGGTCATTTTGTTGCAGACGTTAAAAAATATTTTAATTGAAAGGGCTTGGAGGATAAGTTATCGGGTGGGAGGGGTGACGTGGATATCAAGAAGTGATGTGGACCACTCTGTCTTTCAAACTGGGGCCCATGTGTCTCTCTTCTTGCAAAGAAAGGGAAAAGGAGCTGCGCCCCTTTCTCTGCAACAAGAAGAGAAATTGACTTTAGTATGCTGCTGCTCATGCCGTGTAAAGACAAGATGGGACCCAGATTTATGGTGTGGGGCCAAGTCTTTTTTTATTAGGCATTGTGCAATGCCAGCAATGGGCATGCTAAATGGAAATGGCTGGCTGATGGGTGATGGCCCCCGCAATCAACGTAGCCGATTTTGTTCGTAATTTTTTATTTTTGAATACCAAAATTCAAAATCATCTTGCGTGCTGCTCTTACTTGTGAATGTGGTAACTTCGTTGGCTGGCTGGCAAGGTGATAAAGGTGAAACACATTGCCCTGGCTTTGCTACTTGTCTGTCTCTACTCTCTTGTAACTTCTAAGCTTTTTACTGCCCGCCAGTTTCTTTTAATCAATTAGTCAAACACTTGGCCGGCAGCTACTTTCATCGTCCTTCGCTCTTGTGGCCGCTGTCTAATCGCAGTTCTATTATATAACTTGGTCTGCACGCTACCCTTATGCCTGTGGAAGGAAGTTCTTTACAAGTCCTTAGAAGGGGACTCGGACTGAACTCTGGAGGTTACCAGTCCACACTCCACAGATCAAGCTATAGCCTATGTGAGCAATTGACCAAATTTGCTGCCCTATAATCAAATTTATTTATTATCGACCTTCTTGGTGTTGGGTGCATTTGCTTATCAAAAGAATTTTAGATAAAAATTATTAAACATCAACTCAACGTCATAGGTTCATGTATAATTGATAAGTAAGGCGGGCAAATACTACAAGCCTGCTACAAGTACAAGCCTTTAATATAATGAAATTAAAGGAAAAGTTTTTAAAATAATTATTTTTGGCTGTTTTATTGAAATGTTAGTTATGAAGATAATTAGTTAAATAATTTATCAAATTTATTTTTAAAAGTACTAGGACATTTAAAAGTAATCGTATGTATTTGATAAATTTAACTGTTAAGTTACTAAAAAAATATAAATAATTAAATTGAACATAATTTTAAATAAAATTTATTTATATATTTATATACATAGAAAATAAGTATTTTATATGATTAATTTTATTTTTTATTATGTTATCTTAATATAATTGTTAATAATAATAATTTTTTAAAAGTTAATAATTTTATTTCTTAATTAATAAGAATAATTTTATATTTTTATAATATACATAAAATTATATTAAATATAAAATCAATTCTCAAAATCATATTTTAAAATGCTACTCTTACTCTACTTTTAAAATCTACTTCAGGATGGAATAATTTTATAAAAAAATAATCTCTTAAAAAATTATCAAACACTAAAATTAATTTTTAATTTTTTAAAATTATTTTTGAGCCTCAAAAAATAATACAAAATAACCGCTTAGTCTTTATCATATTTGCCTTCGAGTTGTAACTGTAATAAACAATAACAAGATAAAGATACCTCATATAATTGACTCTGGAAAATAAAAACTTATAGCTAAGCCATTATTATAGTCCTTATTGTGCACAAGTAGAGGATAAATAAATAGACAGCTGTATCATATGGAGAAATTTAAATAAACTTTAGCCGGCAAATAGAAGCAAAATATGATTTGACATGAAATAATATAGTTTAGTTACTGATTAAGCCATGTCACATATATATTTATGAAGTTGACTAAAGTTTGTGAGTGATAAGTATGCATGGCTTTAGTATTTAACTTTTTTGGCAAGTTCCTTAACTTGAAAGAAGGGGAGTTGAGGATTTTTCTCCTTTTCTTTTTTTGTTTTTGTATTTATCACAGGAGTCAGAGACGTACGAAAGCTATGCACCTGTTTTTTCTTCAATCTTCTTATTTTAATATAATTAATTAATTAAATCTCTAAAGAAGATCTATCTTGATTGCGTTTTAGTTTCATGTCTCTTCGATGGGATGGTTTTTGGTCATATACGGTTCCATTATTGAATCATTTTCCAATTATTTTGTCCTTTGATCTCTTACTTTGATACCACTCTGTCTTCATTTTCAGAACTATTAACCAACCCAACTAGCCAAATTGAGGTTCATAGCACATACTTGTGTTGGTGGGACGATATAATTTTGTCACATTTACTCAATCGGGTCCCTGTAACTATACTTATTTTCATGATTTTGTTTATTAATTTTGTATTTTCACTAATGTGATAATTGAGTTATAGTATCATTTTCTGAATTTTATTAATTATTATTTTTACACGAGCAATCTTTAATTCTTATTTTAATGTTCGTGTAATAGGTTTATTACTCATTTCTTATTTGTTAGGTCAGCTTGAAATTGTTATGGCCTAAAATATAATAGAACAAAATAGAATCTGCGGAATAGGATCACTATTGTTACCCATGAGATTAATCGGGGAAAAAAAAGTCCAAATAAATATTTAACATTAGCAACATAATTTTGTGATGTAAGGATGTTTCGAGTCAATTTAAAAAAATAGCAGAAGTATACATGTTAACCTTAAATCAACTCTAGACTTGAAAGATTTAAAATGAAATAAAAATTTCTTTTATATGATGTATTGTTATTCATAACATTATATTGAGACACTTAGAGTGCATTTGGTATAAAATTTTAAAATGATTTTGAGTTTTGAAATTAAAGAATACGGAGATATTAAAACTACACGTTTGGCAAAATTTCATAATTTTGTATTTAAAAACAGTTTTCCAATACAACTCTAAAATTCAGTGTTATTTTTTTTAGTTAATTGTATCCTAAATCAATCCAAGTACAGCTTTCTTTTAATCTTAAAAGAAAATTTGACTTTTAAAAAATTTAATTTCAAAATTTTTGTTAACATAACATATTTATTCACCGTTAATAAATTCTTAAGTTTAGTTCTATCTCAAAAGTTATTAATGTATGATTGAATGAAGACTCTCTAGTTTAACCTTTCTACATTATTATTAATTATTATTATTATTAATAATAAAAACTCTATGGGGCATTTTTGAATGCCATGCTTGCAGCTTAAACATATTGGTGAAAGATATTTAGTTGAAGTTTTGTCAAAATACAACTTAAATTTTTGTATTCTATTTAATTTTTTTTTTAACAAAAAATTTCGAATCACAAATCAAACGCACCATTAACTTTAATTAAAATTTTAAATTAGTTTAAGACTTTTCTATCCTAAAAAGATAAGCAAATGCTATAATATATATATATATTCTTAAATTAAGGAGCTCAATCATGTAAGATCCTCGTGGGACACATGTCGTGTTCTAGTAAGTTGATAATCTTGTGATTCATGGCATTCGAACATGAACCGATCGTCCAAAGCCATAGGTTTTAAAGATCGACGACTTTGATCAATGATCATAGATATGAAATGGGACGTTTAGGGTTGCTAGTTCTACGCATCTGTGTTGTTTTGATGATGACGTGGATTTTTTCTGTAAGTTTCCTTTTTAGCTATTTTTAATAGAGATTCGGATCAGGCATTTCACAAAGTGATGACACGTGGTGGGATAACTCTGTTTTCTCCTCAAAGGTAATTGGATTTGGAAGCAAAGGCGGAGAGCTGTGTTATGTGGCCTCGTCTTGTGATTCCTTTTCTTCATTCTGGATAAAGAGAAAATGAATCTTTTTTTCACTTGTTTTTTTTTCCTCCTTTATCACGACAGGTCAATCTGCTTTTTTAATTAAATTTAGATTTATCTTGTGATTTCTATTATGGTTTGTTTGTATCTTATGATAAGAAAAGTGTTGTCCATTAAGCGAATCACGTTTTGAGTTGTAAGTCAAAAATATTAGATATGATTTATAAAAGATGAATATGATAATTAAAATTATGGTTCTAAAAAATTTAAGACGTTGAAAATATATTACATCTAAGCATACAACATGGTGTCTTTGTCCAAATTTAAAATGGTATCTTAATTTATAAAATAATTTTTATCATTAATAAATTTAATTTTATAATTACATGTAAGGATGTGAAGGTTAAGAAGTAATTTTAGATTTGATATTGATCTCAAGTTAAGTAAAATATAATTTTAAGGTTGACATTTTTGGATAAAAATATATATACAAGTAATTAAATTTGAATCTTATGTTAATTTAAGTATCTAAGAGCATATATACAATTAATTTTAAAAAATGTTAAATTATTGATTGTCCATTAAAATTTAAACCACACGTAGAACAGGTGCAGGAGGCAAAAAGCAGGACTAAACCACGTCACATAGTAGCTTTGTCTACCGGTATGATTGGCTTAATGACGTTAAAAAATGGTAAAGACTAAAGATTAAGGGTCATTTCAGTAACTATATCACACTTCGCGCTATCTAATTAAATCACAAACCCACTGTCTCCCCACTATTAATTAATCCGCTGATTTCATTTCACTCTTGCCTGGTGCTTTATCTTAAAGTAATCTCAATATGCAAAAGCATTTTAAAATTGTCCTTTTAAAACTTTTGAAGAATATTTTATTTTCTCCCGTACTCAAAATAAAATTGGAAAATTTATAATAATAACCTAAAAACTTTTGACTTTTTTAAATTTAACCTCTTAAAGTTTTTATTATTATAATTAGTCAAAAATTAAAATTTTAGACCAAAATACCCTTCTCATCTCTCTCCCCTAATTCCATCTTCTCGTGCAAATACCTCGCCAGTTGCGTGCACCATCTCAGCGGCTCCACGAAAATCTGTCACTGTCAAGTAATCCACCCACATCGCTAGCTGACCCAAGTTCAACAGCGGAGAAAGTCATTAACAAAACCTAGGTTAGCTATTTTGTTTACATTTCATTAGTTAAGAATGAAATTTGAGAATAATGGCAGTTATACTTAGAGAATAATAGAGGTGATGGTGGTTATTTTAGAGTGACTATAGAACTAATAGTTATAAATTTGCTGTTTGAGAGTGTGTGAAGGGTTGCTACGGCCCATTGCACCTAATATGCGACGAACACGCACATGCGCGGGGCCAATGCATGCTTTATCGCACCAACTTATAGTATTAGAATTTGGTGCGTGCAACAGGTAAGCTATCACTCTAAATTCCCATGCGACAACCTCTGAGTTTATCATCAAAATTCTTTAATTTTTTTAATATTATTAATGTAATATAATAATATTATAAATGTAACAGATACGTGACGGAGTAAAAGTATGTACTAGGCAAAATATAGATATCTTATATCTATTACTTTTCCGGGTGTACCACAAATATGTGTAAATTGCATGCAGTACTAAAGGTCATTCAAGAAAAGTTGACAAAACAATAATTGCAATTGTTTAGAAATGACATTTTAGGTATTTCTAAGAGTGTCTAAACTTTCTATTCAGTGGTGTCATTATGAATAAATTATTGTTTAGACAAGTGGCCTGTAATGAGAAATGTTAACTAGAGTTTGAAATTAGTGAGCATTTGATGTGCTTATCAATTGGAGAATAGTGTTTAATTATGAGACTTTTTTATGGTAAAGATACCATATACAAATTGCCAAAAAAATGTATAGACTGCATAATACGTATTTTGATGGTTTGTTTCGCAAGATAAATCTTGACAAATTTGACAAAAAATTTGGTAATTTGGGCTTCGAGACTATAGACAACATTGATGCAATAAAAATTACACTCTTTTATTTTATAAATAAAATACTAAAGAGAAGAAAAATTCATAGTTAGATCAATTTCTCATTGCTTAATGAAGTAGATAATATAGATCACTTTCGAAGTCGTCCATATGGTAATTTATCATGAGAAACAACATACGACAGTTTTAACAATATATTATATGACAAAAGTGAGAAATTTAATAAGACTTGTTTGGAAACGCTAAACTATTTAATTGAAAAGTATAATGTTTAAAGTACAATGTTTATATCATTACATTTGTATTTTAGTTATATTAATTATAATTAGTTTTATAATAATGAATATTTAACGATTTTATAACTTTCTTACTTTGCTTGCTCCATGTAGGGATTTTTGAAGTATTTGAAGGATAGCCATTAGAGAATGTTGTGGAAAAAAAAAAAAAGATTCTCTGCATTGTGTAATGGAAGCCCATCGCTTTTTCCATAATAAACTTGGCTAAAGTTTATTTCCTATTCAATGACACTCTTGTTTGGTAAGTAATATATATTGATAGTTGTATATTATTACTTTTTATATTATTAAAAAATAATAGATAATTAGATTAACCTAAAATTTTAGTTGAATTTATGGCAGAGAAATGTTTTACAAACTATCGGTCAAACGCAAATAAAAAAACTTAAAAATATTGTCAAATTGTAAAAGATTACGTTTAACATTAGAAACTCGAATTTTTTTGGCTTATTATTTACCCATTTTAAATGTTAAGCAGCACCAATCATTTATCAACGTGCCTCCTGTAATAAGTCAAATAGAGGAGAATCAAAACACCGCGAGTGTTACTAGCTTAAAATTAAAGCAACAAAATATTATTGAGGATGAGCTTCCTGCAGATGACCATCATGAGTAAACACACAAGTTCGATGACACACATGATTAAGAAGTTATAAATAATTTCCTTTATATATATATATTAATAATAGTAGAGGATAAAGTATAATATAATAAGTATGTCATTGGACAGATAGATAAGATTGATCGTTTTATTTCTGAACTAAAATCGACTTTTGAGGAAGAGCGTAAAGAACATAAACAATTTAAAGAAGCGGTGATATGATTTAATGGTTTGTATGCTGAACGCCCATACGATCATTCTCGGATTACACGCTCTTATCCGGTGAGTAAATTTAACATCTGACTATTGGCCTTTTTTAGCTTTTAGTCTGATATTTGTTTACTATGTTCATCTTGGTGTAAGGCTAGTCCCTAGTTAATTGCGGAATATATAATGATGTAGAGAATTAGAATATTTCTACTCCGATATCATTGTATAGTTTTTATGGGGATGTCAGCGGGAAGAGCGTATAGATTTTCACGGAGGTGCCTTCGGGTATTAGTAAGTTTGGTCATCCATACAGGCGATCCTATGTTTTTAACAGTCCATTATTAATTCCAACTTTCAAGCAAGGAAAGAATGTCGTTTCTCTACCTGTATTAATCTACTTCAAGGATTGTAAGATCTAAGTCTATACGGTGAGTTTGACTAATGGTTTGCTGGTAGTATCATAATAGATCATATGGTTCGACATTCATACTCATTCTTTCAAAAACTTTTAAGCCATACTTCAACGGGATGGCTAGGTGATGATGTAATTTTTTTTATTTGTTGAAGTTTTTGTGATCTTGTGTATTATTATTGTGTTATAAATTGACAGCACTTTTCTATTCTATTCCTCCACAACATATTCATGAGTATACTTGCTTAACCAGTGAAAAGCAACGGCAGTATCCAAATGCATTGCCTCAGCGTGTCACACATGTGAACATATATTTTTGGATAATTAGTTTATAGAACTTATATTTATCGTTTTTATTTCTTATCCTGTTAACAACTTTAATAGTTATATTGGTGGGCGGAAATTCATCATGTCAAAACAACTAACGAATGTTGATATAATATGTATACTCTTTTTTGTTTGTGCTGTTTTGAGTATAGGAAAGACGAAAAATTAACGAATATTTTTATATGCAGATATTCATCCCTGTGAACCTTGGTAGCGATCATCAGGTACTAGTTTGAATGGACTTTTGTACCAATAAGGTTTGCATTTATGACTCAATGGTGACATTTCGCGACAATAAAACGTACAAATATTGGTTTAAGTCATTTAAAGTCATATTATCTCGATGGCTATAATATGTTGGATTCTACAACATTCGACATGACATGCAGAGTGCTGACTCTTGGAAAGTCGTCACAGTTAAGGGTGTAACACAATAAGAATCCGACAGTAACGATTGCAGTGTGTTTTAGTTGATATTTACTATGTTTTAATGTTCGAGCTCGAACTTAATTTCAAAAGTAGACATAGAGGTGTATTTTAGGAAGAAAAGTATTATTAATATATTTAATGACGATATTGGATTATAAGCTATTGCAGTCATTTGAATATTAATACATGAATTTTTTTTTGTCATTAACGTACTTAATTACAATAATTGTGCATAAAAATAAGAAAAAAACAAGTAATACATATAATTATAATAATAAATAACATTAAAAAAACTTCATAACGTATAATTGTGCAATACACTAGAAATATGAAATCGATGATACATAATTTCTTAGAATAATATAACTAGCTTCGATTCCATGCAATAAGATTTTTACATCGCTTACGGTTATATCCTGGTTTAGTATATCGTCCACATTTAACAGTCATTCTATTTACATCCATATCGATAGAAGGTATTTTTAACTCTTTACGACGACCAAGTGGTGGTACTTGTACTGGCGGATAACCTTCTATCTCTTGAATTTCATTTGAAACTTCCTAATTTATTATATAGCCAACCGGCTTTACTAGTTGTACATAAGCCATCGCCAATGACTCCTTAGTGTAAAAATCATAACAAAGGGTTATGTAATCTACTCAAATAGTTAAACAAGTGGCAATTGCTTGCGCACAGACGAGCTAATCTAATTGCAATACTCTACATGAATAAGTTTTATTTTGTATATTAACCAACCACTTCTTAATACCACCATAAAAATATGAAATTGATGCAGTGGCATAGGACGAAAGATCATTCTTTCGACTCGAAATCTCCTCTCAGCGACTATTTCTATCGGTCTAGGTTGTTAGACGAGTACTCATTGACTCAGCTATAAGCTTTCTGTCATAAAATCATTACTGTATTATCTTTATGAAGTAATCAACAAGATGAGTAATCGAAAATTTTTGCTATCTCCTCATGAAATGATTAATGTTTTTCGTGATGTTAGTAATAAGAAAACTGTAACTTCAGCCTTCAAACTCATACCTTACCTAATTACATGTAGTCACATTATTCTCCAAACAATCGACTGCACTGGAGTAGAACATCCTTAAGCCTTCAAGTTATTTTTTAAATCTTTTATGTCTATATGTTTTGTCAGTTTTTTATAAAGATTTGCTCAAAATCATCCGTGAGTAGCATTGCAGAATATTTTAAGAATGGTTGTCTTGATGAAAGTGCACTAGTTAGAGATAAATATTAAGTCTGACATATCACCAATCATTCCATATAACCTTGTTATTAACTATTCCCCAACATCATTATGCACCATGTTGCACCACAATTTGACACGAAAGCATACCGCCTTCAATGGCACTCTTAGTCACATAAAAATACATTCTTATCTCAACAAATGTTCTATCTCACTTTTTTAATACTTTATTGTACAGACAATCTAAGAGATATTTCATTAAACCTCTAATGTAAAACAGTTGAAAGAATCAAATTTCTCTTAATTAACTTACCTAGGTTTTGGACTCTTGAATTCAATTTCTTAAATTCTTTTGGATAGGTTTTGGATTCAGTTGGATTCGAGTATATTTAGTCAAAATTTACTGTTCTCCTTTGTCGTTTGCTACTATCAATGATGATTCAAGTTTCAAAGACTGGTTACGATTTGGTTTGGTGAAGATGGAGAGAAGGTTTTGCTACAATAAGAAGGGTAATTTGGAGAACAAAACTCTTGTTTGGTTAATGGTAATAAAAAAATAGTTAGGAGGGGTTAGTTTTGAAAATAATAAAATGTTTTGAGTGATTTTTGTAAATTTCTCAAATAAAATCCTAAGAAACAGAATTTTCAATTAAAACGAATTTTGTAAGGTTGGACATAAATGGGCCATGCTTAAAATTGAATTTTTTTTTTCCCATGTATATTGATTTTTTCCCTTCTATTTTATTTTATTTTTCATTTTGCGTATACTTTAGGATGGGTTTAAATGGATGCGAGGTGGGCTCCAAGTGAAGCGAAGGGAGCAAAACGTTTCTGCTAAATTTGGACGGAACCAGTTTAGCAAGCTGTTGCACGGGGCCCACTTTTGTTAGGACGTTTTGAGACAGATGAATTGTTCCCTGCCAGTGGTGCACGGCTCTTTTCTGGATGAAACACGTGGCATAATATTGAGCTCCTCTTTGAGCTCCCCGTGCCACGTAAGACAAAAACATGGATCCGCTTGACATGAGGTGTTGCAATCGTATCAGCAGTCAGCGAATTGGACGCAAAAATATAAATAAATAAATAACGCCGTTACCTGGTATAGTTGGCTCTTTTGCGTGCTGAAAGGTCTGCCATTCTTTCTTTCACATGCAATGCATGTCCCGTATTCCCGTTTAGGCGTTCAGCTTTTCGTCAAAATATGTTTCATGTAACTCTTTGAGTTATATTTGATCTAACTTACAAATAAAAAAAAATATATATTTATTAACTTATTTAAATTTATTATTGTATTATTTAATTTCACACTAATAAAATTTAATGATAAGTTACAATAAATAAAATTAAAAAAATTCTTTATGTAAATATCTTTTTTTTTTTTACGTGAGATAAAGATTTTAGATATATTTTAATAATTTTTTAATTAACAAAACATAAATATTAGGAATAGTATATAAGATCCTCTAGTTTAAGATGACTCAGATGAATTCGAATTACATATTAAAAGGGAAAGTGCATGAAAATTATTGGGGGTTTGTTACTCGTTCACAATCGATCTCTGAATAAATTGTTGCCTTATTACTTGCCAAATATCGTTCCATTTGTGACCCACTGTACGTTTTTAAGGTAGGTGTTAGGTGCTAGCTCGGCAGGCAAATGTTGGTTGTGGTACCGGCATGTACAATGCTAGCTTATTAATTTTACATGGAAAGAGATTTGAAAAAAAAAATTGAGCAAAAAGCAAGCTACATGCAACCATAATATTTATTAAAAATAAAATAAAATACCCTAAAGGGCTTCGGAGTAAAACGGAATGTTTAAGTGAATTATTTGAACTTAGAATAAAAAAACAGAGGCATTTGAGGGTTTTTTTTTTTTTTAAAAAAAAAAAATTTAAAGATGAGAAGTATCAGTTGGGCAACAAGTCATTGGACTTGCTAACGTAGAATTATATCAATCTAATTCCTCATTCTCTACGTTGGGATTTGAAAGTATTTAAAATATTCACTTTATTTTATAAGTTGCAAGCAAGCAATAGATTTAGGCGCTGACTAAACAGATAATTTGACGGAGAAAATGCAGAGGATCTTGCTTAACGCATTTGCCATTGATTTGGGTCCCCTTCTGACCGATGTGGATATGGACTGCATGCGCACAGCACATGATGCTATGCTTCCCACACGGTTGAGTAAGGCTCAAGCCAAATTTTGCCTGTGTAACCCGTACCTGTGCGATTTCACTTGTTTAATTAAATTAATTACCTTAATTTGTACAGACAGTCAAATTATGTTCGAAATGACGAATTTGACCCTAAGCTCGTTGAACGTAGATATGGACTCCACACGTGATGGATTGGCTGCACGTGTCAAGTCCTCAAAAAGTAAAAAATGGCAGAAGTTTGACTGGTCTTTACTTTATTACATCATGTGAATATTGCCTTACTTCAGTTTTACATATTTTCAGCTCAGCACGCCACCTCACTTTTGTCCTTTGCAATTGCATATCTTTTCATGTTGTCTCTGCCACTACGACTATTCATGGCGGTATAAGAAATTCTGAATCGAGATTGGAGTAAAGATGATTCTTCAAATGACAGAAACACCCTCCTCTTAAAAACTCATCTACCGCAAGTCATGTTAGGGATTTTATCGAACTTTTCTTGACTGCTTGGCCGCCCTGCAAGCAAAAATTAGGTTGCTTTTTGCTTCCCAGCACTCGGACAAGTTCAAGTAAATTGCCTTTACGTGCATGGTACGTGAACTTCAAGCTTCAACAAAAATAACCAAAGCTATATGGGCCTATATATATATATATATATGTTGAGTATAATAAAATTCTTAAGTAGCTTGCAATCACTCTCCCCTTATGGGGGTCAGGATCCTTTCTCCGTGATTCTCAGTAACCAATCGAATAACGCCAACTTGCATAGTTCAATTCGAAAGTTTTATTAATTACCCTTCGTTTTTAAGAAATTAATTTGCAAGATAAGTGTCACATATATTGTTTTTCTCTCTTGAGAAGTGAAAAAAAAAATGAAAAATATAATAGTAAAATTCGTCTTTTGAAAGAACAAGATTGGTGGAAGAGATAAGGTTTAAAAGATGTGGAGTGGGTGGAATAAAAATCTTTTCATTTCTCGCGTTAGACCCTCATGCATTATGATAAAATAAAATCTAGTGGACAGTAACAAAACACATAGATATGTGTTCAATTTAGAAGTCTAAAGTTGTAAAATAAAAATAAACATGAATGCATACTCATAAATTTATAATAACAAATAGATCTTTCTGAGAATGAATTCAAGAAACAACGGCTTAGATAGAAGACAAAATTAGGATGGTCAGATGATTGAGCATGCTAATTGTAATTAGTCAAAGCAGTCAGCTGGTTTACGAATATAAACAAATTACGGGTTTGATAATCACATGCTAAAAAGATGCTAATAAATTTTGTCGCAATATGCACGGTCGGTGACTATCTCTAACTACAGTCTAAAGAATCGTGGATGGTTCAATGCTGCTAATTAACACGTTTAAATTCTTACTTTTAACTATATATATATATATATATAGGTATGTATGTATCAGTCAATGCATCCAAAAAAATATGAGAGTTATGTTAACAGAAGTTGTTATAACGGGAGTAGATGAAAAGACTCTGGAGAATCGTGCTTCTACAACGAGCCGATGATGAAGGTGAGAATAATTTATTTAAAAAACTAGCGGTTGATTTGCATTTTGTAGTTCTAGGTAGCGTAAATTGGTGTCATTCTCAGATGTTAAAATTTGCTTAAGAATTAATTAGAAATTAATAGGGATTTGTGAGAATTTAGCGTAACGAACCATAAATGGGATTAAGGGGAGGGAACCAAGATGTTGCTTAACGCATTTGGCATCTAAATTGTGATTTGAATTTTATTTTGTTTTTGTTTGGTTTTTGGGGCCCTTTCGCTTCCATCGATTTTCGCGTAAAAAAATCCCAGTGAGCGTGCACACGTGCTGGCCCAATGCTTGAGTAATTCTCAAGCCATCCTAACATTCTCTGTTCGTTTATTTTTTATTTATTTATCACCTTTTTAGCATAAAAATAATAATAATACTAATAATAATAAAAGAAAGAGAAAAAAAAAAAGGTATTAATTAGGATCATTTAATTTACTTTTTCTGCAAGACTCTTGTTTTATCAAAGTCAAAGACACAAAAGCTTGTTCAGGGCCTTGAGTGGTCATTTTCATTTTTCATCAGCACCTGTGCTTAGAGCTTATCCTTTCAGTATATATTTAATTAACTTCGAGGTAATGGAATTTCATGTCCTTCTACGTTAATTTACTTTCAATTAATTCAAAACAAACCAATCAAAATTACAAAAATTTGTGAAATAAAAAATAGTTACGCCCCAACCCCACGTTCCAAACTGGTCTTTGATCATGATCCACTAACTATATATTTAATCATATTAAATTTATCATTTTTTTTAAGAAGTGGAATATGGGGCAATGATATGGAGGTGAAGCGACGATTAGCTTCTGGTAGCTTCTAATTCCCAATAATGGGTGGTGTAATTTGGAGGGGTTGAAGTTTTTATTGTTCAAACATCAAAGTTAGAGTACCGGTACATAAGATTGCTTAATGCCTGCTAGTTTTGGGACACTCATAACGTGCTTAGTAAGTGAAGTTAACCGCAACACAAGCTACACTACTAGCGGGGGTTATTATGGCTCATTTTCTTCAAAACTAATGTTTTATTTAGTGTAGCTTTTGAGCAACTCGGCCATAATTTCACTATTCTTGGTTTGTGTTAACAAAAAAAAAAAGGAACAAGTCCAAGTACTATTACTAAATCTTATATAATTTGCCATTACAGGCTTAGAATACCAATATTAAAAAGGGTGAAGATGTTTTGTAAAGCGATCAAGTCCAAGTACTATTACTGAATCTTATATAATTTGCCATTACAGGCTTAGAATACCAATATTAAAAAGGATGAAGATGTTTTGTAAAGCGATTTTTCAAATAAAAAGAAAATGAATTATTTAGTATCGCTTTTGTAAAAACAATACCTTTTTCAATTGCCAGTTACTTCTCTAAGGAGCACATACTGCTTCTCTTAAATACATTTTTTTTATATTAGAATACGTGCCTGTTTATTGAAGTCAAATACATTTTAAATATATATATATATTATGTGATAGTGTCTTAATTAGGTATCAAACGTACTCCCATTTGATTCTTAACGTCTAAACTTGTTCCAATGAAATACTTAAGTTTCCTAAATTCCATTAATATTTAATCTGTAACATCAGAAGAGAACAAAAAATTTTTTTTTACCGTTCTGCCAATTGAACCACACCAAATGGCAGATAGAACATTAAACTTAGTAAATTATCCATTCTATAATTCAGGCTTTAATATGAATTAGTCAAATTCTATAGCTACAAAATTGATTTTGACATAAACCCATTTTTTAATCATCATTTGATGCTTGCATGGAACAAAGTACAATGCTGTAAAGTACTGAATTTAATTTATTTGCACTTTTAAATCTGCACCTTGATGTAACAGGTTCTAAAACTGAAATTACCTCGTAGCAGAACCTGTCAAAAATCGCATTATTTTATTATAATTGTAAAATTCGTGGAAGGCTTCTCTTGGAAAATGGCCTTATTTGACACATTTTTAAGAAATTAAAGAATTGAAAGCACAGTAAGAATAAATTAATCAAAAAAGCACAACTTAACCCTGAAAACATATGGCAAGTTAGCACAGACTTATTGAAACTCTGCAAAATTAATATAAAATTAGTACTAGAAAAGGAGTGACAGTTATGTTAATTGATTGATTAATATGTACAGCCATTGTGGCCTTTCTACACAGCCGGAGCTCATGCATGAATCTCGATAGAAATTGGTGTTCAAAAGCGTCATCGTTGAGAGCTCCATTTCATCTAACTTCCTCAATTCCTGTCGTAGCTAGCATTTTCCAGTTGACATAGGATTAATTTAAACCAAATGGTAATTTTTTTTCCTTTTGGAAAAAATTTCAATGGGACGAGAAATTAACCTTCATTGCTAAACACCAACTCGAGTCCTCTAATGATCGCTGGCACAAAGCGTATACACAGATAAACCGAACTACAACCAGAGGAATAAACCTACTAACAATTAATCAACTGTGTATTAGTATAAAAAGCAAAAACCGTCATTTTAATAATAATTATAATTTACAATGATAGCAATAATGATAATAATTATTATTAATAAGGTTGACTACGACGTAACATACATAAAATAATGGTGGATTGATGGTATGTGGCCTTCCGAAAGTCCGACATGTTAATATTCTTTGTAGAGAAATATCGAAGGGTACCGGATTAGGTTTATTGGTTTAGCAAGCAATATCATGCCATGTATTAAAAACAAAATCCTGATGCTTGGTCGGCATCTAATCTTCTTGAACATCACCTAATGGCTAATGGGCATTAATCAATCAATCAATCAATCAATCAATCCAAATTTTCTCGGAAAGTTTTCTTTTCCTAGTTTGCCGTTTCTTACATCAAGTAAAAGATACAAAACCCTAATTTTTTGAGCCACACATTTTGATTATAGAGAGCTGGGATTACCCCACCTAACAAAAAAATAAAAAAATAAAATTGGCTGTTGATGACCATGTCTCAGCTTTAGGAAACTCAATCACGACTTGGTAAGAAAGTAATTATGAGATAGAATCCCTTTAAAAAAGAAAAAAATGGAACTAGAGGAGTATTTCACCAAGTAATTAACAAAGCAAAGGATGGTTGAGTTTAGGTGTGGTAATTAAACAAATTAATTAATTAAATTGATGATACTGCTGACGATTCCATGATAAGTGCATAATTCGAGCCAGATGGGCTACATTATGCTGTATCTATTCGGGTAGTTGTCATGATTATAATCGAAAGCAAAAGATAGAGCGATATAATTAATACTAGTAATTAACTTCTAAATCATGACGTACATTCGATTATTCGAAACTTAGTTGTTCATGCCGTTCTTCATACATTGTTTAAACTTTTTAGTTTTGACTTCATCTTCTTCCCAAATTTTTGCCACCTCAAAGATATAATTATTTGATATGCGTTATTTAATAACTACACAATATATAAATAATTTAAGGGTAAACGGTCGTTAAGTTTTATATATATTTTGACTTAAATGTTGGTTTAATTTTTATATTTTAAAAAATACTTTAAAATATCTTTATAGTTAAATATTTTATATTCTCACTCTTATTTTTTTTTCCTTTTTATAATTATGTCATCCCAACAATATGCTTAACATAAATTATTTTATCTATAAAAAATTTAATTAGAAAATTAATCATTTTATACATGTATAACAAACTTACTAATAATTATTTATAAATAGATTATTATTGGCCAACTTAAAGCAGTGTTAATATCCTTACAATTAATTTTACTAATAATTATTTTATAAAGATTAATCACTAAATTAAAATAAAATAATTACATAAAAATTTGTGTAAATTTTTATGTTACTTTTAAGGTTAATTTAATAAATTATTATTTCTTTTTTATTTTCAATAATATCCTAAAAATATTGTTGTAACAGTATTATTGTAAAAAAAAATAATTTTTTTAAAATATAAGAATTAAACAAACGCTTAATTCAAAATATAAAAACTAAACGAATATTTACCTAATTTTAAGTTAACAAAATGTAAATCAATTGTTTATTTAAGTTGAAGTCTACAAAGATTTAATTATTGTTATTCTTTATTTGTCAATTTCAATCCTTTTTCACTATGATGAAACGTTCCCTCATACATCATATTTGTGGATAGAATCATGGAGTCAACCGAAGAAAATTCATACGATTATACATTTTTCAACTTTTAATTAGACGGGACACCATCGGCTGCTAACTTATTGTATAAGAAAGGGTGTTCAAATGTTGATGTCTCTCTCTATGATTTGATTTTTATCAAAGGCTCTTAAAGTGTCTCAATTGTTTTGATACTTTGATTTTTATCAAAGGCTCTTAAAGTGTCTCAATTGTTTTGATACTTACATATCAAGATGGTAGTGGACTAATGGGGGTCTGAATTGAAAAAAAAAAAAAGTGGTAATGATGCTTTTTCATGTCACTGTTTGTTCAGAAAGATGTTGATATGTGAGCAAGATTGCTATTCCAAAATTGCGCATGTAAACATTGATGGTATCTTTAATCTACTGAAGTATTAGGGCTATTGACCCTACAAAGTTAGGTGACTGTGATGCCCTAATTAGGACTAGCTGCAACAATTTTGCCCATGTTCACTGTCCCTCCAGATTGAAGAAGATTAATTGATATGCCAACAATAATAGGCTAGCTGCAACAATTTTGCCCATTTTCACTGTCCCTCCATATTGAAGATTAATTGATATGCCAACAATCCCAGTTTTGGCAGATCTATCAATCTAATGATCATCTGCTAGATTTGCCACTAATGGGTAATGGCATTTTACACATCAAATCAAAATGCTAAATTATGTGTAATAAACCTACCAGCATGTGGCGATATGATGAGTAGTACGAACACTAAATTTATGAACAGCACAATAATACAAATTTGGGGCCAACTAGCATATGCAGAATCCGACACAATAATCTTACTTTTTAAGGTTCGGCAAAGTTGTTACAGTCATTATAACAACCCAAATGTTGCATTATTTAGTACTTTCAGAACTCAATATATGTAAAAGGAGCCTCACAAGTCAATGATGCCAAGGACTGCGTCTTCGCTTGTTGACTCCGCAACTGAAGAAAAAATTGAAAAAGGACCATAACAAAGAAAAAGAAAATCGTTTGATAATGCTGATTTGATTGAACCCACTTTCCTTTGTATTAGGTTTTTGTAAGTAGTTATAATTTCGAATGCTGGCTCTGTGTGTGTGTGTTATAATTCTCATGTAGACATAATTAGCAGACTGTTTATTTGATATAATTCTCATAAGAAATAATTACAGTACTAATTAGCAAGCACATGCCAGCTGCATGAAAAAGTAGAATAGGGATCCAAAGCTTTCAAGTTTATCGTCACTTGCAAATTAAAAAGATTGCCAAATCCTATTAACAATGCTCTGATTTTGTTGATAGACCTGAAACATTCACTAATTACACCATAGATGCAAATGTTAACTGCCATTAATTAATTTGATTCCTTAATTGTCTAAACTTTCGGCTTGATGCAGTGGTTAAAACAGATCCAATTATTTGTGACAATGGAGCTGGTAATGCTTACCAAACTTGATCTTGCGGTCGGTTCTTGACCATGTAGAGGAAACTGTAGACGATTATGTATCTAATAAAACTGAATATATAAATCTTGTTTTGCTTGCAACTGGAAAAACATAATTATGACCCTCTAAAATCATTTTCACCACCATTGGCAGAACATGTATATATATATATATATATATATATATATATATATCAGGAACTGTTGTTTGCTATGAAACAAATGTTATGTTTAAATATAAAAACTTGTATAACAAGGAATAAGAATCAAGCCCTGGATTCATTTGGGTTTCAAAATTTCAAGCCTCAATCAGTTTTACTGTCCAATATACAAAAACGGGAGAATGATTTTTAAAAATGGGGATATTCAAAGCTTTAGACTGGGTTACAAGAGCACACGTGTCGATTTTTTCTCCTTGAGAATCTGCTAGGGCAAGTGGGTGGAATAAAGACATGAGAGTTTTTGGTAGTGGGCCACTTTATCAACTTCAGAGTGATGCAAATGGGGGTTATGATTTTGCTTCACAAATCAAGATAAGAACCAAGTTGTGGCTTCCAGTTTGAGTTTTTTTTTCCCCCTCTTTTACATTTTTCTTACTAAACAAAGTAGGTTCGTAAAAATTAAATATACAAGAAACGATTCACATATGAATCTTTCATTTTATAAGAATCAAAATGAGAATGGTCCTTATGGTCTGTTTTCTTTCTCCCACGGGGGAATAATGTCATACAAAGCATACTCATAATTTTTCAGCCCAGATAAACTCAACGGGTTGGGCTTGAACCATATTCAATCCCCAATACACAACCCTGAGTTATGTCCGTTGCAGGCCGTAAAACTCTTGCGGGGCTGATACGGGCCCATTTTTAAGGAACGGAGAGAGCTTAATTGATTATTTCAGGATAGGGATGTTGCAACAAATGAAATAAATATTCACTATAATTTTTTTTTTTTTTCACTTCATCTTTTCAGTGGTATGTTTTAAAATGAACTATTGTTTTTAAGACATCTTCTTTGTTTTAAAATGAACCATTATTTTTAAGACATCTCTGGCGATAATGACAGTTAAAAATACTTTTATTAAATAATTTTTTATAAACCAACATTTATATATAGACGTGAGGCTCGCGTACTTGTTAATTCATAATAAAGTTTATACAGACACATAGCTCCTTGTATCCACATATTTCATAATATTTTTTTTTTATTCTCTTATTTGCTCTCTCTCATAGGGCTTATTTAGCATTAAGATTGTGTAGCTTTTAAGTTATTGTTGCTTAAAAAATTATAAGTATCAAGTAAAAGTATAATAATGTATAATAAATCTATTTTTTATATTTAATTTTAGAAAATTATAAAAATTTTATAATTTTTCATCATACAAATATAAAATTTCAAGTCATAACTATTAATATTTAATAAATAATTTAGTACTATAATTTTTAAAGTATAACATATTATTCTTAATAATAAAAAATAGGGCCTGAATTTTGTGCGTTATCAATTTTTTATGTAGAGCAGAACGTGAATTGAAGTTGAAATTGTTTAAGAGGAAGGGGACTAATATCAAGTCAATAAGCAAAACAATTGAACAAGAGGTACAGTTATTATTCTATAATTCTCAAATCTTTTTATTTATCTGAAACTTTCCTCCCGGAAATTCATCGCACCAGGTCTCGAACACTAACGGTCTGCAAAACTTAGCCTAAAGTGGCATTCATCCCCCAAGGTCCAAATAAATATGTAATTTTAGAAAATCTAGGTCAATTTATCTTTCGGTTCCAACGTACATGCGTTTTTTGAATAATAATCAACCACAACTTTATAACACAAAATCGGCACAAATCTCAGATCAATCCAAATCCGTTATCCGTGAAATAACATAAATAAGAGTAATCGTATGCAGTTAAAATAAGTAACAGGGCTGGGTTAGCAGCAGGGTCCCTAGCCGATATTTTGGTGCATGGGGCACAGTGAACTTACAATCTGAACCACCAGCACAAGATTAATCCAAGTAAGCAAAGAAATTCGAGTAGAGGAGCACGAGATCAGATTCTACCTGCCACATGGCATTACATAAGCCAATTAGAGATGCACTCTGCTATCCTTCAAGATAAGCCCCCGCACGCATTAACATTTAACAAGTTTTTGTGTCCCTTAATTCACTTCTAGTTGTATTCTATTACACACACGCACGCACACACGACACCAGTCATAATTTTGCTGAGAGCCTGCGCCTGATAATAAAAATGGCTTCTGTTTGTGCTTCCCCGGCTGTTGCAGCCATCGCACCCCCCAGGCAAGTTCTCTTCACACCCCCATTAATTAATTTTCGCATAGTTTAAGTGCATGATTAATTTAGTTAATTAAAGTAACATTGCAGTTCTCAGAAGAGTGGATCGATTGTGGGAGCAACAAAGGCTTCTTTCCTTGGTGGGAAGAAGCTGAAATTGAGAAAATACGGAGCAACAGCTGGAACACGGTCAGTTTCAGTGAGTGCGGCTGCAGCTGATCCTAACAGGCCTCTCTGGTTCCCAGGCAGCACTCCTCCTGAATGGCTCGATGGCAGCCTCCCTGGAGACTTCGGCTTCGATCCCCTTGGTCTTGGTAAGATAAATGAAGAAAACCAATCGTACGTGTCAAGCGTGTACACATTGCATTGTTAATTAGTTTGTTATTCCCAGGATCTGATCCTGAGACGCTGAGATGGAACGTGCAATCAGAACTTGTGCACTGCAGATGGGCAATGTTGGGAGCTGCAGGAATTTTCATTCCGGAATTGTTAACAAAAATTGGAATCCTCAACACTCCATCCTGGTACACAGCTGGGGAGCAAGAGTACTTCACAGACACCACCACCCTGTTCATTGTTGAGCTGATATTCATAGGCTGGGCCGAGGGCAGGCGGTGGGCTGACATTATAAAACCAGGCTGTGTGAACACTGACCCGATCTTCCCCAACAACAAGCTCACCGGCACTGATGTTGGGTACCCAGGTGGGCTTTGGTTTGACCCACTTGGATGGGGATCCGGTTCGCCCGAGAAGATAAAGGAGTTGAGGACTAAGGAGATCAAGAATGGAAGATTGGCTATGTTGGCTGTGATAGGTGCTTGGTTCCAGCACATCTACACCGGCACTGGCCCCATTGACAATCTCATTGCTCACCTTGCTGATCCTGGTCACGCCACCGTTTTTGCTGTAAGTTAATAATTACGGCACCTGGCACTCTACTCATTTTTTGTGGCTAATTAAGTTTTTAATTATATTTATTACCAATTGACGATGATGCTTTGCTTTGTGGTTAATCTGCTTCAGGCCTTCACCCCCAAGTGAGATGATGATGATGATGAGCAAAGGGAGCGAAATTTGGGCCGAGAGGGAGTTTCGAGTTCAAAGGAATTGGATTGGTGTTTTTCTTAGGGGAAAGTTTGTATGATTAGAACTTGTATTAATTGCCTCTATCTATGTAAAAAGACTTGTGTGATCTCTTTCTTAGACACCATGAATGTAAAATTCAGGTGGAAACGAAACTTGTCTATAAATTAAAATTAAATATACCATAAATTTTCGAATATAAAACATTACACGAGAGACGACTGATTGCTGCAAGGTAAAAAGTCTTTTCAAATTATGTTTAGCAAATCACTCTGGAATTGCTTTGATTGATATTTATAGTTTGTCAGCGATGACATGTATAACTATAATGCATCCCATTAATGGAGCTGAAGATTTCGTTTTCAGAAAACTAAAAGGTTGGTTGATTGTCGATTGTCCGTGAAGAAACACTTCAGCTTGATGAAGGATCAGCATGTCCATTAATTCGCTTTGATTAATTGTTTGAACCCTTCAAACAAAATTTGCATTGACCATAGATAATAGTATAATCGGCCCGTCCAAATTTTTTAAAAATTCACAGAAATGCCATTGTATTATAATTACCAAATTATTGTTATTTTATATTCTTATTTACAATGATACCCTTCAATTAAATTACAAAAATGTGATTCACATAGATAAATAAATAAAGAAATATCATTTGTTTAATTGTTTAGGTTTCCTCTTTCCTGCAAAGATTATAGATTGTGCGCCTCTGACCTGCTTTCCTGCAAATATCACCGAATTGTACTGGCTTCTTCAATTGTTCTTTAAGCACTCGCTACCAAACTTCTCCAATTTTGATTTCTTTGTCTAAATTCTCAAGATATTTATTTATTTATTCACTTATTTATATTTGAATTTCTTTGAGGCTAGTTACTAAATCGTGTCCTGATTTCCACAATTGCACAATATTAATGTTTGGAAAGGGGATTATTTTGAATTTTTGTTAGTTGATTTTGTAGTAGAAGCTAATTAAGGCTAATTAATTGATTATGTTCCGGCTCCAAAATATTAATTTTTGGGAATAGTATTATATTGAATTTTGGTTAATTAATTTTGTAGGAGAAGGCAAATAAGGCTGATTAATTAATCATGTCTGCAGCTGCAAAATAATAATTTTTAGGAATGAGATTATATTGAATTTTTGTTAATTGATTTTCTATGAGGGAATTAAGACTAATTAATTGATAGTATTAATTTTTGGAAATGAGATTATATTGAATCTTGGTTAATTAATTTTGTTAGAGAAGAGAATTAAGGCTTAATTAATTAATCATGTCCGAATATTAATTTTTGGGAATGGGATTATATTGAACTTAGCCACTTAATTCTAAAATTTAAAATTTAAAATTGATTATTGATAAATTAGAGATAGATAATATATTCAATCTAATATATTATGTATAATATTAATTTGTCAGTTAAAACTTATTCTTGATTGCTTATTTTAATTTCTTTTATATTTTTACTTTCTTTTTAATTTTCATGTGTTCACTAATGTCAAACAATCAATCATTAAAGCTTAGAAAAACTCTTCTTGTATTTTTTTAAGAAAAAAGAGGGTAATCAGTCATCAAGTGAAATTTAATGTAATGATTGTTTGGGTAAAATATCAGACAGGCCCCTAAAAGTCCTTCCAGTGTATGGAGTAAATATCGACAAACCCTCGAGTCCTTCCGACTCAAGCAAGACTCCGATGGTAACCTAGCCCGAGTAACCCCTCGAGTCAAAGCCTGGTCAAGGTCGAGAGCTCCTCGCTCGCTCGAGGTCATCCCTCGGGTCAAAGCTCGGTCAAGGTCGGGAGCTCCTTGCCCGCTCGAGGTCATCCTTCGGTCAAAGCCGGTCGAGGTCGAGAGCTCATTCCCCGCCGAGGTCGTCCTTCGGTCAAAGCCGGTCAAGGTCGAGAGCTCATTCCTCGCCGAGGTCGTCCCTCGCGTCAAAGCTGGTCAAGGTCGAGAGCTCATTCCCCGCTCGAGGTCGTCCTTCGTGTCAAAGCCGGTCAAGGTCGAGAACCGAGCGCGTGTGTCTCCGCCGCATGATTTCCGAGCACAACTGGACAAAACCCGACCTAGGACAACCCGACCCGTTATCTCGTAATCTCGCACACCTTTTGATGTCCGACAAGGGTCCCACATGGTGGAGAGATGACATCGTTGTCGCATGGCTCAGCACGCGCCACCAAGGTGTCATCATTCCTCGCACGCTTGCCCGACATGGTGATCCGCCACGCGCATCGGACTAGGGAACAACTGCCATCCCTAGGGAATATTCCGCCAAACCCGATCGCCGAGGGACCCGGATACCATTAGCGTGGAGTGGACAGACTGGAAAGGAAAAGAGCTGGAAAAGCAGAGTATAAAAGGAAACGAAGGAGAACGGCACAAGGGTTGGCATTTCAATTCACAAAAAGAGAAGTTGGATTCTCCAGAATCGGACAATGTGTTCTTCCTTTCCAAATTTCTCTCATCCGACTTTCTCTAAAAACACCATTTACATCCAAAAAGGGGGCGAAATAATACCCTTTCATCTTTCCGGCCTCCTCACTAAGGGAGATACCAAAAAGAGAAACCCGACATCGACTTGAAGCGTCGGAGGGTTTTCACGGAAACGCCCACGACCCCGACCCGGTTCAGGAGTGCAGTCCGGAAATCACCGCTCAAGAAGACAATGGACCCTGACAAAGGAGGCAATCCCGCTCGAACTTATCGCGAGCGTAAGGATCGGCATCGCTTAAAACCGCGAGCGTAAGGTTCGGACGCTCCTTAGCGAGCTGCTTGGAGGTACCGCTGGAAGGTTCAAGCACCGCTGAGGCACGCGAGAAAATCAGCATCAACATCTTTGGCGCCGCTCGTGGAATCGAGACAAAAGCCCGATTCCTAATACATCAAGACACGCAAAACACAACGATGAGGGAAACAACCAAGAGGAGTAAGTCCTCAAGAATCGATGACTCGAGAGAAGTGGCCAACGAGGCCTGTAATGCGGAGATCCAGTGAAAGGATGGATCTGATGGAAAACAGATCGAAATTATGACCTCCCCGTTACAAGAATCTGTGGAAGGACAGTAGAAAAGCCTCGCAACGATGTCCCGAGTCCAATCGAGGGAATGCTCATGTTCGGAAAACGCGGAGATGAAGCCCAAAGACCTAGGGCACCAAATGTTGCAGTGAGAGAAGAAACAAACATGGAGGAAAGGGGTCTCGCCAACATTTGCAGGAGATGACCCCAACCTCTCGCAAGTGAGGAGTTGGAGGGAGAGGTACGCAGATTGGCGCAAGTGGTGGAAGATCTTCTGGGAACCGAAAGAGTCCAAGTCGGCGAATAATGCCGGACAACGAATCTCCTCTCTCCTGGAGATTACGGGTGTCACGATCCCACGTGACTTTCGCTTCCTGGATCCGCAATATTCGGGAAAGAGTGACCCATTAATACACATAGAGCGGTTCAATGACCCGACAGGGTGCAAGGTCCGCTGCAAGACAGAAGGTGCAGTGGCCTTCCCGCCACTCTCGAGGGAAGCGGCGAGAGAATGGTACCGCAGCTCCCACGGGAAGTATCTTGAGTTTTGAACAGATGTGCAGGAGTTCATGGAACAATTTCGGGCGCGTGACCCCGAGGATGACATGATGGAGTCGCCGAGGTGAGGCGTAGAAGAAGGGAGTCCCTCCGGAGTTTATCAAAAGATACCATAGATCGGTCCTAGATCTCGGTGCGCTCAACCATCCCCAAGCTCTAAGGGGATTAAAAGAGGGTGTTCTGATGGGAGACCATGGTATAACCTCGCGAAGTCCTTCGATCCGCTCATATTCTGGACGCTGCATCGAACAAATAAAACCGGACATGGTAATCAAGAAGAAAAGGTCGCTAGTTCGAGGAGTGAACAAGTCACCGGAGCAAGACTGGAAGGAGAAGGGAGTCCCGCCTGAGGGACACAGCTCCAAAGGCAAGCAAGGGACCGGCAGCCTCAGCACAACCCAGTACGTAGAGTTCCCCACCGCGGATGGTTCCTCAACCACCCCGCAGTGTCTCCGTGCCGGATCACAGAGAATACCGGCCACGATGGCCATACATCCCGCAACCAGCCACCGAGTAGACTCGAGCGAGCCATAACAGGGTGATCGCCATCGCCACCCCACCAAGAAGCTTCCCGAGGGATAGGGCAGCCCAAGTAGTGGAACAGAGCCCCGCTACATGACAAGATACTGAAGTCGAAGGTATCTCTCAAGAGATACTTCGTGGTCGAGGAGCGTGGATCGCCGAGCCCTCCAACGCCGATGACCACGCCACCAAGAAGTGAGCAAGTGGGCGCTCGCTGCTTCCATGGAGACCATGGTCACACCACATCACTGTGCCGTGATTTGAAAAACCGTGTAGAAGATTTAGTCGAAATCGATACCGGACGAGTTTCAGAGCGAGGGCACCCTGTAGTTGAACAACAGTCGAGGAAGGTGACCGTGCCTATGAAATAGACATGTAACCGCCATCCACGAGAGTAATTTCAGTGGTCCAACGATGGCCTAAGTTCTAACAGGCCCTGAAAAATTATTGCAGATATGCTGCACGCCGCCGAGAAGTCCTGCTTCATCGCCTCCCGCGCCAAGAGCCAAGCGTTCGGCAGTGCCAATCATGTGGATGTATGAAGATGAAGAGGGGTGCCAGACTCCACCGAAGATGCCCCGTGGTTAAAGCCAATGTAGCGAATAAGCGAAGTTGACCGAATATTGGTTGATTCGGGAGCTCTGTAGATATTCTTTTAAATCCACACCGAGGATTTAGGAATAAGCAGCGCGAGCCTCGAGCATACGAAAGCACTTCCTTGAAGGGGTTCTGGGAGGAAAGCTAATACCTCTAGGATCATCAAGTCAGGCAGAACTATGGGCTCAAAACCTTTCGAGAAGAACACGATGCCGGATTTCGTGGTGGTAGATGAAATCACCCATATCAAGCGATTCCTGGGAGGCCATTTACGAGGATCACCAATGCGTGGTGTCCACCCATTACCTAGCCCTAAAGTATCGAGTAAACGGGCCATAGGGGTCGTGAAAGGCAGCCAAAGTGGTGGCGAGGAGTCGCTATGCAAGAGCCGCCAAAGAAACAACGCAGATTACCTCGCTAGACACGAGGGCGTAATCGAGGAACCAAGGCAAGAGCCGAGAGAAGTTCGGAGGAGCTCGAGGTGAGAACATGATGACCCCGAGAAGAAGGTCCGAATCGGCCGAGCCTTAGCGATCCGTCAAGGAAAAGTCATGGAATGCCCGCGAGCACACGCAGATGTGTTCGCATGGACGCATGATGATACGCCTGGATCAACCCGAGAGTGGCGTGGTCACAGTCGGGCAAGACGGAGAGATGCTGTTCTGCAAAGCGTAAGAGGAGGTGCGTGAACCGTGAGAGATACGAAGCCATCAACCGCGAGGTTGAAAAGTCACTGAAAGCTGGATTCATACGGAGGTGTCCTACCCCGAATGGATCTCGAATGCGTGCCAGTGAAGAAAGCAAATGGGAAATGGAGAATGTGTGTTGATTTCACAGATTTGAACAAGGCCTCGCCCGAAAGATAGCTTTCCACTACCAAAGATAGACTAACCGGTGGACTCTACTAGTAGGCACGGGTTGCTTAGCTTCATGGATGCATTCTCGTGATATAACCAAATTCCCATGCACCAATCGGACGAGGAGTGTACAGCTTTCATCACCAATCGTAGGTCAGATTGCATAAGGTCATGCCTTCGACCTAAAGAATGCAGGGCAACGATCGTAGGCTAGTGAATAAGGTTTTCAAGCCACTGATCGGCCTGACTATGGAGGTATATGTAGATGACATGATCACCAAGTCTAGAGACGCGAGGAGCATGTAAAGCATCTAGAGGAGACCTTCGCCTCCCAAGCGAAGTACCGAATGAAGTTAAACCCCAAAAATGTGCTTTGGAGTGAGTTCGGAAAATTCCTAGGCTTTATGAGTGAGTCATGTGGGATCGAGGCCAATCCGAGAAGATCGTGAGCAGATGATAGAAATGAGGTCCCTCGTAACCTCAAGCGAGATACAGAGTCTCGACCGGCAAGCTGGCGTCCCTCAACAGTGTTCGGATCTCGAGCCATCGATAATGCCGAGTCTTCTTCCGTGAAACGAAGAAGGGCGAAGACGAAATGGACGCCCGAATGCGAGGAGGCTGCCCAAAGAATCGAAAGAGTATTTGCTAAAAGCTCTACATCGCCAACACCTCGAGCAGTGAGAGGTACTCGCTTCAGACTTGGCCAGATCCCAACGGGCAACAAGCTCGGCCTCGATAAGGGAGGAATCATGAGTACAAGACCGCAGTATTACACGAGCAGAAGCGCTGCGAAGCGTAAGCCTCAGATCCAACCATGGAGTAGTGGGCTCTAGCCTCGGTCACTGCGTCCGAAAGTCGAGGCCTTATTTTCAAGCACATTCAGCGGCGGTATCGACTAACCAACCCTCGTGCAAACTCTACACAAGCCTCGAGACCTCCGGAAGGTCGGTTAAATGGTCATGGAGTTAGCTGAGTTTGACCTTAATTACCAACCCCGAGCAGCCCATAAAAGCACAATCTTTAGCCGACTTCGTGGTCGAGTGCACGGCGAGGGAAAAGAGACGGAGAGCGAACCCTCGCCAAGCTCCCGTGCTTCAACCAAAACATGGGTAGTCACAGAGATGGATCCCGTGAAGTCGTGGAGCAGGAGCAGGGTGGTGCTCAAGGTCCAGTAGGGGCGAGATGCAATACCGCGAGATTAGAGTTCAAGTCACCAACAATCAGCCGAATACGAAGTCTGTAATAGCGGGCTCAAGCTCGCCTCAGTAGTAAAAGCAGAGGAGATAAAGCTTAGAACCGACTCCCGACTGATAACTAATCACCCCGACGAGAGCTTTCAGCAAAGGGAGAAGATGGATGCCTACCTTCGTAGGTAAGGCACTAATGAAAAATTTCCGAGATCGTCGAGGTGGAACAGATCCCGAGGGGAAGAATTTTCGAGCAGATATGATAGCTCGCATGGCAGCCACCTCGGACCCCAAGTTTCCAAAATCTATCCCTCTCGAAGTCAAAACCTGCTCGAGTATCGAGCAGGAGGACGAGGTGATGAACCTAGCAACGAGCAACACCTGGATGCAGCCGATCATCTCCTACCTCAAGGAAGGGACAAGCACACCGATAAGAAACAGTGCAAGGAAATCGAGGTGCAAAGCAGCCGTGTACACCTCATCGATGGGGTCTTATATAGACGGGGTACACTCTCCCTCGTCATGCTGTTTAGACCAAGAGGAGGTCGACTACGCCCTCCGAGAGATACACGAGGGAGTCCGTGGAAATCACTCCGGCTCGAGGTCCTTGGCTTTCAAGGCCTCGAGGCAAGGGTATTTTTGGCCCCGCATGCACCAAGATGCTCGTGAGAAGACGAGAAGTTCGCAAGAGCTGCCAGAGCTTTGCTAACCACCTGACTCAGCCTCCGGAGAACCTTACGGCGATGAACTCGCCATGGCCATTTGCTCAGTGGGGAATAGATTTGATTGGGCCACTGCCGAAAGGGAGAGCATCCGCCACCCATGCTATAGTCGCGATTGATTATTTCACCAAACGGGTCGAGCTGGAGCCTCGAGCAAAGATCACGTAAGCGTAAAACCACCGATTTCATTCGAAGAATGTGATTTGCAGTGTACGGATTCCCCATGCATTGGTCACCGATAACGGGAGGCGCTTGATAATGGCAAGTTCGGAGACTTCGCCGTAACCTGGGATAGAGTTGAAGTTTTGCTCTCCTCACACCCACGAGCCAACGGGCAAGCAGAGGCCGCGAATAAAACTATAAAACGCCTCAAGACAAGGTCAGGCGAGCAAAAGGGCTCGGGTGGATGAGCTGCCGGTGTCTTGTGGGCCTACGTAACCACACACAAAACGGCCATCGGAGAGACCCCATTCTCCTTGGCATTTGGACACGAGCAGCTGGTTCCCACCGAGATAGGAATCGGGACACACCTGACGTAACACTTCAACGAGGAGCAAAACAACGAGCGATGATGCGCAGCTCGACTTACTGGAAGAAAAAGAGAAAGGATAGCCGCCAAGATTTCGTAATATCAACAAAGAGTGGCTCGTTATTACAATCGAAGGTACACATTCGCCGATTCCAGTGGGTGATTGGGTATCGAGGAAAGTTAACCAGAGCACAAAAGACCCAAGACAAGGTGTACTTGGACCAAACCGGAAGGTCCATATCGAGTCACTCAACTAAGCAGGACCCGGAGCATACCTACTGGCTCATCCAGATGGACGAGAGGTCAAGAGGCCATGGAACGCGCAACTCCCGAGGAAGTATTTTCAATAGGTTTTCTGTATTGAAATGCTAATGTAAATATTTCATCCCAAGACGGGATATGTAAAAGTACAAATGTATGTAAAATAAGAACAAGATTTATAATGCAAGTTCAAAATAAAGAATGGAAGAAGAAGAGCTCCACTCAGATGAAGTCCCGGAGCCTAACTCATTAGAGTGGATCGTGCCAAGCTCCAAGTTATTCGAAAACCGGAGCAGGAGTGTCATCGAAGCCTCGGTCGATTAAAAGGCTCGAGCGAAGAAGAGCTCCTACGCATGAAGTCCCAAAGCCTAACTCATTAGGCGTGATCGTGCCAAGCTCCAAGTTATTTGAAAACCGTGAGCGGGAGTATTATCGAAGACCTCGAGTCAATTAAAAGGCTCGAGCGGTAAGAAGATCTCCTCGCCAGAAGTCCCAAAGCCTAACTCATTAGGCGTGACTGTGCCAAGCTCTCAAGTTATTTGAAAACCGGAGCAGGAGTGTCATCGAAGCTCTGGTCGATTAAAAGGCTCGAGAAGAAGAAGAACTCCACTGCATGAAGTCCCGCAGCCTAACTCATCAGGTGGACGGTGCCGAGCTCCAGGTTATTCGAAAACCGAGAGCAGGGTGTTATCGAAGACCTCGGTCAATTACAGTTCGAGCCGGGTTCAAAGGAACCCTTGTCCAAAAGTCCCTAGGCCTAAGTTCGAGAGCGGACGTTGTTCTAGCAAGAGCCAAATGCAGTGCTCGAGCAAGTCAAATGAGCTCGCAAAATAGACATAAGGCTTATTTAGCCTAAGTCGAGCAAAACTCTACCATGCATTCATAAATAAAGGATGTACAACACTTAGAAAATTTTTACTCTGCAAGCACATTCAAAGTTAACTCAACGTAGAAGACAGTGAATGTATGTACACTAGCAGATCAATAGAATTGTTGAAAACATGTGTCTCTTTATTTCAAGTGAAAAGATTACATATGTAAAAAAAAAAAAAAAAAAAAAAAAGTGTCCAAGTTATTCTAAGAACAAGTAGGGGAAGAGCAAAGATCGCCAGCAGGAACATCAGCAGCAGCAGCAGGACCAACAGCAGGAGGAGCAGGAGGAAGGACACCGAGTCAGCAGGAGCTTCAAGCAGAACTTCAGCAGGAGCATCAGCAGGAGGGAGGTCACCAGCAGGAGGGCACTCGAAGAAGAGGGAGCCTACCACCGACCACACCTCGGGGCTCTGGATGAAGTACCTACTGTGGTCGCTCATGTACTCAGCTACATACCCTTCAACCTCGGTCATGTCGGCCTGTGGTATGCCTTGCCAAAAGCATACATAAGGCAGTCGTAGCTGGAGTCTGCCCCAGTGTTATACTCAGTGGCAAGCTGGACCTTCAGAGTATCTATTTGCTCCTCAAGACGAGTAGCTTCTCCTCCACGAGCTGCTCAGTAATAAGACTTCTCGAGTATCCGTGTCTTTCCGAGCGTGCTTCACTGCTCTTGACCTCGACCAACTCCCTTTCAAGCCCGGAGACCTTCGAGTCTGCCATCGCTGCTTTCTCTCGCAAAGTTTATATTTTCATCCAAAGCAGCTCGATTCTCCTCCTTCGCTCATTCAAAGCCCCGCTCCAAGCTCGAACCTTTGCACGGAGTTCTTCCCTGAACTCGTGAGTAATCTCATCGAGCCCGGTCGCAGATACCAATGCTCTGAGGAGAGTCACTGAAGATACCGCGACAAGACCCGAGGAGAACAGGATTCTATCTCATCGAGAAACCCGCTCGGCCGCCTCTTCATTAAAAGCCTTCGATAAGTGCTCTGAGCGGCCGGGCCGACTCGCCTCCCGCACACCGCCGGTTTGGGGAATAGCCCTCCGCCTCCGCGAGGAGGACCTCGCTCAGCACGCCGACCGCCGAGCCAAGAAGGAGCAGTAGCTCGAGTCGTGGAGGCGGGCACCTCCTTCTGCCGTGGTCTTTTGATGTGCTCGCAGCCTTCAGCTTGTCCCCACGCTACTGCAACAACCACGCGATCCCGCCACCATTTCTTCACTTGAACTAGATTGGACTCTAAAAGCTCCGAGGTGTCAACAGCCCTCGCACGAGCTTATGCTTGCAAGAGCAGCCTGCACACGTGCTCGAGTCGATCGTTAATCGAATAAGAAGCACCCCGTGAGACCGCAAAACAACCGTAGCAAGACAATGAAAACAGACGCGAGTAGAGAAACTAAAAGTAAAATTCACAAGGCGTATAAATGACCTGAATGCGAAATGCCACGGACCTGAGGAACTCCTCGCCACGAAGTGCAGCGGCCCCCACTCTCCCCAACGAAGTAGAATTTGCTCTTCCAGTTGCCACCAGAGGTAGGGAGATCAGTGATGGGCTTCTTACCCTTCAGGCTGGAGGTAAGATAATACCAACCAGCATCCTTCGGGCTACACTTAAGCTCGGTAGAGGTGTCCGATTTCCCTACCAAGGGCTCATCCAGATCGCAGCTGTTTCCACAAAACGAAGAGCCCTGAAAGGACTCTCCACCCATTCGGGTTCGGCTGCCTGGGGCCGATCGAAACCCGCACAAAACCCTGCCAAAATAAGGTCGAGAGGCACTCAACCCCCATCCGAAGCACTCCAAATAAGGTTAGAAATCCACGTGGGACTACCGGATTTCACCGCCTCGCAACCTCGTAATTACACTATCGGAATGCGGTAGGTTTCCTAAGTCTGCTCAACTCCGATCGAGTGGTTTGACATTCTAAATAGTCAACGGGTATTCCCCACGCCGGACCTCCGGCCGGCCCTCACTCTCCGATGCTACTGGTCTCACCATGGTAATTCCCTCTCGGACTAGAATCCCTCACTGGGATTATACCTGCAGGTCAGGCCTCACTAGAAGAGGAAGAGTCCTCCCATGACATCCTACGGGGTCACTGGGCCTGACATTTTTAGCGGAATGGACTAACAAGATGCAGAGGAAGAAACAGAGTGGTGAAATGGAAAATCGAGTGGTACCGGACACAAAAGGAAGTGTGGTAGCTGAAGCCGCTGACGTAAAGAAGAAGACCGATAAGCAGTGGAGAGCAGATGAATTTTGAATTCGAATGAGTAAGTAAGCAACAGAGGGAACAATGAAGAAGTTCGGGATTTTTAAAGAGGAAGACGCGTCCTTTCGAAAGTGGCGAGCAGTGTTGAGGACACGACCTTTTAGGTCGCGTCCTTTCGAATTTCAAATACGCTGCTGGATCAACCCACGTGTCCCGCCTTAAATGAGAAATGATTCAAGTGGCGCATAACTGAAGCATGGGAAGTGTAAAAGGCCGCGATCCGCCCATCATTATCGAAGTTTCAGCCTTATCTCGCTTCACTCAAAAGACTAGAAACCTGGGACCGGTGTTTGGTAAAATATCGACAGCCCCTAAAAGCCCTTCCAGTGTATGGGTAAATATCGACAAACCCTCAAGCCCTTCCGACCAAGCAAGACTCCGATGGTAACCTAGCCCGAGTAACCCTCGTGTCAAAGCCGGTCAAGGTCGAGAGCTCCTTGCCCGCCGAGGTCATCCTCAGTCAAAGCCGGTCAAGGTCGGAGCCTCGCTCGCCGAGGTCATCCTTCGGTCAAAGCCGGTCAAGGTCGAGAGCTCCTTGCCCGCCGAGTTCATCCTTCGTGTCAAAGCCGGTCAAGGTCGGAGCTCATTCCCCGCCGAGGTCGCCCTTCGTGTCAAAGCCGGTCGAGGTCGAGAGCTCATTCCTCGCCGAGGTCGTCCCTCGTGTCAAAGCCGGTCAAGGTCGAGAGCTCATTCCCCGCCGAGGTCGCCCTTCGTGTCAAAGCCGGTCAAGGTCGAGAACCGAGCGCGTGTCTCCCGCCGCATGATTTCCGAGCACAACCGGACAAAACCCGACCTAGGACAACCCGACCCGTTATCTCGTAATCTCGCACACCTTTGATGTCCGACAAGGGTCCCACATGGTGGAGAGATGACATCGTTGTCTGCTGGCTCAAGACGCGCCACCAAGGTGTCATCATTCCTCGCACGCTTGCCCGACATGGCGATCCGCCACGTGCATCGGACAAGGGAACGTACCGCCATCCCTGTGGAATATTCCGCCAAACCCGACCGCCGAGGGACCCGGATACCATTAGCGTGGAGTGACAACTGGAAAGGAAAAGAGCGGAAAACAGAGTATAAAAGGAAACGAAGGAGAACAGCACAAGGGTTGGCATTTCGAATTCACAAAAAGAGAAGTTGGATTCTCTCAGAATCGGACAATGTGTTCTTCCTTTCCAAATTTCTCTCATCCGACTTTCTCTAAAAACACCATTTACATCCAAAAAGGGGGCGAAATAATACCCTTTCATCTTTCCGGCCTCCCTCACTAGGGAGATACCAAAAAGAGAAACCCGACATCGACTTGAGCGTCGGAGGGTTTTCACGGAAACGCCCGCGACCCCGACCCGGTTTCAGGAGTGCAGTCCGGAAATCACCGCTCAAGAAGACAATGGACCCGGACAAAGGAGGCAATCCTCGCTCGAACTTATCGCGAGCGTAAGGATCGGTCATCGCTTAAAACCGCGAGCGTAAGGTTCGGACGCTCCTTAGCGAAATCGTTTGGAGGTACTGTTGGAAGGTTCGAAGCACTGTTGAGGCACGCGAGAAAATCTGCATCAACAATGATGATCCTAAATTAGATGAGCAACCCACATCTAAGCCTTAAAAGAGTTGAAGTTTAGTGTGAAGACAATGCTTCATTAGAACGTGATCCGAAGTTACGCAAACCAATATGGACTTATCCTGTTAATCGACAAGATGATGATAGGAGCATGTATATCAACGTGGATCCATATCAACCGAAGTTAGAAGAATTTCCACCTTCATTTGATGGGCAACAATTTCGTCAGTTTCAATACAATTAGTATGCACAATTTCCTTGACTTGAGTATTCTAAAATAATTAATGATGCATATTGTTTTGATGAAAAAAAAAAACAAAATATCCTAACTTTACAATTGAAGGGTTTAGGAGTTGGAAGAAGATTAATAATGGAGAGAGATGTTCTTTTTTGCATCATGAAGGGGGGCTTAATTCACATTACACTATGGCTAAGGTTTCAGGGATAAGTGATTTACTTTATCAAGCATTACAAATGAAATTTTAAGACATTTTGAATGCCATGCTTTTAGAATCAGCTAAAACATCACTTCTTTAAAACTTAAGAGAGAGTGGTTGTGATACCTTTATTAAGAGTGTGATATCATTTTATGAAAGTCATCATATTGATGTGCCAAGAGTGAATGATCGCCATATGAAAGATATGATGCGTTATTGTTAGCAGAGAGATTATGTTACAATGTAACATTATTATCGAATTGATTTGTTTAATGTTTTAATAGATTTTCAATTGATGAGGTTGAATAATAGACTTACAGATCGGACGGTAAAACTTCTTATTCTGAGCTCTGCTTTGAATCCTATTGATTCTTTTAAATCACTTAATGTTGATGATATTTGTAATCTTGCAGAAAAATATTATTCTCGAGATTTTACTGATTTTGAAATACTTGCTTTGAGAAGATAATTAGAATGTTTTTATATTGATGTGCTTCATCTTGCTGAGTTTTGGCGTATTTCTTCACTTTTTGAATTATATTGACAATTAGTTGAAACAAAAAATTCTCAAATGTATTTCTTGATAAACATATTGATTTGTTTAGTGTTGACTCTTCTTATTTTGACTGCAACAACCTAGCGAGTATTTTCAGTTATAAAACTTATCAAGACAACACTTCGAAATAAGAGGAGAATAAGTTTCTATCAGATTGTATGGTTATCTATTTTGAAAGATAACTTATAGACACTATCGATTCAAATTTGATAATAAATTAATTTCATTTTCGAATGTGTCACAAGACACAGCTTAAATAGTATTTGATTGTAATTCAATTGGATGTATTTTATTATGTATTAATAAATTTTTTTATCAAAATTTATAATTTTAATTGAGATAATATTTAAACTTAAATAAAATTTAGCCCACCTAGAAATTTTTTTCTGGCTTCACCCATGAGTATAATACGTATTTTCAGGTCATAAAAAGATGGCCTTAACAAAATATCTAATAATCTTTAAGAACTACTATCCTATAAACTAACGTTCCATTTGATTTCAAAACTTGAAATTAATACAACAAAGTCCAATATTTTAGCTCCAAACTCCAATACTGATATTTCACTGTAGACGGCAAGCCATGTCGTCACGGCGGCGCTGCCAGGGTTGAAAATAAATGTTGTAATTTCATAAACATTTTAAAAAGCTCATAAAGAGCTAAAATTTGAGAAACTTTCAAATAGATATGGCAAAAAATGTACTAATCACCTCCTGAACCCCCTCATTTTTTATTTTTTTTTTTGGGTTATTCAAGCAATTCTATTTAATAAACAATTTTATCACCTTTAATGGTACAAACAAAATCAAATTAAATGCTATCAATTGGATAAATATTTTGCTAACTTTCTCTTCTCATTATTTTAATATATCTCGTTGACTTGCCAATCTGATCAACTGGCTGACCTATTCAAATCAAATCAATTGTGTGTTTTTCTTTGTTCTTTCCGTTTCTTTTCTGCTCTCTTTCCTTCTGGAAGTGCTTCGTACATGCAAGTTCACTAAATCAACAAATTGGCACCAGCTATTATGCATGAAATACAAAGGTGGGTGGATTAGCACAAATTAAAATATTTCACTCTTACTAACTAAATGCAATTTGCACACCAGCTAATGTGCATAAACTTACCTAATAGCAATTACAAATATATTAAGTATGAACTAGACCAAAAGCACTTTATTTATTTATTTCATAATATAAGCATTATAGTGCCATAAAAGGAGGATTTCATTACCATCTTCACCCAACTTCAGGTCCAATAAAACTATTAAACTAAGGCTTTGTTTGCGATTGTGGTACTAAACTATAGTGGCTTTGGAGCTAGAACTGTGAAATGGAAGCACCGAGTATCCGAGTAAATGGGAGCGAACGTTTGACACTCTTACCACTTGAAGGGTAAATTCAACGAAATAATATGTAAAATTTTCATCAAATAACAATAAAAATCATTTTAGTTGCTCCTTCCAAAGTACAACTATAATTCTATAAACACCCACCAACAAATACAGACACAATTGCAGTACAGTTCTTTGCTGATAAGAAATACTAAGACGATAATTAAAATATTAAGGCAGCTTTTGAAGAACAAATTTAAATACAATGATTATAACTAATTTCACATTTAAAATTAAATATACAAATCACATCTGAAAATTCTAAGTTGTAGAAGCAACCGAATTGTGAAGCAGGAGCGCACCGAACACAAAATTAAATGATAATCTCTTCTCATTATATATATATATAAGAAGAGTAATGTCTTTACAATTAACACCTACTAATCCCTTGTCTCTCTTCAAGTATCGGCACCAAATTTATAATTAATTACAATACTACGAATTTCGCAAAATAACAAATAACATGAAAAAAAAAAAGAGTTTCGAGACTAAACGATGACTATAACAGGACCAAAGATAATAACCAACTAAGACGGTCGGCTCGGCCGACGAACCGACACCTGAACCGGGAGGGGCCGACCGGTACCGGTCCCTCCACAGCTGCTACACGCCATGCGGCCCGAGCCGGCGCAGGTCCGGCACCCAACATCACCGTCAGACCACCGAGCGCACATGCACGTGACCCGACCCGTTCCGTTGCAACGGGGGCACCTGTCAAATGGGCCGGCCATGGGCTTCTGGTCCATGACGGATTTGACCAGAGCCGCGCCGGCCAAAACGCTGAGCCCCGTGGCCACCTGAGACAACACGATTGGACCCATCTGGCTAACGAATCGATCAATCGAACAGAGAAACGGAGATGGGTTCAACGAGGAAAGAGAGAAATGTTGAAGACCTTGTAGTGGGGGATTTAAGAGGCGGAGTTTATATTCTGCGGGAATGGAAAAAGTGGTGACGGCTCTGTACACGTAGACGCGTGAGTTTTGGGTGGCTTGTAAGAAAGATTAGTTGTAGCCTTGGCAGTTGGTGTATTTTGGAGCTATGCGAAGATGTTTTCTTTGCATTTTGCATTTGCTTGCTTATTTTATTTTGCGTTTACTCTTCCACTTCTTTCGACAATGATTTATGACTTCTCGTGGTCGGATTTCTCCTCTGGATTCTAGTTTTTGAGAATGCTTTCTGTACATGCGTGTTTGAATGCAACTTTTTTTTTTTTCCATATCAACGGTTATAAATCCATCTTGTTTGATGATATTGATTTGGTATGGTTAATCTTTTTTTTTTTTAATTACAGATATAATATTACCAATATTTTTATAATTTTAGAAAATTGTTGAGATTAATTAACAAATTCTTACTTCTTATAAGAATTTAAGAATAAAAATAATTTTATGTCCTAGTCTTAAATGAAACAATATAATTCAAATTAACAATAAATCTATTAAATTCAAAAGTATGAATCTTTATCCCATACTATGCTATGTAGTTTTATTATTATAATGTATAAAGATAACAAAAATGAATAGAGATAAACCTTTAATATGGCGGATAAACATTAATATTTATTTCTTAATTTAAAATAAATAAAATAGTAGTCTAGTACCAACCACACAGCTTTATTTTTTGATTTTATAATTTCATAAAATATTAGTTTTAAACATTAGTCGTATTCTTTTTTATACACACACATATATATATTGATCGTATTCTTTTGGTGTGACTCGGGTTCGGCCGGCCTAAATGCTATTTGGGTTTGCAGCTACTGGAGTTTAAATAGTCAATTATTAATGGTGAAAAAATTAACGTTTTTAGTGGGTGAGATGTTTTATGTCTTTCAAACCTTTCAAAATAACAGAGTATATATATATTTTTTCATTTGTTTTCGTTAAACAGATCATAGATATTTAGCTTAGTACAAAAAAGAAAAAATCAGATTTTATGACGTCTTACAGCAGGAACAATGCAACTTGTAAAGGGGGTGGCCAAATGCCTAAATCCATCCGTTCGATATGTGACCTCAAGTCTATTTCAATGGTTTAAAAACACACAACAAGACACGCTAGGAAAGATACTTCAACCTTTTAGTTCAATTTTGCGCTCGATATTTCGTAGAATGAGACAAATCCCACCACTTAGTGTTGGATGGGCGTTCATCATCATTAAATTCAAGCGCCAATTCTGTTTCTCTTCCAGTCCCATGCGTTCCCAAGCCGTCAATACGCAAATTATGAATAATATTTTGCATACGACGTAATGGGAAAGAATCTTGTTTCATTTTGTAACCCTTTTTCCGTTGACTCATAATAATCAGTCGGTTTATACTAAATAACAACACGTTTCTCGACGACTTGCCTTTTCGATAGACTCTTAAGGTTTGAAATCAAATTACATCTGACTTTTCTTTTTCATACATCAGGTGCAACTGCACGACCACGTGCCAATTTGCGAGTTTCTTCTTAGTAAGCATTGGCTGCCTGGTTGGTGGTGATTTTGTCATGTACGGCCTAGCCTTCAAAATGCAGCCCTTTGTTTTTTTGGTTGCAATAGTTCACATGTAATATAACAAGAATATTGAAAGCATTAACAGTATATAAGGTAATACACAGATTAATAGATTATATAATTTTAGAAAATGAATTTTCGGACCACAACCGGTGCTGCTTTTATTTTCACTGTCAAAAACAGATAATAACTTTGTAGGCAAAAAAAAATAAAATTGATGTAATCCAACCTCATCTTCAAATCACGTGCAAAACCCAAGATCTGTGTGTACTTCAATGTGGTAAGATCATCGCTGCAACAACGTCACGACTCCTGCTTCTAAGCTAAATGAATCAAGATACCTAACTGCAAAATTAACTCTACATCCTTGCAATTCCGACAACAGTCCCCCCTCTCTATTCACATTATCTTAAACTCACCTGAGGGGCCTATCCATTTGGCACAGCGCATCCACTGGTTTTCACATGACTAAGCTTAAAAGTTGCCATTGAACCGGTCCTCAGTTCTCTAATTGCAGCAACGTCCGACATATGTGTCTTAAGAAAACTTCTTTAACTGATTGTTAAATCAAATTTTAATACATGGTGGAATTATAGACTCAAAAAACTTGTCTTATGTTGATGTTGATTCTTGAATTTCTGATATATTCCAAGAAAAAACGATCATCTTCATGTGGGAACTGCAATTCAAGAGAGGCAATTTCAGCATTTTCTCTGTCTGTAAAAATCCGGGGTACACCTGCAAGATTAGAGGTCAATAGTCAGTAGCCATGTCTAGTTATTCTGTCGAAACTGCTATCATTTGCAGGATAATGTAATTGAATTAGTCAAGGGCATAAAAGTTAGGCATATTGATACCACGAAAACTTATTATGGTTAGTCATTGTCATGGCTATGATTTAAATTCATCACGAAGAATTGCTTTTTGCATGCTTTTGTTATTCCCTTTGAAAAAGATTCTAATGTGTTTGATCAAGGAATTTTGACTCCACTTAAGTGGAATGATCATTATGAAATATCTGCTATTCTAACATTAACCTTCATTGAGGCAATTATGTTTCGCCACAATGGCAACATGGATGATACATGATTAAAGCTTATATAACACGAAGATTTTATTGTCTATCTCATACACAGGTGGACTGCTATTATGATTTTAAAATGTGATCATAGGCACTAAATCATAATTGTAAACTTGCCAGGCAGAATGCACTTACCATGAAAACATTCCCTTGCTTCTCCAGCCATAAGTACAGCATCACCACTTCGGAGAAACATTGCTAATGGTGGGTCCTCTCTGGACTTGCCTCCCAAAAGAAAAATGGCTTTGCAACCCAAACTGAATGGAAATTATAAACCACCAAAAATAAGTTAACTTCTCTTTTATCTTTCTTCTTCACTTTCTGTATCAGAAAGCAATATACACGTACAGAGTAGTGGGGTGAAATATTAAAATACCTCATGCTCACAATAGGTTTACTCCAATCTGCTTCCATGTCATCCAGGTGGCCTCCAAGTGTATCACCTGAAAAGATAGAAGAAGATCTAAGAACAGGTTGTTCAAAACTTAAGAGGGGGAGAAAGGATTCTGCCTTAATAATTCAGGTAAAATAATGAAGTATTTGTAAAGTTTGTTGTTGTCCCTTCTAATATCCAAGACAAACTAAAATCAAATATGACCGAGTTTTAACCGTATTGGAGTTCAAAACCATTAAAAATGGTAAATATATGCTTTCAATTTCCTCTTCAATCAATTTGCTTTCATTCTACAATAGCCAAAATTATACAATAAAATAAACAGTAAAAGCATCTGTCAGGATGCAAACTTTTATAAGTACCCAATCCAAAATAGTTTACTATTGCAGCTTCAGGCTGAAATTCTTCTCCAATGGGCATTGCAGGTGCAGCTAATCTTTTAGCCAGTTGACAGAGTGCATCAGGAATCTTCTTATGTGGGAGAGACACATTGTAATTTCGCTACACCATCAATATACAAAGCTTTAGAAGATAATTTAAAATTTATATGCTGCTCACTTTCAGATCTTAATACAAACTTCATATACTTCCCAGAGTTATACCCCTAATTTATTTAAGAAAAAGAAAAAAAATGCAAACATCTGCAAGGCATTGCAAATCATGCATATGCTCAGTAGGAGATCCTGGGATCAAAACCTAGAATGTGCGTAAACTTAAACCTGTTTGAATATAGTGCATTTGCCTCTAGGCAGATTATTCCAGTAAAGTGAGAAAGACTCAGTTCTATAATTAGATTATCACAAAAAGCAAATCTAACAAAGATGTGACATAGTCATTATTTCGGATTTTAAAACATACATAACACTATACAGGAGAGTAAGCCCCCAAAAAAAAAAATGAAAGACATCTAGTTTCTAATTACCTTGGACCAGTCAAATTGTAAGCCAAGGGTACTCCACCGCAACTTCCGCAAAAGAACACTGGCTTTGACCGACTTGCATGTCTTTCCTCTCAGTGTGGCAATATCTTCCTCATAAAATTTCCACCTATGAGCATCTCCATTACTAGTACAAGAACTAGCTCCCAAATCCAAACTACCAATTGAACTCTCCTCTTCAAACAATACCTTCTTTTCTTTTACAGCATTGAATAAGTCATCTATAGGGCCATAAAATGCATTGTGATTTGTTCTGTTAGGAGGCTGTGGGAAGCTTGTTAAGCTCTCCCTTATCCATTGGCTTTGTTCTTCCATACTTAACACACCTGGGATGAAATAAAACCCTGAATTGCAATTACAACATCGAATAAGTCATAAGTTCACTAATCCCTATACAATCACCGAGTTTTAGATTTATAGATCATGAACACAAGGCAACTCAAATAAAAGAGACCGGTACCAGGATGATTTTCCAAGAGGAAAACTGGAGAATTGAAACCACATTGGACAGCGACGATTCCTGGAGGAAGCTGACCGTTCTGATTGTATGAATCTAGAATGGACTTGAAATCCAAAACCTCAGACAAGTCAACTTGTTTTGGTTGTTTTTTCCTGTAAAATTGAAACGAAATGTCAGGCACTGTGTGTCAACATTAAGAATAAAAAATAAAAGCAAGAATTGGACGAAAGCTAATAATGAGAGATACTTTCTGGAGGATTTTGAAGTGTCGTCATAATATAGCTTGTATTTCTTCTCGGCTTTCCTGAAAGCTGTTCGCTCTGCGTCGTCAGAGACCTTATCGGATCCGTACATTTCCCTTACTTGGCTAAACCGGCGATTGAAATCGTAATCACAGGTGGAAGAGTCAACTTTAGCCGATTACCGGAGTTAGGGGTTTGATTAGGGTTTCTTGTGAAGCATTCAAGTTTTCCAAGACAGCGAGTGAACGTTCCAAAGATTAACATACGTAAAAATAACTCGAACTTCTAATAATCGAGAAGCTAACATAATTCGATGATGATAAAGACCATCCTTCAATGTAATAAAAGATGAACGGTAAATGCTGGAATAATACTATAATTTCCACTAATTAGTTTAGTCCTTCTAATTTGCAAAAGGTCATCCACATCCGCAACATTGATTTTCACAGACTCTGTTTCATAAATAATTACATTAATATTTTTTAATTATTATATCTTTAATTACAAAATATTTAATCATTAATTTTATAATAAATATAAATTAAAATTAAGATTAAATTTATAAAATTGTTTTGAATAATAAAAAATTATTTTAACATTATTAATCTATCAGATTTTTTAATAATAAAATCTATTTAAAATATTAATAATATTAAAATAATTATACCTAAATTTACAGTAGCTTATAAAGTTTATGTTATTTTATTTACAATATCTTTTTTAATTATATCAATATTAGTATAAATCTTAACAAAGTCAATTTTTGGATTAATAGATTTTAGTATTAATAAAATTCCTTTGAATGGACAAATAATAACTTAATATTGAAAATAATTTTTATTATATACATTATTTTATCAATTATATTTATTATAATATTTTATTTATACCATATGATATTTATTTATTATTTTATCTTATTACTATATTTATATTTACTTATGTTATTATAATCATTTTTAAATTCAAAGATGTCTGCATATCTATTTATGAAATTAAGGAGATTTGTATCTTAGTTTAAGCAAAGCCTAGTAGTACGAGTGGCTTTTTCCCTTATAATTTAAAAAATCTCTTCAATACATCCTTGTAACCGAAAATGTGATACTCTTACTCCTTTTTTTAATTATCTTTTACAATAATATCTTTATTATAATTTTAGAGACATTAATTAATTAATCTTTGAAAAATATTAATTAACAATTAATCTATAATTATTTATTGACAAATTAAACAATAATTATCTATGAATGAATTGATGTTTTTCATATCCTTACAATAATCTTCTAACTATTTAAAATAAATTAATTATAATAGTTGATACCTAACTTTTTTTTTGCCTGAGTATAACCAAGTGCAATAAATAAAAAATATACACAAACAATAATAAATTAAAAAAATAGTAAAATGGAGTCAAAAAATGTCTGATGCTTGAGTCAGTGATTGAAAATTTTAAATTGAATTATAAAATTAGAGTTTTAGTGAACTTAACTCTCTTTTGATAGAGTAACTGAGTATTTATATATGTACCACGAGTAGATTCTTTTATTTGGCAAATATCAAGAGTTATTAACTTGTGATAAACTTATTTCTTTGTGATAATAAATTGAAAATGGCAGCTATAACTCCATCTCTTTTATTTTAAGAGGTTGTAGGAATTATGGTGATTACAACTCCATCTCTTTTATTATAAGAGATCGTAAAGTGATGGTATAATTGGCCTAATCCAATTACTGAGGTGATAGGTTTTCATATATCTCTCTACCCTTTATGTTCTAAATACCTTTTGAGAAGATCGTATAACTATTTTCATGCGGTTTTATATTAAACTTATTATATATATATATATATATATATTAAGTCTTATCACTATATCTTCGCTTTGCTGACTTAGTGATTTTGACCAATTTATAGTATTGATATAAGATTCATCATTCTCTCCCTCGAAGAATCCTTACAGCTTATCCAGTCTTTATTCCTACTCTCGAAAGATATTTATTTTCCATCTAGTGGTCTTCACCCCTCAAAGTAGTTTGTTGACAAGTTTTTTTTTTATCAACACTAGCTAATTTTAAGTAATGTTTAATATCCTTACAATTATAATCTTGTTAATAATTATTTACAAAAAATTAATTTGTTAAATTAATCTTAAAAGTAAAATAATAATAAAAAAATACATTTATTTTACTTTGTTTTTAAGGTTAATTTGTTAATTAATTTTTTTTATAGATAAAGTAATTAATATCATTAGGAATATTGTTGAAAGAATATTATTGTAAAAAAAAAACAAGGGTATGAATGTAATATATTAATAACTAGATTTTTTAAAATATAAATACTAAATAAATACTTTGAGTAAAATATAAGAACTAAACAAATATTTATCCTACATAATAAGTGTATTTTGTTTAAGTTTTTCATATGAGGCTATATATATATATAGTTATAATCTAATATGAAATTTTAAAGTTTAGAAAAATATAAAAAATTATTAAATCATGAGGTTTAATAGACTTCAAATTTAAAATATATAAACAACATAATTTATGTATTTTTCTGAACATTTTTGTAATTTAAAATTATAGATTGAAAGGTTTATGTATATACTCACACATAAGTTTTAATTTTAAATTTTAAATATTGGTTTAGAAAGATTTTGGGGAAAAAAAAATGGGTCTGCTACTGTTAAATGTTATCTCATTCGTAATTAGCGCAGCAATACGGCGTCGTTGGAATTGGTTACGTGCACACATCTTATTCCTTTGTCCACACCGCACATAATGGGAGATGCGGTGGCTTTGCTCTTGAAGTGTATCTAGAATAGTCTTTTCGACAAACATTTACAAAATGAGCGCCCGCGCTAACATGTCCGTGTCTGGCGCCCTTATCGTCATAATTATCTGCGACCGAGGAAAAATCTCGCTAACTGAATGGACAGTAGCAAATAAAGGATATAAATACTTGTTAACACCACATTGAGAAAAAGATTTATCATTCACAAGCAAAATGGCTTGCAGGACCGTGTTACGTTGTGTGTTCTTCACAGAGCCACACAGACCGTTGCATCACCATAACCGAGCTCTCTTTTCTCTTCCACCTGCGACCGTCGGATCTACGCCATCAACCCGTTTGATTTGCATTAACTACGGAAGAATTAGGGCTCGGAACTTTCACTCTGCGCGACGAATTCATCTCAATTGCTCGCATAACGAGAGCCAATCATCATCTGAGGACGACAGTGACCAAGGTCCACCTCAAGAAGCCGTTCTTAAAGCCATTTCAGGTTCCTCTCTTGCCATTCTGTTTAATTATTATTGCTATTGTTTATTGGATTTAATATTATTTAATTAACAGTTGCTTTTGTTAGATATAATTTGAGTAAAATCTTAAAGAAATCAGCTGAAACAATAAACGAATTATTTTAAAATTCTAAACTACGTTTTGATAGAAGACGATGTGTTGTGAACGTTAATCAAGAGAATTGAGCAATTGTACGTTTATAAACATATGTTTATGAAAATATTGATTTGAACTGTACTTGTATTTTCTTATGAGTAGATACTTTGGCAGGATGTTGATTGGATTGTTATTGGCTCATTGAATAGGAATATCTTGTGTGATTTGTGTAAATAAATTTTCATTTTGATGCCAATTTTATATACTGATTTGGAATCAACGTTGGATCTAGAGGTATCAAAGACAGAAGGGAGGGTAGGGCAAACAACGAATGTGGTAATAGGAGGTACGGTAGCAGATGATTCTACTAATGAGTGGCTCGCTTTGGATCAGAAGGTAAAATAGATGAAATATAATCTAATCTTTTGGCTGCCTGGGTTTTTGGATGTGTCATCCTCTTTGGTTGCTCTGTCACTATATTATCTTGTCATAATGGAAATATTATTTTATGCCAGGTTAATTCATACCCAACAGTTAGGGGGTTTACAGCGATTGGAACTGGTGGTGATGACTTTGTGCAAGCTATGGTTGTTGCTGTTGAATCTGTCATTCAAAAGCCTATTCCTGAGGTATGCTCGCAATTAATTAATTGATGAATTAGTAAATGAAAGATGAACAAAGTGTTGATTTTAGTGAGAGGATTATATATAACATGGTTACTCTATTCTTATCATCTGCTATGCAATTGTTTGATTGTTATTTTTCACTTGCAAACACGAACTTTTTATTTGATTTTCTTTTTCCGATTGAATTGACCTTGTTAGGATTTTGAAGGTTTGAGTTTGTCCTTTATTGGTACCTAAGTGCAATATAATATGAAGTAGGATGATAAATTATCACTAAAAATACTAGATCTCAGAATAGAACATCCTGCAGATGCATGCTGTTGATTCTAAAAATGAATATCATACCAAAATTTCAATAAATTCTTCAAAAATAAGACTGGACTGTGCTGTGTTTCTGGATTTTAGGTTTTTTTCTGTTGGTATCTTCTGGAACAACTATTTCAGTGTGTGGCTGCAATGGCCATAAGTGATGTTGATGGAGGCTTTCTGAGTCTCTCGCAACATATTTAGGGAGACAGCCTAAAAAGTAAACTAGTTGTGGCAGTGTGGTTTTGAGTCATATCTGTAAGAAGAATTATATTGGATTTCCGTTTCTCTAAGAAAATTATAGGACTACAATCGATATTTCATGTTGGTGGTTTTTTGGGGAAGTGGTTTTAGTTGGGTGCTCTGAATTGGTAATTAATTACCGTGATGGAGCATCTACTATTATATGAAAGTTCATGACACAAGCTTAAGTTAAAATAGCTTTCATCCAGCTATATGTGGTCGGCTACTCTACCTTCTGTTACAGCCATTCAAACCCTTAATTACTGCCCACCTATATTTTTTGAAAGAGAGATTGCTGGCAATCTGGCCAGCTGTATGATAGCATGGGCTTTTGCAACAGAATGTTTGAATTCTAAAATTTGGAATTATTAGACGTCAAATGATATCAACTGTGTTTTACATCAGAGTAAGAAGTATACCATAATATGGCCAAAACAATTGATGGTCCAAGGAAGATACGCTTAAAAATATGTCAATACAGGTAATTCAGAATACTTGAATAAATTATTTGAAAAATCGGCTCAAGGAAAAGCACTCTATAATTATTTTCTAGGTTGAATTTCATGCCATAGGTTCACCACTTTTTGCAATGATATCCTGATGTGTATGAAAGCATTTTAATTGTTGATCCGCTCACAAGTTAAGCCTTATCTTGAGAATATAGGCTTGACTTGTGATTAGAAGGATGTCATGGTGGCCATTAGTTTGGGTCTCTCTACTGGGTGAGAATTTACCTTGCATCAGTGGGATAAATGTTCTACTTTCGAGATCTACTGCATGATGGCATTCTGTATCCCCCAAATGTTGCCGACAGAAAATTGAAAGTTGTGCTCACATGGTGCCCTAATATTGTCTTTTAGTTGTATGATTCCGACCCAAAGCTGGAATCAAAACTACCTTCTTATTAATTTGTTATGTTTCATAATAGGGTCGTGTGAAGCAGAAAGTATCATCGCGGGGAAAGTATGTATCTGTCAACATCGGTCCTGTTCAAGTCAGCTCCAGTGAGCAGGTCTTGCCCCTTTCTAGCTCTCTAATTCTTTCCCAAATGTGCGCACACTACACATATGCAGGACACATTTGATATCAATGAATTATCATTTGTCAGATTTATATTCTCATTACCAATATTTTATAATCATCACATTGAGATTTATTTGAAGTTGGCTGATAGGGAGATAATATTCTTTTCCAGGTCCAAGCTGTATACAACGCCATGAAGAGAGATGAAAGAATGAAATACTTTTTGTAATGTGATTATTATTCTTGTTTGTACAGTTATGGTGATTATCTAGGAGCGTGTGGTCTCCCCATTCTTCATCTGTTTCCACTACTTTTTCTTCTTGAGGTAGTTTCATTTATGTTGTTTGATTAACCCATGACTTCATTTTAGCAAAAGAATCATGGTTCTCTGTTTGTCCAGATACGTATGGACTAATTTGTTAACCACAAACTAGGCAGCAAATTGAGGTTTCTATATGTAGCTGATATATTGTAGTTGTAACGCGGGACTTATTTCTGTGGACTACCACGCAAAAGAATTTTGTTTATTTACTCATGTAGTTCGTAATTTCAAGGTTATCAAAATACTGTAGATCAACAAGAAGCTACTTAACGTGGCTTTACTAGTATTAACGTACATATTCAATCTCCATTTGACTTTTTGAGGCTGGTATCAGGTTTAAAATTTGTGATTATTTTAATATAATCAATTTATTATTGACGTAAGATATTATGGTCATGCGGTTTGAAAGTATAATACTACCTGGATTTAGATGTAATATGTGGATGCCGATGGGAAGAATCATGATTCATGAATGGTAGTAGTTGTAAAATTTTTGTTGAGATGCCGTGTAAACAAAATTCCAAATGCAAAACTATATTCAGACATCGTTGTCGGCTGCTGTCGACAGAAACTGATAAAAATATTACTGGTCATATAGTGGGTGATATGGAGTAGTTATGTTTTGGCTTGAGTTACTAAACACAGACTACAATGCATGTCTCTGATCGAATCGAAAGGAAAGGGAACCCAAAATAGAAGTTTGTATAATAGCTTCGCAACTGCTGCTTGTTAATCAATGCACACTTTCTGCAAACTTGCAAAGTAGGAATGCTCACTCCCCGCATAACTCGATGATGGTTAACAACTAGAATTTTGACTTCTTCTATACACTTCTTGTCTATCAGGCTAGTATTCCTGTGAATTATATGCATGAACTGCGTCATAGCCTGGCTCCAAGACCAGTCATTCTCGAACCTTAAAAGATTCCCAAATTATTAGTCAAATTGCAGGCAACACGGATGCTATGTACGTCCTCAATTGCTCGGCCAGTCACATCTCTCCTTAAAATTAATTTAAAACCAGTTGCTGACTTTGTATGTAGCGTCTTCTATCGACCCTAATTTGCGTAGTTTTTATATCTCCAGTATAGATAAGCGATTGTAAATGGTCAATCTTTTACCAGCAAAAGATTAAGGGTCTGAAGTTTTCATTGTCACAGCTTCGCCACAGGTACCGGAACTTACAGGTTTTGGAGCATGAAAATTAACTCTTCGTTTATTCATAGTTTATGAAGGACAATGATGTCGTCACTTTGTGGTTGTGGGCATTTCTCTCTTTGTCGTGGCTCTTTTGATGACTTTCTTTAGTGGTATAATTTAAGTCCAATTCAACCGCAGCCACATGTCATAAGCTGGTCTTCGCATCAACATTCATAACCCTGTCTATTTTTATTCCCCTGCTTTCTAGCTTAGCTTCGGTGTTTTTCTGTTCCTCCTCACTGGCTTTCAAAATATTTAAAAGGCTACACTTGAGCTTTCTCTAATTTGATTCGAGTACATGATGCTAGGAAGAATGGATCAAAAGATCACTCTGCATGCAGAACCCGAGGTAATTTGCCTTTTCCATGTCTTTTCTTTCTTTTTTCCGCAACCCGGGGTATAGTTTCATTTAATATTAGTACTTCAAACATAGGATATGCTCCAAAGTGAACTCGAAGACTTTTCTTTAGCTTCGATACCCAGATCGCCCATTAATCAAAGTAGCAGACCAAGCAGCGTTATCGTTAAGGTCAGTGTAAAATATTGTTTCTATAAATTTTGATGTCTTTCATTAATAATCTGCATAATTTTTATGCACTGTAAATTATAATAAACAGAAAGCGCATACGCTGATTCCAGCTCACATGGTAGCTGAAGCCATATCAACTCTGCATGGCCTTGACTTGAGATGGTCAGGTCCCATAACGCCAACCGAAATGCAATATGTCGAGCAATATGTTTTCGCAAAATATCCACAATATTACAATGGTGTTGTTGAACCAGAAGACAGTCATGATCTTGAAAATCTGTGTGTGAACGAAGAATCAACAGAGACTGTGGTTGAGGAGAAACGCAAGTCATCACCTAAAAGTTCATCTCCGTCGTTCAACTTCAGTGATCTTGACAAATCTCAACTCGAACCATCAAGACTGTTGGATATACTCTCCAAGAAAACTTCCTTTCAAGGGAATTTCATTTCAATCCCAGAAATTCAAGCTCGAAACCGGGCATTAAAGCATTGTGGATTGAGTGAAGATGAGTATTTAGTCCTTTTCATGCCCAATTACAAAGAAGCTATGCTAATGATAGGAGAAAGCTACCCTTTCTTTAAAGGAAATTACTACTTGACAATCATTTCTGAAGAATCTGATTCCATCAAAGGATTTGCAACTCAGAAAGGATCAAAGGTGATTGCGGCACCAGAGACTTGGCTCGATTTAAGAATTAAAGGGTCACAACTTAGTCAAAATTTCAGAAGGAAGTGCAAGTACACACCCAAGGGACTTTTCTCATACCCAGTGACTGTGAATGGCACTAGATATTCTATGCATTGGATTTCTGAAGCTCACAGAAATTCATGGCATGTTCTGCTTGATGCAACTGGTTTGGTTTTTGGGGAAGATCAGCTGGCTCTGGCACTTCATCGGCCGGATCTTGTGTTGTGTACACTTGATAATAATACTCATGCTCAGCCATCAAAGATCACTTGCCTTTTGGTTAGGAGAAAATCATTTGATACTACATCATCAGCTTCAGCCTAACTAAAGATTTATTAATTCTTGTGAATGCTTGTGTATTTGCTGCTCTCGTTTTAAGATGCATAATTTCCATTTCACCAAACTCTTTCTTTTTTCCGTTACTATAATCAGCCTGCCTGAAGATAGGGGGGCTTGATTCAACTTCACCTTAAACTTGGTCCAAAACTATGTTATTTTGGAAAACGTATTCTTTTGAAATCATCTAATCCAAATTTGATTAGCTTGTAAAGTTTTTAATTTGATTTTTAACTACTTTAGCTGGAGTTTCTACTCTTACTGGAAAAAAAAAATTCATTTAAATAATTGGTGGTTAAGAGGAAACCTGCGCTTTGCTAGGTTACTGAGCAAAATTAAAATCTTGGCGTTCTGAGGTTGACTCGATGCCTCCATGAGAAAGACATTTGATTTGCGAATTTGTGATTTGTGAAAGCTTACTTCATCGTTGCAAGCAAATAGAGAACCAAAATTGACATGAAAACTTGGTTCCAACCATTAATACATAACCTATAGCTTAGATTAGATCCATTAACTTATCTGCAGCATTATGAGAAATTGAACTGTTTCCATCGAACAATTATATTTTTAAAAATTCTATTTCGAGATTGATACATATCATTCCACGGCAAATCAATGAGAGAAAAAAAAAATTCTTGCCAAAATAAAGAAATTAGATGTAAATTACTAAGAATCAAATAATAAGATAAATTAAGTTCGATTCGTGTTTGGTAATATTTTATCCTTATTTTTTATTTTTTAATATACTGTTGGGAGGAAAATTACGCATTTTGTACCATTTCAATTTTTTACTTATTTATTTTAAGTTTTCATTACATATAATAAAAAAAATTAAAAACCAAGGAAAATATGTTATAGTGTTCATTGATATGTGTTGATAATGGTCTTCGCAGGTGTTAAACGAACAGAAACAGTCTTGTATTATCATCTTTAAATCAATAATTTTGGATTTGCTGCTTTAATTTTGACATAATTCCATGTAACATAAGCAAAGCAATTTTCGACCGGTTCAAAACGTGGATCACACAACGACGTGCAAGCTGTAGTGGCAAACATTTAAATGGCCAGAGCAGCCAGACATTTGATATTTCTCCAAACGACCAAAAGAAACAAAGAGCATAACAGGGTGAGTAGCTAAACGACACTTGTCCAAGACACAACACCGCAACCTACAACTGCAATAAATAAAAAGAAAGGCAATCATCAACGCAACACCTTCGATTGGATGGGCCGCTCACAATCACAGCCTCCTTCCTCGTTTTTCGTACCCTTTCCCCATGCCGTCCTCCTCCTGGACTGATTACTGATTACATACATTATTACATATTCTTGAATTTGATGTATTTAAACTTTTATCCCTATAATAAATTAAAAATAACACTAACAGCACCGCAACCCATTTAAGTGATTAAGTAATAAAAAGTCAATTGGCATAGGCGGCGCGTGTTAGCACAAAAGTGCCCGGCAAATTACTCATCTGTCTTTGGACTCTGTCTGATATTCAAACACCGACACTTCAACCATTTCTGCCACCTCCTATCGTCACGTCGCCACCTCATCACTCTTTTTAATTCTTTTTAAAGAAATTTAAAAATAAATAAATTAAAAAACTGACAAAATTCAAATGTTCAAATTCAAACAATAAACATAGTTTATTAATTATTGATATTATAACCTGCTGCAATTGCATTTCTCATTAAAGATTCTGTCGCAAATTGAAATAATAATAATAATAACAACAATAAACAAACAACAGTAAGAGGTGATGCAACGCAGCGTTTCAGCAAAACCTATCATCCGCATTGGTCGAGTTAGCCGCCGGTGGGATTTCAAAGTGCCAGATTCTCCCCACGGCGTCCTTCAAGTACTTCCTACACAAGAACTCCTCGGCGAAGGTCTTCTCCACTTTCCGATCAACATCGTGCAGGTACACGTGCGTCGCACCGGATCCTTTCCTCTGCCTGGCCATAACCGCTGCCGAGAATATTGCTGCCATCCGCCCCGGCGCCCGCGGGAAGTACCCGCGCGGCGCGTCGATCATGATGATGTCCCACTGCTTGTCGTAGACCTCGTCGGGGAGGCCGGTCAAGGCGAGCTTGCAGTCAACATTGCCACGTAGGAAGGCTGTGGAGGGGGAGCAAAGAGGCTGGTTTTTGTAGGAGGAGAGGAGGGCGTCGGCTTCGGAGAGCTGGGTGCGGTACTGGACGGCGTGGGCGTTGAGCGTAGGGGCGTTCTTCAGGACGGACTGGACCCACTTGGGATCCTCCTCGAGGAATAGCGTGGTGCCACGTGGATTGAAGGAGTTCCACATGAGGGAGTCGTAGCCGAGGCCGAAGACGAGGAAGTTGCAAGGGGATATTTTTTTGAGGACGTTGAAGGACACGGTTATTTCGGCGAGGGATTGTTGGGGGACGATTTTTGAGGTGGCGTAGTGTAGAATGGCTCGGAGTTGGATCGGAGTCGCTGAGTACTCGGCTACCTCTCGGGCCTTCCAGCTGGCTAGCGAACAGATGAACGAGTTCTCGGCCGACCGGATTAACGTCGAAATCACTAGCGCTGCGGCGATTAGTCCGGCGATTGCGACCACCAGGTGTTTCTTTTTCTCCGGATGAAATGGAGGGCTCTTCATCATTTCAATTGCCCTTTTTCTTTTTCTTTTTTTTTTTTTTTTTTAAATAATAATAATACTTGAGATTTTAATTAAAAGAACCGGTGGGTGTTTACCTATAAGTAACATGTAAGGCTGTAGAGATGAAATCAAGAAGTGTTAAGTTGTGAGATCAAGATATATGAATGCAAAAGAAAGTGGGCATGTAATGCTTAAATAAATAAGGAAATTTTCAACACTGGCGCACACGTTCTTTATCCTCGTTTGTACTCGTCGACTTGACGATAGACCTAACGTTTGAATAAATTTTTGAGAAATGTTACCGATTTATATTTTTTTTATTTTAAATAATCATCTTAAATAATATAATATTTATTAATTAATTATAAAATTAAAATTAATTAATTATATTATTTTATTAATTAATTGATGAATGTCACATTATTTTAAATAAAAAATTTAAAATGTATAGTATTATTATAAATCTCCTGACTTTCTTGATTGTTTCATTATAATATTTTGAATAAAATTTGATAGTAGATCAAAATTAATATTGTAAACGGTTTGAATTTCAAGTGTTTCTAAAATGATGAAACACTTATGTATCAGTAATTAGAATACGTTCGAATCGGTATGTGATGCAATTAAAATAATATATTTATATATTTATTTAAGTGGTAGGAATTATAATCAAAATAAATTATATTATTATTGATATATTTATTTTTATTTTAAAATCAGAATGAATAATTATAAATTATAAAAATATTCTTAATTAATAATAATTATTATTTGTATAATAATTGTAGTTATTATTATTCAAAATTTTATTATTAAAAAATTTATTGTTAATAATAATAATAACAACAACAGCAATAATTATTATTATTATTTGTCATCAACAACAACAATATCCATAATAATAATAATAATAATCAACATCTTCACCACCTGCAATAGGCAGTGGCAGCGGTAGTGAGAGCACCTGCAACGAGTTGTAGGGAGGCAATGAATGGCAGCGACAGCGACAGCAACGACCGCAAGCAGTAGCAACATCAATGGCAGCAAGTAGCAATGGCAGTAGCGGCAACAAAATGATAATTTCTTTTAAAATATATAAAGAATGACCAAATGAAAATTTTTAAAATTTCTTACTTCCCATGTAGGAATAGGAACTCCCATAATTATTCTTAATTTTGGGTGAAATTTATCATTTTATTTTTAATTCTACTTGTTATTTAAATAATTAAATACATCATTTAGTTGTATTCCTAAATTTGTATTTCAATTGCTGATCACTGAACACACTATAAATTCATTCAAATCTTGCATTGTGTTTTCTTTTTCTGAACACTAATATATTCTTTAGAATAAAGTAGTAGTAATTTTTTATAATAATTTTTTTTAAAAAAAAATTAATGCTTTAGTTATTTTCTAACACAAGATTTTGCATTTTAACACCATGAACTTTAAAAAAATGATTGCAATAGATAATGAATATATTGGTAATATATATATATATAAGTAGTATGTGACATGACTTTATAACAATTTATAGAAAAATAAATGTGTTAACCAGTCAGTTTAAGTAACATAAATTTAAAAAAATGAAAAAGAAAAAAGAAAATTGTTTATATTTTTTCTTATTGAAGTATAAAATTAAACAAATAAAAGAACAAAAGAATGAACGTTTGCGTGTGCAAAATTTTGAAGTACATGGAATATTGACGAAGATGTTGCACTATTTTTCCCCTTTTTTTATCTGTATGTGGCATTCAGAATTCTAAAAGCTTGTACTGAAAAATTAAAAATGATTCGGGATTTTTGGGTTGGTGGGAACGTAAGGAATCTTGAGAGTTTGATACGAATTATCATAATCTCGTCATTCCTAATTATTCATACTTGGCTAACTTATATATATATATATATATATAAATATTTGGCTAGCAAATTAATTAGTATATATATATATGTATGGCTATCAAATTCTTTATTTGAAACGAAATAATTAGGAATTAACGAGAATAACCCATTAAACGTCTATAACCTAACTTTGTCATTTGCAAATACATCAAATTCTACCTGATACCATTTGAAATTGCTCAATTAAATCATTGCCCATCTTAAATTTGGATTTAGATTTTTTTTTTCCTTTCTCTTTTCTTTTTTCTCATAAGATTGAAATTTTTAAACCGTTTCAAGGTTCATGGTCCTCGTAACATAAGCTTTTGGGGTGGGGCTACCTTAGACTAACTGTAAGGTGCAGCACCTCCCACAGGGCCACTATTCATGTGAGGGGCTGCACCTTACAGCTGCTGTAAGGCAGGCAGCTCCAACTTTTGGTCCCCGTAATAATATAATAGCAGTCATATGTCCGTATTCACAACATGAAAAAACGTATTTGAATTTATATTTTATAATTTAAATACGTCATATCATCACATTTGTTTTTTCTTTTTTTCGGTATTCATGCAATAATATTAAGTGCCAATAATAGAACTAGTGCAAACAAAACGAGTTATTGGAACATGTACACGTCATATCAAATTTAGTCGAATATAATCTATTTAATAATTATGTTAAAATATTAAAATTGAACTTAACATAAAAATATATATAAGTGACCTGTCACAATTCATTTTATAACTAAATAAATGTGTCACTTAAGAAACGAGTAATCCGCTTAATATATATTTAATAAAATTTATATCAAACATCGAATACTTATTTGAGTGCACATATTTATATATGTTGATGTAAATTTATGATCGCTGATACCTTAAGCAGGTTATTCAGTTAACTCTCGAGTCTCTCTAATCACATAAATGGTAGTGCTTTCTAGCCTGTGTTCACAGAAAGAAATGTCAGAGATCGCCGAGTATTTTTTTGACGAAATCCTTCGACACTCAAGTCAATAATCGAGGTAACTCTTAAAAAATTTTCTCTTAACGAAAGAAGAAAAAACACAAGAAAGAAACTAACCCCCTTTTTCTTTTTTCTGTCTTGTTTTCTCTTTATTTTTTGGCTCTTTTGCTATTAAACAAATCCAACCCCCTATTTTCCTTTTTTCCTGAGGTATTTATTTGGGTCTTCTTTACTTTGCCATTACTCTCGTAATACACGTTCTCCACTTCTCACGCACCCATCTATTTTAGGACAGTTACTTGGTCATCATGATAAGAATTGATTGTGCGTGGGAGTTATTCCCCCATTTTCGGAGAGAGTCGCCTACCCGTCTCCCAATGTGGGTTTGGGCTGCTACACTTAGATTTGGCTCGAGGACTGTTTTATACCTACTCTTGATGTTGCCTATAACATGAGCAGAGCTCACGTGACTGCAGTGATCATTCCTGCTATTTCTAGCTTAGCTTGAACAGATTGCGAGCTTTTGGTCTCAGCTACCTTGGTATAGAGTAGGATGCCTTTATATTAGTGATCAATGCTTCTATTTTTGCCGGATTGACCATGAGCAGGCGTGCTCTTTATTTCTCAAATATCAGTCCTCCAATTTATAGTCTTGAGAGTGAAATGAGATAAGACTATAAATTATTTGTTTGAACAGGTTTGAGGTGCCCTTTCGCGAGCCGTTTGTTGGAGTGACTCTCTTACTTCTTTATAAATCCTTAAGTTCGTCTTCTCCTCCTTTTTATATTTCATCATACTGTTGAAAGTTACCTCTTGGTGCCCGCAATAAATCCTCTTTCCGGTTGCAGTCATTACGATTAACACTCACCGAATCATTCTCAGATATAAATCCCTAGACTTCTTCTTCCTGTCCTTGTTTTTTTTGTTTTGGGGTTCTTTGTTTTCCATCTCTGTGAACTGCGGTTCATATTTCTGACATATAACATAAGTGTGTTGTGGGGAAGCCATTATCCTTTAAGAAAATGTTTCTCGATGAATCCTCTTCTTCTAGCGATTCCCAAACTAACAAAAAATTGTAATAAGAAAGCTAAGTCCCGGTCAAACTGCTAATGTTGTCGAGTACGACGACCTTGAAGAATCTAGGCCAAGCAAAAGGCAAAAGACTGGTCATAAGTCAGAGGCTGAATCATTTGTCATTGACCATATGAAGTGTGAGACCTCTCAGCAGGATTTAAATAGACTTAGGGACAATTACTGCATTCTTAATAGTGTTGACCTTCGTCTTCCCAACAAAAAATAGCATTTTTAGCCATCCTCCTCGAGGATATGCCACCTTATACCTCGATTGTTTTAAATGGAGTGTCAGGTTACCTTTGCAACCTTACTTTGCCTGAATTCTTTTCTAATTGCGTCTAGCACCAGGGCAATTAAATCCCAACAGGGTGAACCCGTAATGGACGAAATAAAGAATTTGTATAAACTAAAAGGCAGTCTAAAAGACGCGGGTTGGTATTACTTCACATCTAGTTCAAAGGATAAAAAAGTAATTACCAATCTTCCCACATTTGTTGGTAATCAGAAAAGTAAATTCTTTTTCGTCCGGGGCAAACAGCCTCTACATCAGGAGAAGTTCCCCAAATTCTCTCTCGCTTTTGCACTTAAGGTCAATTGCGGCTCATTACACCTTCTGGTTTAGTCCTTTTCCTTACCCCTTCTTATTATTGTTTTTTGGTCTTTACAGTTACTTGGAGTGTGTCATATAAGATCAAGGAAGAGCTGAAGCTGCACGTGGACACTGCTTTGGACAACGGTAGCTCGTGCAAATAATTACTAACACATAGTAATCTGGTCAAGTTTGGCCTAGCTTCTGAAGAAGAAAAAATGAGCAGCAGTATCCTCGCCCAGTTGAAGAAGTGCTCCACTACTGTTGACAATCTGAGCAGCTTCTTTACTCCACTGAAGAAGCCAATAGTTGACCTTACTACTTCCTCTATCAAAATTCTTCCTTCTTTTTCAGAAGGTGGGAATGTAGTCGAGAAAGATTCTTTGAAGGACTCTGCTACTATTATTCTCGCTAAGACCCGGTTTACGCGTCCAAAAGGCCTATGCCAAGGAGTTTACAAAGCACATATAGGAAGATTTTGTTGCTGAGTTAGAGACTTTCAGCCTTAATGATTTGGCCAACTCCTTCCAGTGTTCTGTATGCCAAGCTGTTGTTACTTCTACAAAAGGAAACTTAAAGCTGAGAATCAAAGCTTGAAAAAATATCTAGAGCAGAAGAAGAAAGAATCAGCAAAGCTCCGAACTGATATCTCCATATTTGAGGAGAAAGCTGTCGTGGCTGATTTAAAGACGTTTCAACTCGAGAAGGAGTTGTCTATAGTCAGAGATGAGCTTTTGAACGCCAGGAAGGATCTTGACGTTTAAAGATTCTCATTTGAGAGGACTATTAAATCTAAAACTTCATGCCTCTAAGGTAGACTAGACTCCATGGGCAAGCAACTTACTGATGAGTACAACAATGGGCTAACATTCTACTATGAATGCATCATGTCTATCTTGCGCAAAGAACACCCTGAGCTAGACATAACTAAACTCGAGACTGGTGTGGATGCCTATATGAGCGAGCAGGATGCTAGGAGCCAACAGCCGAGAAATTCAACTCTAAATGTAGAGGCTACTGCAGCGGGACCTGAAGAAGTTGCTCCCTTTACCGATGAATAGGCGGCTTTTAAACTATTAAACTTGATAATTTTCAAAGCTTAACTTACTCGAGTTGATTATGGCTTCGTTTGGCTCTTTGTCTTGGCTCGAGTACGCTTTGAGACTTTTAACCTTAGTTTAATTTGAGAGCTTATTTTACCTGAGCCAACTCTGGTTTTGCTTGGCTCTTTGTCTCGCCTCAAGTAGGCTTTGAGACTTCTAGCTTTAGGTGAGTTTGAGAACTTACTTTGCTCGAGCCAACTCTAGTTTTGCCTCTTTATCTCATCTCGAGTAGGCTTTGAGACTTCTAGTTTTAGCTTTGTTTAAGAGCTTACTTTGCTCGAGCCAACTCTGACTTTGCTTGGCTCTTTGTCTCGCCTCGACTAAGCTTTAAGACTTATGGCCTTAACAATTTTTTTTTTTTTGAGTTTGACTTGCTCGAATTAAATCAATTTTAAAAGCATTCGTCCTTACTTTTTATTCATGAACAACACATTACATACTCCAAATTAAAGAAACCTGAATACATTAACATTGCTTTACAAGGAAACTTATTAAAAATACTTTCTCAAGTGTTCTGCATTCTATGGTCTCCATACTTCCCGTCCATCAAGGTAAGTTAACATGTATGCCCCCGAACCTACCACCTGTGAGACCTTGTAAGGACCTATCAATATAAACCTAGCACCTCCTAATTGAGAATCTTGGTTGTTTGGTTGGCTCTTCTAAGTACCTAATCCCCCACTTTAAATCGATGGATGTGCATGTTTTGATTGTAATAACGGGCCACTTTCTGCTGGTAATCTGCTATTTTCCTCGACGACCTTTCCCTCATCTCTTCTAACAAGTCCAGATTTCCATAAATCTACTCGTTATTCTACTGTTCAATAAAATGCTTTGTTCGGTGAAAGCGCACCCCTATCTCTGCTGAGATCACAGCTTCATGCCCAAATGCTAAGGCAAATGGTGTTTTCCTGCGTGGTTCTATAGGCCCACAATATACCGGGTAACTCATCAACCGGTGCTCCCCTCTACTCTCCTAACCTGGTTTTATGGTTTTGTTTGCAGCCTCCACTTGCCCGTTTGCTTGCGGATGTGATGGCAAGTAAAACTTCAATTGTATTCCCAAGTTTGCACAGAAGTCTCTGAACTTACTGTTGTCAAACTATTTTTCATTATCCATAATCAGGGTATGGGGAATTCCGTATCTGCATATCACATTTCTGTAGATGAAATCTATTGTTTTGCTCTCTATTATTTTGCTCAAAGCCTCCACCTCAACCCACTTTGTGAAATAATCAATCGCAGCCACTATATGTGTTGCGGATGATTGTCCTTTTGGTAGAGGTCCGATCAAATCAATTCCCCTATTGAGCAAATGGTCATGGCGAGCTTATCACTATAAGGTTCTCTAGTGGTTGAGCTAGAAAAATGGCGAAGCCCTGGTAACTCTTGTAACTTCTGGTCTTCTCTTGTGCGTCTTGGTACATTCTGGGCCAGAAATACCCTTGCTTCAGGACTTTAAAAGCTAAAGACCTTGCACTAAAGTGGTTTCCACAAATCCCCTCATGCATTTCCCTTAGCATATAGTCTGCTTCTTCCTTCCTGGCGTGTCCTTGTCGATAGTACTCCATTAATTAGCGTGTATCTTGGTGCTTGACACTTCAACTTCCTTTGTTGCTTCTTGTCAGCAGGCACGATCCCTTCCTTGATGTAGGAGGCAATCGGTTACACTCATCACTTCTGCTTCCTACTCAATGCTCAAGCTGGTTTTGTTCTCCATATGAATTGATTTGGGTATCTTAGGATCTGATACAGCAGCCATTCGTGTCATCATATCTGCTTAAAAATTCTCTACTCTCGATATCTGTTCTACCTCTACTGCTCAAAATTTCCTAATTAATTACCTCGCCTTGCGAAGGTAGGCCTCCATCTTCTCTCATTTCGATTAGAAGCTATCGTTGAATTATTTTGTTATTAACTGAAAATCTGTTCGAACCTTCACTTCTTCTGCCTTCACTGTTAACACAAGTCTTAGCCCCACAATGCTGGCCTCACACTCAGCTTGATTGTTAGTAGATTTGAACTCGAGTTTCAGAGCTAAATAACACTACTCCTACTCCAGCTCCAGCTCCTTAGTCCCCATTCGATCTATTTACTATAACAACCCAAACCTTCCCTAGAATATGTTCTCATATTGCTTGTTTGTTATCTGCAGCCCTGTCCGATTCTATGCATTTGGCTATAAAATCTGCTAGAGCTTATGCTTTAATTGTTGTCCAAGATTGGTAACTAATATCAAACTCGCTCAGCTCCATTGACCACTTCACCAGCTGACCAGAGGCCTCAAGCTTGTGCAGGATTTGTCTAATTGGCTAGTTTGTCAACACCACTATTGAGTGCACTTGAAAATAAGACCTCAACTTTCGGACAGCTGTTACTAAGGCGAGTGCCCATTTCTCTACCTGCAGATATTGGGTCTCTGCCTCCAGTAGAGCTTTACTCATGTAGTACACTAGGTGTTGAACTCTCGATTTTTCTCTTATAAAGACCGAGCTCATAGCCCACTATAATACGGTCAAATACAAGCACATGACTTTTTCTGCTCCCAACGTCCACAGCAGTGGGGTCTTTAGCAGATAATCCTTCAATTGCTGAAATGTCGCCTTACACTCTGGTGTCCATTTGGTCTTCTTCCCTTTTTATATCTCCTGAAAAAAGACATGACATTTGTCTGTCACTTGAGAGATGAACCTATTCAAGCCTGTTAGTTTTTCCGTAAGACTATATATTTCTTTCAAAGTGCATGAGGACTTCATTTTTATCACTGCCTTTATCTTCTTGGGGTTGGCTTTAATTCTCCTGTGACTGACCATAAAGCCTAAAAACTTTCCAGAGCCGACTTCGCAAACACATTTCTCTAGATTGAGCTTTATTCGATATTCCTTCAAGAGCGTGAAAGTCTCTTCCAGATGCTTGACATGCTTATCTGTATCATTGGTCTTTGTGATCATGTACGTCCAATCAAAGATTTAAAAATCTTATTCACTAACCTCTGGTCAATCATCTGCATGATTCTGTCCCTAAGAAAGTTGCCCATAGGTGGGGGTGATGGACGAACAACTTTATCATGGTTCTGTATATGTCAGTTCATACGGACGTTATGGGATGGATTACCGTTGAGTTGATGGTAACCGCTTTGGTCTTAGCTCAGTGATCTGCAGAACGGAACGCGACCAGTCCGAGGTTGAGACTTCTTCTGATAATGGTGGTATGGAGCAGCTCGGTTTTTTGTCCTTCTGGAAGTCAATGACCCCTGGACTGATACGGTTTTCCCATAGACGGCGCCAAAATATTGATGCAAATTTTTGGTCGCTGATACCTCAGTAGATTCTCCAATCACATAAATTATGGCGCCTTCTAGCCTGTGTTCACTGAAAAAAAATGTTAGAGATCGCTGTGTGTTTTTCCGACGAAAATCCTCTAACGCTCAAGTCAGTAATCGGGCTAATTTTTAGAAAATTTTCTCTTAGCGAAAGAAGGAAAAATACAGGAAAAAAGCTAACTCCTTTTTTTTTTTTCCGTTTTGTTTTCTCTTTCTTTTTTTGGCTCCTTTGCTATTCAAAAAATCCAACCCCTTATTTTTTTCTTTTTCTTGAAGTATTTATTTGGGTTTTCAGTTACTCTCCATTACTCTTGTAACGCATGTACTCTACTTCTCATGCACCTGTTCGTTTTGAGATGGTTACTTGGTTACTATGATGAGAATTGATTGTGCATGAGAGTTATTCTCCCATTCTCAGAGAGAGTCACCTAACCGTTTCTTACTGTGGGCTTAGGCTGCCACACTTAGGTTTGGGTCGAGGACTAATTTATACCTGCTCTTGATACCGCCTTTATCATGAGGAGAGCTCGCTTGGCTGCAGTGATTATTCCTGCTCTTCCTAACTCAATTCGAGCAGACTGTGAGCTTTTAGTCTCAGCTAGCTTGATATCCAAGCAGAGTGCCTTTATATTAGCGATCAGTGCTTCTGTTTTGGCTTGCTCGACCTCGAGCAGGCTTGCTCTTTATATCTCAAATAATATATATAAAAATAATATGTATCCATATATAAAATATATATGTCTACTAAAATATTATACATTTACAGAAAACTGAACGTTGTGATTTTATTTTTTTGAGCCAAATTTGCACTATATGAAAATAATTTTACCCACTGGTTTATGAAAAATTGTTTCATAAGAAGTCTTTGGTCAATTAATTTTCATAGCATAATTGGTTGGCTTGACCATCAATCAAATAATCAAATACATGTTTGAATAGCAAAGCTCGAGAATTTAAAAAAAAAAAATGAATGAATGGTGAAAAAAATGTGGAAACCCGAGAAAATGAGGTAGTGGGAAAAGCCTAATTTAGCATCTTAATTTTGGTGTTTTTAAATTTTAATTTGGAACTAAAATTTGTCAACGCCAAGAAATAGAACAATAAGATAAAATATCATTCATAGCTTTACGTATTCAGCCCGGTCGGGAAATTTCACGGGGTGGTCCATTTCCAATTTCCAATCACATTCAATTGTTAAATGTTTTTGTTATGATTTTCTATGAAAAAAGAATACGACGAATAAAGACTCATTGTTCAGATGAAAAGAATAAAGTCACATAATCTGTTTAATCAGTCCGTCTATTGCGCAGAAATTTGCATTTTATAAGCACTTCTTCAAAATTGCTTGAGTAGGTAGACTTAATGGCATACATATCAAGTTTTGTTTAGTAGGTTGATCCAATAAATTTTAATAAAATCAGTAATACGTTAAAAAATAAAAAAATATATATAAATTTTAATGTACTGTATTTTAATCTGTAGTATATTAAAATATATTTTTTTAATATTTTAATTTATTCTTATCTTTATTAACATTAAATATTTATAATTAAAAACTCATTATATATATATATATATTGATATAGTGATTATGATAAATGTGTGCAATCAAATGATAAACATCCATCAAAATGATTAAGGGTAACATGAATTTTTTATTATAAAATAATTCAAATTATTAGTGTAAATAAATTAAGTGTAGTGTATGAAATTTATTTAAAAAAATAATAGTATTTTATTTAAATTTAGGTGTAAAAATTTTTAATTTATATTTAAACGGAAACCATATAATTTTCCGTTTAAAATAACTAATGTTCTTAGATGGTCCATTGGCACAACGCTGCTTCCGCAGGGCACCTGATAGGACCCGAAAACATAAATTGTCCAGAGGTACTGACGTAGTGAGGCTTTAGAGTTTATGACATGCGGCGGTCACATGGGCCGTAGCTTTTTGGAGAATTGTTGACTCTTTTATGACTGACATTTATTGGATCTCGTTCTAGTGGAACCCATTACTTACATGGGGAATTTTTAGGGGCCTCCCCTGATATTTAAGTATTTGACACTTAGAAAGAATGTATTAATATAATTACAAGAATCTCCTCTACTGTTAGTATAAAAATACATATGACGTTAGTAGATAAGGGTAAATGTGTAAAACTAAATTTAAAATAAAAAAAATCAAAATTAAAGCTGAAATTTTATCGAAATCTGAGAAACAATAACTAAGCACAATCTTTTAACCGGTGCTCGAAATAACCAAGTGAAACAAGAAAGAAAAAATCTTCACAAAATCAATTCACACGAAATGAATCTATCACTTAGCTTTCTCTTCCACATAAACAAGACTCAAAGACAAATTTCATATTTCTCAACACAAATTTCATCTTTTGCCCGGACCTTTATCAAGATTGAAGAAGAGTTTAGCTTCGAGATGAGCTCCGTGGTGGCCCAAGTGTTCCACTGAAACGAGTACCGGTGGCGAATGGCTTCAATCAGAACTCGAATTGGAGCAAGAAAGAGGTTAGTCCTCGTTTATTTCTTCATTTATTTCAAGAGTCGTGATATATGATTTTATTTCTTCATACCATCCTCGATGATCAATAACAAAAATTGACAAATGTAAAAGCAAAACCCATAAACCCATCACGGTGATGCCATATTTGTAAAGAAAACCCATAAACCCATGTTTATGCATGTTGATTCCAGTAGCTATGGTCTCTAATTTTTGTTTTCTCGTTAGTCAAGAATTGTAATACGTTGTTCGATCGTTGTTGCAAAGCTAGGTTCATTTTTCTTTTATTTTCGTAATCTTATCACTGCTTTTCGCCTTTAGAATTGAAGAAGTGTAATTATGTGTTTATATATGTTTGTGTTTTTGTGGCATAAATCCGTTTTAAATTAAAATGGTAAAATTTGGGTTGATTTTACATAATTTTTATCTAGAATATTATGTATGATTGGCTTTTTCCTAATATATGCAAGTTATTTTGGGGTTTGGTAACCAATTGCTATGATACTTGATAATATTCTACTAATGAAATAAAAGAAAGCATATATAATTTATAATACAATATAACATGTATGAAAAAATTAATAAGCTCATAACATGCAACTGAGCTTTCAGCTGACAAAATGCACATATTCATTTGAATTTTCTTTTATTTTTATTGGTAGCATATGTCTTTTCTCTTCTTAGTTCCAAATATACATAATCATATATATTATGAACAAAAATTTCATATGTAGATTTCAATTTATTAATAGTTTTTTGTTACTTACAATATGTTATTGTTTATAAATTACAGCCATGTTTACAACTATAATTCCAGAGCAATATACCTTGAAGAAGTTGTGGCAGGATGTCAAAGATGTTTGCTTTGACAAGCCTATAAGACATTCTAAAGAAGGGAGAGTTTATGTCATGTTGCCATGGGAGACATCTAATATGCTGCTGAAAACTGATTCTGACCTACAAGATGCATTTAAAAAGTCAAGCGTAAGAGTTATTCTTGGGCTATTTTCATTATCGTAACGTAGTTAGATGCACCATCCGTTTGTCCGGATAAGAATGTGAATGAAGAGACTGCACCTGACCAGTGTTTTATTCCACAAGATGCTGAGGTAGATTGGTTTGATTTTGTAGAGGTAAATGAGTTTGATTTGCCTGACTTAAATGCTGAAATCACTGGAGCAGTTGGATGTTCAACTGTTGTTGTTGAAGCTGAAGATTTTGCTGAAGAGATGCAAGGTACTGAAAATGATGATAATGTGTTTATTCCTGATAATGTGAATATTCCTGAATATGAGAATCCTATAGAAGAATTTGAATCTGATGTGAATGATGCTGAATTTAATTTTAACAATGAAGATGAGTGGGATGCGAGGTTAGATGACTATAGGTCTGGTGATGACAGTGGGGCAGACTCCGACGGTGAAGATGAATATGTTCAGGCTGCTGCTTGCAGATATGAGGCAAATTCTGGTGGTTTTGAGTTCACTCCTGATGGAGATAATATTATGCTCGTGATCGGACAATTATTCAAGACAGTTGATGAATTCGAAAAGTTGTTAAAGTCTTTGCAATAAAAATGGTTTCGGACTTAAAAGGGTGAAAATGAGAAGACTAGAGTGACACTCAAGTGTTCGGCTCCAGTGCAGCACATGGAGAATACATGCGAGTCCAAATTGGAATAAAAACATTTTCAAATTAAGACTCACATGCCGTAACATACTTGTGAAAGAAACAATGAAAATTATGAAGCAAATTCAACATGGATCGCAGACCACATTCCTTCATTTGTTCAGAGCGAACACACAACTCCCTATCGATGTGCTCTGGTCGAGTTGTTCGTAAATTATGGGATAAAATGCTGCAATCGGAGGTTGTACAGAGCTAAGAACAAAGCCTTGAGCCGTTTGGTCAAGACCACAAGGCCAGCCTTTACAAAGCTCTTCGTGTACATGCATGCAATATTAGCCTCAAATCTCGGTTCAACAAAGATCATTAGAAAAAGATTGGCTAGGTGGTGGGTAAATCCTCACTTTAAAAATTTTTGTATTTTTTGATGCATGTAGGAGGGTTTTTCAAGGTTGTAAGCAGTTCATAGGTGTAGATAGTTGTCACTTAAAAGGTTTGTATAAAGGGTTTTACTTTCTCGTTAGTGTAGATGCCAATTATGGCATATATCCATTGGCCGTGTGTGTGGTAGAAACCGAAAACACCGAGTCTTGGGTTTATTTTATGGAGAAATTATATGATCAAATAGGTTGTAATGATGGTGAGGGTTTATGCTTCATGAGTGATAGACAAAAAGGCATATTGAATGCACTTAATAGGGTTTTTCCTCGAGCTATGAGAAGGTACTGTTGTAGGCACATATATGCAAACTTTAAGCAAAAGTTTTCAGGAATCTTGCTTAAAAGGAATTTTGGGCAGCATGTAGAAGTGGAAACCAAGTGGAATTCAACAACCACATGGTCGAAATTAGTAACATCGATCCCATCGCTCACGTGTGGTTATTATAAATTCTCGTGTCATGTCAGGCCAAACATTGCTTCTCTACACAAACCAAGTGCTCACATGTCACAAATAATATGACCGAGTCCTTCAATAATTGGATAAGCAACTTTAGAGGCATGCCAATAAGTAAGAATGCTTGAGGAGATTAGAAGGAAAATTATGATTCTTATACACAAAAGACATGAGTTGGTTAACACTTGACGGGATGAGTTGCCTCCACTTGTTAGGAAGAGAATAATGGCAACAAGGGTTTAATCTAGATCATTGTCTGTAATATTTGGACACAACAAATCATTTGAAGTCATGGAAGATGTCTCAAGAGGTATATTGTAGATTTAAGCAGCAAGCAATCGTGATCGCGGTGAATGGGATGTTTCGAGCTTACCTTGTAAGCATGCTATGTGTTGTATTGATGCAATGAGGTATAATGTCAATGAATATGTCCATCCTTTATTGAAAAAACAGCATTCATGAAGACCTATCAGCACCGGCTATATCCAAGTGCCGGATGAAAGCGGATGGCCATTACTCTTACATGATAACCTCGCCGCCCATCCGTCACTAGAGTCAGCTGGCAGCCTCAAACTAAAAGGAGAAGAGAAGATGGTGAAAGACAGCCATTTAAGCTGAGCACAAGTGTAAAATGCTCTAAATGTGATGAATGGGGTCGTAATGTGAGGAGTTGCAAATCTGTTATCAGAAGTGGAAAAAGTAAAACATTTGTGAAGAAGAACTTCATAAAGGTCTTAGTTACTTGTTTCTAAATCAGTTTTAATATTTCTTTCCTTAATCTTTGGGTGTTTTGATGATAAACTAATATACAACAATTATTTACATGTAGGATCGAGAAGAGACATCCAGCTCTAAGATTAAAAAAGCTGTCACAAATGGTCCTGTCATGAACACTCGGAGCAAAGTGTCCATTCAAATGGTAAGAATTTTATATCTAGTTTATTTTTAAATTAATGCATAAGTTTAATTACACCATCTAGTTGTTTTACTCATGTTGTAATTTCAAATAATATGTTATATTTTTCTTTTTCTTTTATAATCATGAAGGACAACTTACTCAAGAATGACTATCGCCAAGTTATGCATCCAACAACATTTCAAACTTTTGTAATTATGGAAGTAGCATGATCCAAGCTAATCCCTTCTAACAAATTCTTTTGAGGATCGGATGATGCATCAACTTTAATCAGTAATCAACCGTAATGAAGATGTCGTATCATCTTTTGTCATTCAACCATATATATAGGTTTGAGTTTTTGTATATTTTGTAGTTGTTTGGTACATACAAACACAACTATTGATGAGACAAGATGATATTGTAAGCTCTGACTTCCTGCCACTCTAAATTGTGGGTACTGTTTTTTGTATTGGCTGATAATAATTCAGCTATTGATGATATGTGATACTCTTATTGTTGTTGGAATGCATATTTAATTATAATATAAATAGTCTGCTATGTGTATTTTGTTGTGTATGTTGGATTTGTGTGGTTTTTATAAAGTTAGTTGTTGTGTTTATAGTTGTTGTTTTATGTGAATGGATGTGTGTTTGTTAAGAAATTAGTTTAAGCAAATATATGAGCTGTGTTTGCGCTTGATATTATAAAGTGAGTTGCAAATTTATGCTTCTTGAACTTGCTAAAGGATGTAACTACTGTTGTGTGTTATTTTTTGTATGTCCTGGACTACATTGAACAACAACTTGTTTTAAGTTTATGGTGGTGGTTATAAATTATTTTTGTCAGTGAGTGCTCATTGTATTAGTTTGAAAAAATAGCTTCTAATCAAGGAGGGAACAATAAGTTGATATTATGTGTTGTTTGTGTTGATTGCTAAATAATTTTAATTTATGCAATATCTTGTGCTTTGATATTATAGGCTGCCAGCAACAATTTCCTACATTTCTTTCAAACAGTACAATACACATGCATTTTGTTTCTTATTCATTAGCACATTACATACAAACAATACTAGATTCTACACTTTATTACATTTTAGGATTGCTTAGACATATTATTACTTCTTTAGCATGAAAAAATTGAGCACAAATATAGCTACGCTCGTGTACATCATCATCTTCACGACTCTTTCTTTAAATCCCGACTCGTAGTTTCTTCACAATAGTCTTCACTTCCTTCACATTTGATTCAATGGTATTTAGGGTATCATAGTTCACAATTGCACCCAAATTCCCTCAAATACTGACTCCATTGTTGAAATCATCCTTTTCGAACCCACCATTTAAAGTATCCACAACTTGATTTGTTTGGGCATCTATAATAAAGCTTGTGAGGATTATCATCCGATTCGGATATCATCACTTCAGCTCTCATACGGCATCTACAGATTCGATTTGAAAACTTAATGAGCCTCCCATTAACAAAGTTCCTCCAAGCTGGCTCATAAACTTGTTGCATGCTTGATCGGCTAGATGTGTTTGAACTTTGAGAATCCATACAGTTTAGATAGTCTTTGATCTTAATTTCGTTGAATACTTCTGTTGTTGAGTTGAATGAATGATGGGTTTGATCTTGATTCGGTTGAATGCTTCTGTTGTTGAGTTGAATAAATGATGGGTTTGATCTTGATTCTGTTGAATGCTTCTGTTGTTGAGTTGAATAAATAATGGGTTTGAAACATGTGCAAAGAATTTGTTATGGTGTTTGAAACAGGTGCAAAGAATTTGAATAAATGATGGTCAGTTGCTCTCAGCCTCTCATTAGTATTTTCCAGCTTCTGTCAAAAACAGATTCTGTAGGGTTTGATTTAAGAAGTAAAGGATGAAGAACAAAATTTGCTATGGTGTTTACTGACTTGTTATGGTGTTTACCCCCATTTATAACCACTGCTGCTACCCAAAATTATTACCGTTTATTTACAACAGTCACAATGGCAGCTTTATTTAAGTTATTTTTTGTTATTTTTTATTATTTTTATATCAAGCACCGTAAATATCTTTATATAGATGAGTATTTTTGTCTTTTATGTTTTGTGAATTCAGCCGAACTTATTACCCATCGGTTCTCAAAGCTGTATTTAATAACTTATTATTTTGGCGGGAATGATATTTTAGTAATTTCAAAAGTCCACTAACAGTCAATCTAACTGATAATTAACGGCAGGGGAGGTTCTTGTAATTATATTAATACATTCTCTCTAAGTGTCAAATACCTAAACCTCAGGGGAGGTCCCTAAAAATTACCCTTACTTACAATCCTCGATGTTCAGCATCTGCCATAAGATCGGCCCAGAAGTCCAAAATGCACCAAGGTGCTCCGTGGAGAACCACCAATCCTAATAATATTTAGGTCCAGTCGTATTGAAATAATTTTTTATAATTATATAATTAAAATTATAATATATTTTTTTATTATTTATTATTTTATATATGTAATTATAATTTATGTTCTACAAGTAACTCTAAGATAACTATGACATAATATTTATCAAACAAAAAAATCCTAATAAATAATAATAAACTTCTCAACCTTTTTTAATAAATTTGTTTGAATTCACTTACATTATATACAATCTAAAGATAGACCATGCAACTGGCCGCAAAAATTTCGAGCCCAAGAGCCTAAATTCAAGCTAAGGTGTATTAATTTAATCTGATTCTATAATTTTTCAATATAATCTAACATATATTATCACTTATACATATTTAGAATCTTCTATGTTTGTGTACACATGAAATTCTCCCTATAAGTAGAGCATGACACTTGTTATTTTGAACTCAACAAACTAACTCACGCATACTTATAAAGCTCTAAAGCTCTCTTGTATATACTATTTCAAATAATATATTTTATTTTTAATTATATTCTCTTGTATATACTATTTCGAATAATATATTTTCTTTTTGGTTATATGCTCTCTCAATCTTTTCTTAAGTATTTTTGTTTAACTAATTTGAAGAGTTTAATAAATTTATGTAATAACTTTTGTATTTGAATTATCTATGCACTGCACGAGTTTGTTGCTCAAAATACTTATTCCGTGACACAAAATTATCTTACTCGGGATAACGTTGTCACAAATTCTTTTTTTTAGCGACCCATAATTTATAGTTAAATTTTATATAAGTACAAATTATATGTTAATTTTTTAAAAATAAATACACATGTATCTTTATTTTATAATCTACCACTCTTTTTTTTTTCAAATTTATTTCTAAATACAATCTTTTTTTCTCGAATCACAAAGTAAGTAGGTAAATTCCATTACTAGATGAATGTTCATTTTTATGCTTTAAAATTTGGCAGGACACGGGAGGAGTAAAAGCTCTAATTTGACAAGAACCATCGGCAAACTTAGGCGTACAACCTTTGACAGGAGCATTAGCACAAAACCCCTCAACCTATTTGATCAGTCCAGTAATTTTGACTTCATCAAGCAGCTTCATCCCCCTCGTTCATTCTCTCTGTTAGCATCCCAAATGGCAACCAAGTGCAACGTGAACGAAATCAATTTGGTTCCCACCAAAGAAAGGCTTTCCCTTTGATACAGTTAACATCCATCATAATTGTTTTGAACAATGCGATAAGTTATAATAAAAACCATCTGCCCAAAATCGATTACTTCAGCTTCAACTTATTTCAAATCTTCATCAAAAGCCATACTATGAACTGCAGTGGCCAAAACCTCACCATTTGAATTTCTTACTAAAGCTCTCCCTATCCCGCAAAATTACTGCTCAATTTGGTAGCAGCACGAACATTCAACTTCAAACAAGAAGAAAGAATCGGGAGGGACCATATAATAGGGGCTGTACTGTATGGTTGGTTGAAAGATATTTATATTTACAACAGCAGTGGTACTTGAGTAGGTTTCATTAGGAGGAAAAAAAAAATGCTTGAATTTAACACAATAACTAATACTTTCAAAAATCTTAACTTTACATCAGAACGAATATCCAAAATCATATCATCAAGGATAAATACGAAGCACGAGGGTTTGGGTGATGATAATTGATATTTGCTAGCCAACCTCTGGACAGTTGATTTGTTATTGCGATATAGGATTGACAGGTGGTGTTGAAGTGAGGGTTTTGTTGGTTCTCCCCTCAAACCGATTAATCCAGTTGCCCATTCAATAAGTCTTAGTGTTTGTTTCGAATGGTTTATTTAGTAGTTATAAGTATTTAATTAATTATATAAGTATTTTTTTGAGTGTTTAGTTGTTTTATTGATAAAATTTTTATTTTTTTTTTTACTTAAATAAGTTAGTTTATCTCTACTAGTAAAATTTAGGTTATTGAGAGTAGAGATTAAAGAACTTTTAAAAAGATATATGTAATATAAAAAATATTTTAAAAGATTTTTTTTTAATTGACAACTAAACGCCTAATAATTTATTTTTAAAAAACTCTATTATATAAACTCTATTCTTATAAACTCTACTCTAATAAGTTGTAACAAACAGAACATTAATTCAATTTCTAACGGTAGCTATTGGATTCGTTACCAGAGGATCCAACGGTTTGCTTACAAAAACATAATAGTTTCACACTTAAAAATTAAAATCTCCGCTCTCTCTTATCTAGGATAATGTATAGTTTTTTGATACTTTGTTGAAAAGATGTACAAAATAATATATAAATTATAAATTTATATACAATATATTTAGACTGCTTAAATTAATTGAGTAATAGCATATATCAGTAAGTGATATATTCTCTTATTAAATTTGATAGAAACTTGCCATCCCTACCATCTCAAATTGAGTAAAAATAAAAAATTTATAAACTGTAGTTGCATAAAATGTAACTACTAATTTATTAGTTCAGCAATTTTTTTTAATTTAAAATGCATTCTTTATACGATGGCATCGAATTATTTAATTTATTTTAGTGTTGACGTAATAAGCACCGATATAAGAAAAATTTCTCGTATTTGAAAAACTTCTCTTCGAAAAAAAACAAAAATGAAAAGAGGAAACACAATAACGCTTACACAAGGCCCATGCTAACTGCTACAGCGCCAAGCGTTAAGCGGTTATGACCATAATAATTAGTATTCAATAATATCAAGTATGAAGTAACAGACTAAATGAGAAGAGGTGTTATAAGATCTTAGAAGGATGTTCAAACGCTCCATTCTTGGGATGATCTGAAAACTACCCCAAGTAAATTCTCAGCTGGGCCTTTTGAATCATGGGATTGGACTTTTGGGTCCATGAATGGTTCCATCTTTTGTTTCACGAGGATTTAGGAGATGGGCTGTGATCTTAATTCAGTTACCCTCTCGGATGGCTCAAAATTTTGCAAATTGCAAGCCACACGATGAAAATTTAAAAATCTCTGAAAGATCTTCTCCAATCCAAAAGAATAAGAAGTTCGAATTTGAGTTTTGCCATGTAGATATATTATTATTATTATTATTATTACTATTTGGTTTTAAACTCCACTGTAGCAAGGTAGAAAACTTCATTTCAATCCGTTGGTTACCGAAAACTTCATCACAATCCGTTGGTTACCAATCAAATGAATCCACCACAGCCCTAACGTAATCGTATCCTTTCAACTCGCTGACCCGCCTTAACAGTTAACTCACCGCTTGGTGATTCTGTCAGCATCGCTTATTCACTAATCACCCCATCTCTTAGAAACACAAGTACATGTGCGTCAAAAACATGCCACGTGGGAACAATGACACGTGCTCCGGCTACACGTCAGTCCCATTTAAGGCAATAGCTCGCCACGTCTGTACAGCTGACACCAGCATACAGCGCAACGTAAACTGCTGCCCAACGGCTTTAATGGTTCATCGTTTATAGGTAGCTATTAACTGCTTAATTAATGCACCAGAGCTCCACGATCAATCACAGCCGTCCATCACAATAACTGGGGCCCACAAATACGCAAAAGTGGACCGTCATGAATGCAAATCATTAATTATTCAGTCCAACACTCACCTGCTCCCCATTAATACGCAAACATGAGAGGCTACAATGAGTTTCAAAAGTTTTTACGTTACTTATATGGGAATTCAACGAACACTGAAAATCATTTATAGCAGCAACGAAGGAAAAAAGAGAGAAGATGATGGGAATGAAAAAAGGGTTTCTATGTGGAGTTTTGTTTGGCTTCATAGCGTTTAGGGTTGTAACGGCCGATGAAGCTACAAGTAAGGAGTGTAGTGATGATCTTCAGAAGACGATGGCCTGTTTGGATTTTGCAAGAGGGAAGATTACGACGCCGTCGAAAGAATGTTGCAGCTCTGTGAAGGGTATAAAAGACAACGATCCAAAGTGTTTGTGTTATATCATCCAGCAGGCTAATGGCAGTGGTGGAAGTGAAGCGATTAAGAGCTTGGGCGTGCAGGTATCTAAGCTGATTCAGCTTCCATCTGCTTGCCAGTTGCAAAATGCCAGCATCAGTCTCTGCCCAAGTAGGTTCCTTAATATTCCTTTTGTTTGCATGCAAATGCAATGCTTTCTTCGATGGATATTTTATCAATTCATTTTAAGTATTTATCTCAAATAATTTATGTTGCGAAAACCCAAGTACCATGGCCAACTCCAACTGGGAAGATCAAATGTTTTTGTGTCTTCGAGTACGTAGTTAGATCCAGCTCACATGCACATTGTGGCTTTCCTTAATTTGCATGCAGTTTATAAATTCTGTCATCGATATTACTTGTTAATTAGCTAGAGCCTGGTTCGAGTCCTTGGGCATTCTTTTTTTTTTTTTTTCCTCTTTCAAATGAAATTGAGTAGAGTCAATCATTTTTTTTTCTTTTTTGGATGGAACAAATATTTTTTAAATATTTATGAAAATAGAAATCTAACTATCCTACAATAATTTAATGTAAGTTATTTTTGTAACTATCTAATCTACATGTTAATAGGCTATATGTAAAATGTATGTATATCTGAAAGTGAAAGCACTGCTTCTTTCCACAAATTTAACAGATTAGGCACCAAACATGTCTCCATGTGGCCCCAGTGCCATGGTCAATTATCAGTTTCACACGTCATGTTGTTTATGCTCTTAATTAATGTGAGTTTGGATATGTGTGGGATTAAAAGTGTTGAGTTTAAAAATTATAATTATTATAAAATAAAAATTAATAATATATTATAAATATAAATTTTAAAAATAAATTTAATAAAATTATTAAAAATATAATAAATTTTTATTATATAAATAAAAAAAATTATATTAACATAATTATTAAAATAAATTAATAGTTATGGTTGCCATCTAATGGGGCTCATGTCCCTTTCATCATCTAGCTGGTAGCAACTAGCAACGTGGTGGTCTTTTCTTTCTCAGATCTCAGTAAGTAAACAGCATTATGTCAATTAGTTGCTAATCTTAATTAATTAATTGTGTTTGTTTTTTCTCATCAAATGGACAGAGCTTCTAGGTCTATCTCCTAGCTCTCCGGATGCTGCAATATTCACAAATGCTTCTTCATCCGCAACTTCAACTACACCAGCGGCCACAGGAACATCAGCATCGCCGGATAAATCTGACGGATCGTCTGGGCTCATGCACGGACCATACCTCCTTGGACCGACGGTGATCATAGCCATGGCTGTCTTTTTCTATGCATTCCCAACTTGGTCTGCTTCTTTATGTGTTTAACAACAGCATACGTGGCATCGAGTAGTGAAGCAGCAGCTTCTTATTCCTTTCTTTCGATGTTGTTTGGATTTTATGACTTACGTTCTTTGTCTTCTTGACTCTTATGACATTTGTACCCACGCTGTTTTGCTTTTTTCACCCCTGATTTCTGCTTTTCTTGTCTACTTAAAATATTAGAGAGAAGTAAATTTAAAATTTGGATTCTCGGTCCACAAATTATATTTTTCGAAAACGTAAATTCAATTTATCATTTAGCTTTAATAAATTGAGATAGCTATTTTATAAATTTGTTTTCATTCTAAAGCTTAGAATCCTTTTTCTCCGCATCAGGCACAAGGGAAATATAAAATCATTCAAGGTAATTTATCAAATGTTATTTTCTTTATTATTTAAAAAAAAAAAAAAAGACCCTCATCAGACACAAGGGACCGTGGTTCCACTTTGTTGCTTGCCTAAAGAATATTCAACTCCTTAAAAGATACGTTCAATCTCGCCCAATAGAACTCAGATCACAAATTTCTTTAACCAAATGAAGTTTTACATCACATTGGATGCGAAAAAATTATCGATAACACCCATCACATATCCCTTCACGAAAGCTAAATTATTCAGGTCACAACATTTCACTTGAGTTTGCAAAGTCATACGGATATTTCCGCAGCTAATTACAAATAACTAAGTTCATTTGATCTGGCGGCTTTGATTAAACCACAGCAAGAAATTAACTGCTCTAAATAAAGCACCTATGGATGTGATATACATAAACTTATGATTTAACTTATCAATATTAAGAAACATCGAAATGGATCTCTGTAGACACCATTCAAGCCTACGTATTAAAGACATCATCTTAAGCAGAATCTTCCATAGAATTGGTGATAGATAGACCAGCAAAGGAAAAGAGGAATATACGGATCATGGTAGCTGGATTCAGGTTCACTTCCTACCTATCTGCTTAGTTTGATTTAAAATTTTACAGCTCATTCACTGTGAGCCACAGCTGTGGTGGAGACAACATCCTTAACCGATGAATGTTCTTTCCCATGCTCAGTCAACAACACAGCTTCAGCAAAGCTCTTGGACATCGTCTTCATGAAGTCGTTTGATAGCGAAACTGGATTTTGTTTTTCACCACCTACTGCCAATGACGGAGGAGCCACTCGGCTTGCTTGCTGTCCAGCCTTCCTTTCCTGCATTGCTTTCTGTCGCTGCTCATAGAAGTGAAAGTCATCTAGAATGGATGAATACCTTTCATAATTCTTAAATATGTTCAGCATCTCAATACCCTGTTCCAAGTCCACCTGCAAAAATTGAGGCAGAATACACAATGTGATGGAAAATGTTTTTCCGGAAAAGCAAAACAAAACTAAACTAGGTTTTACTTTAATGAACTGGAAATATCTTGGATGTAGGAAATCGACAAATAGCTTTATGCATCAGGCTCACACCTCTAAGAAAACTGCATGGAATAGAATCCACTTACAAGCCACAAGTTTACTATCAAGATACCGACTTCAGGTGAGTAATAGAAATTAGATGATGGATCTATTCAGAAACCATGAGTCCATAACCTTAGCTCACTCATGATGGATCAACACATTTGCAGTCAAATTCTTTAGATTGTATAGTTGGCATCTTGACTTTCAACTTAAACACACAAAAGCAATATTAAAACCCAAAGGTAAGTCTCTATTTGGCATGCTTCAAAACAATAAACAAACTGAGAATGAAGCAGTTGACCTTGTCATGCCTAATCAATTAAATATAACAGCAGATAAATACTAGTCAATTATGACCAAATGTGGTGCAAAGTTAAGAGCACATGCAAATCAGGACAGTACCAGTTTCCACCATTAACTCGCCAATTGAGAGTAGATCATGAATCCCAATAAATTCTTACCTCTTGAGTATCTCTACTATTAGTGACTGGCTTGTTGTCATTTTTTTTAAGTATAATGTGTCGAAATTGACTGTTGGGGACATCCTTAATTATGTGCCACTTGACTGGGAACTGTCCAGACCACTTATCCTGCAGCCAATAATCCACACTCGTGTCAAAGTCTACTGGCCCTACCATCTCTGCCACCCCACAAAACTGGGCACTAGCATTTACCTACGTACAATTGTAAACATCCAAATATTAGCCCATACCTTCAAAGCTCTCATTTTTAGTTTTCAAATGAAGCTTCTCATGAAAAATAAATAAGTAAGACAAGAGATTGATCACAGAAGAAGTACAAGAGACATAATAGTGAGAACTTCCTCGTAAAAATTCCTAGTATGGCTGATCATTAAAGAACAAGTAAGCTCTTCTCTACGGATGAAACACCCAGGCAGAAGAAAATAAAATTAAAGAGAAAACGCAATTTATCAGTAAGAGCGGTAATGTGAAAAAATAGACCATGTCGCATTGACCTAATTGCCTCTTATGATAATAATCAGTAAGGGGCAATGCATTCATCAATAAGAAGCTCTTATTATTTACATGAACGCATATGTGCAAGCACACTATGCTGTACATGTCTGCAAGTTTAAGACAGGCCAACCTACAAGAGTTGCAAACCAACAATTGCAAGAGCTGCGCCCCTGACAAAACAGAAAATATTATTGAGAAACACATGCAAAATAACATCAATGCCTCTGCCCCAATTGCCATTCTTGTTAGGATTCGTCTCAATCAACAATTTTAGCAGATTAAACAAGATTTTAGTTTAGACTTATACCAACTCCTGTGTAACCATGTACTCAACATTTGGAGCATCAGACTAGATAAAGTACCGAAAACAACAGAAAGATCGGGCACGTCCTATGTTTCTCCTTTGCTTCACGATAAGCAGCATCCAACTTTTTGTTGCCATTCGGAGTGCTTGCCCAGAGACCATACTTTATGCTTTTGTGAACATTATCTTCACTATAAGATTTGATGATGAAGAACTTTGCAACTTTATAGTTGGTGACAAAATCCAATTGGTTGTAAGACTCTTTAAGAATATCATCAAGGGTTCTGTCCTTGCTATTATCAACAGCAAATCCATAAGCTGTTGTCCGAACTTTTGGCTTAAATGCCCTAGGTCCTCTATTGCGCTCACTTAGAGTATCAAGAGTGACGGTACAACTACACGAGAAGTTATTACATCTTCCTCCTTGTCTGGCTTCACTGAGCGTTGGCCAGTTCTGACCATCCACCTCCATACTAGAAGTGGAGACACACCCATACTCAGAGCCTTGATCACTTGGACAATGAGAGTAGCCTCTGTATCTGGAGCCTCTGCAAGATCCAAACCCATAAAATGATCCTTTCCACTGTGAAGCCTGCATAAGATTTCATTGTTAGCATCTCCATCACTTCCCATTGAATCAGAAATAATGCTGCAATAAAGTATTAAGAAAGAGTTTAAAGCCAAATCAATTGATATCTTCGAGAGTACACATTAATCAAGTTGAAGAGTCATTATTAGATGACTCTGTGACTCACAACAATGGACTTGTACGTTTCTGCAGCATTTTATATGTAGATTAACCGCTGGTAGCATTCTTTATTTTATATGAACCATTGCATGGGTGAATCCAATTGAACCATAAGTTTTAGCATTCCTGACAGCGTAAAAAGAAAGACCCAAAAAGAATAAAATGATCTATATATACAAAGAATTTGCTGTGTCAGCAGAAGATCCTGAAACACAGTTAAAGTGATTTAAATTTGAACATGCACATCTTCTCTCCTTCCAGAAAAAGATAGATTCAAAGACGTGTGAACAAAAGGAGCATAGTTTAGCAATCTAACCATTTCAAAATCATCCCGAGAAAATTCAAATGACCTAATTGGAGTGAGAGAAGCTGCTGCCGATGACAACTGAAGCAAGGAACTCTTTCCATTCAATGGTTTTGACCCATCTGACCACAATCCTCCAACTTCACACCCCTCAAAACCTTGATGGAAGAAACCAAGGCCATCAGAGTTTCCAAGAAAGTCACCTCCCTTACTGGTAGATCCCAACGAAGGTGTATAATTGGGCTTCAGACCAAATATTTTGCTATCGCCTTGGAGATTAATATGTGCTGGCAACTTTCCTTGAGAAACTGAAGTTGATGAAAGAATGCATGGTTTTTTTGGAGAAAAGGGTTGCTGGAAACAAGATGTATCAGAGGCTGAAAACTGTTGTGCATGATACATATGGTCATGACCCCTCACAGAAGGCAGCTGTGTTGTGATATAAGGTCTATGCAGCATTTGAGGGTTGTATCCATAACTATGAAAAGCAACAGATGGAGATTCATTCTGGATGCCCTGCATTAGTAAATATATAAATGGACACATCTGCTAGCACCCACTAGAGACGAAAATACAACAGGACTAGCGAAAGGTTAGGTAATTTACACACATGAGAACCATTTTCCAGGCTTTCAGCATTAGCATATGGAAGGAATGCAACCCCCTTACTAGTTGCATTATCATAACCTGAGTGACAAACAAGATAGGAAATAAACAATATAAGAACACAAATTTGCCTGACAAAGCAACAAAATGTAGAAAAATTCTTACTCCAAGAAACTGCCGAACTACCAAAACAACCACAGCCCACACAGTTCTAATCAGCAGGCTAAACTTCATATTCTTAAATCCTTTAAATGTATTATTGAACTTCCATAAATTGCTTCCATCATCGAACCCCATCAGAAGCATAAACTATTACTAATTAAAAGAATATAGCATAATTCTACAAGCAAAAAACATGAATACTGGTTCAAAACCAAGGAGTCCACATAATCATGGTATGACGTCCATGCAGTAAATTTCACCATTTCAAGCAGAATGATAACCTATGGTTGTTAGCTTCTGTTTCATTTTTTTCATACATATATAAAGATAAACAATAAAAGGAGTAAAGATCAGGAATCAAACAAAAGTGGGTTCTATCTATTTTAATAACCTTGAATGTTGCCAAAAGCATGCCTATTAATTCCCTCAAAGTCATCAACCTTGCCTTCTATCCAAAAACTCCAATTTCCCAAATTTCCAACAGAACCAAAAGGTCCAGAACTGGTTAGTATAACCTATCCACCACCAATAAGCTAATTACAAAGCTAAATAATTATGCTGCAACTTTCACAGTTTCCACATCTTCATTGCAAAGGTGTACCTGCTAACAATAAATTTCCCTCTTTTGAAGAGTAGCGATCTCTACATAAAAATAAAAGCTCTCAGGGAGGCGGGAGTTCACCAGGGGAAAACTATTTTTCCTCATAAGTATACACAAGCTTATTTGACCTTAAGTTTCGTACTCGTTATATGCTCTCATTCTGAAAACATTTGAACCCATCTTCTTCAGCCTTTATATCTCTACAAAAGATCAAAAGAATCAATAGTGTTCATTATTTCAGATGATTTATTGCTATTACCAATTTGGGATTTCAATTAATCCTCCCTTTTCTTTTTTTTGAAAGTAATTAATCATCTAATTGGAATAACAAAAGTAATCTGCAAAGACACGTTATTGTCTTCAGCTATGCTAGAGAAAATAGGAATAGCAATCATCAAAGGTCATCATCCATCTCAACCAACATAAAAACAAGTTTAATAAAGAAATTCCAGTCCACTCCAACACATTTAACAGTTTATTTTAACCCTTAATCTGTAACCCATCTCAAAAGGCTCTTTCCACAGCATAATGCCACAGCAGTTTACTAAGTAAAACATATTACAAGATATTTCAACCACCTCGCCTACACTCCACAATTGGAAAGTGGAGAGTGAAGCACATCCCAATCAAAAATTTGATTTTTAACATAGTCCTAGACGGTATATGTAATTATGCAACCCATCCAACAACTTGGTCATCGTAACTGGAATGAAAAATGTCAAAAAATAAATCAGCACACTAGAGAACCTTCTTCTTCTTTTTGGTTTAAAAAATCATATCTTAACTGAAAATTGAATCCTTTCCCACCCACGTGAGTAGGGTTCAAATAGAGCCAAGGGTAAAATCTAAGTTCTTCATTATAATATCGTCTATACTAATAGACAACCAAACTGCACATCGTCCACCATCCTCTCAGCCAAAATAAAACGTTTACACTCTTCAAGTTTTGAATTGACTGCAATAAGATATACAATTTACAAAAGAATTTTTTTCCAGAAACCCCATACAAGTACATACTTACAAAGTACACAAGTGATGTACATCAATTACACATCTGAAACATCAGCAGACATAACAGGAACTAACCTCCTCCGTTGTAAACTGATTGTGCCTGAGAGAAATAGGCGTCAGACAAATAACCACTCTTGTGGTATCCAACAGCACTTAAAGACCCTGGCTGATCTACATTATCCCTCCGAGGATCAATTATCACCTGATCCTGTGAAAAATATCAAAGACATATGAACCAAAACTTAAATTCAAGAAGTCGTAGATCGACAGAATTAGAATTTACCTGAGCATTCAGCATGCTAGGATTAATAGTCTTTTCCTCAGTTTCCAGCATCAAAAGGTTCAAAGCTTCAGCAGTGTCTAAAATTCATAAAATATTATCAATCGGCCAGCCTAACATACAACTTAATTAATAATAAAAATAAATAAATCAATGAGAATTCAAGCACGAACACATGAGCATATCATGACAGTTCGCCATTTTCAGCAAAATAACACGAGTATCACGAAATCTTTGACAAAAACTTGAACCGAAAATTCTCAAAGCTGAGCACTTTATCGAAGAAACATAAACTGTGAATTGCACGCCACGCAAAATGCACACAAATGCTCCATCATATTTTTAACTAAAAAGTAGATAAAGCTAATGAAATCGTCGCCGCTTCTTTCCAAAAAATAAATAAATAGGACTTAATCAAATCAACGAATAAATGATCCTTACTCCATTATGACACACATCCACTTGGATCGTCATGTATTCATAAAAAAATACAGCCCCAGTTTTTTTTAATACACTAAAAATAGAAAAATTAAAAAAAATAAAAAAACTCAAACAACATCCATTGTTCTATATAATTATTTAGCAAATTTTATTTACATACCGGCAAATGTTAAGCGATCGGAGGTTGGCTGTTCCATTTTTTTTTTCAATTTTTAAAGAAAAACAATGTTATGTGAATTTTATTATTGTATATCAAGGTATGTTTATTCGTGATCAGTTTGGGCTCTGTTTGGGAAATAATGGGTGAAATTATGGTTAGATTTTTGGTGTGTGGATTTAATAAAAAAGAAAATTACAAATTATATAAAATAATAAAATAAAATACAAGACAGGAGGCGGTGAAAGGAGAAAAAAGAGGCCCGGCCGTGTAGTGGGTAGAGTTGGAGTGGATAGAATTTGGAAAGAAGTTTCTGCAGCGTTGGGAGAGGTGAGACTGTGAGACTGTGAGAGTGGGAGGGGGAGAAAATAGAGAAATATCTAGCTCTGGTGAGTGAAAGTTTCATTTTTGGTCTTGTCGAGTTGGCGAAACCTCACTCGTCCACCTGCTCTTCATGCACTCCCGCTGTTCCGCTTCTGCTGAGGTGTATCATTTATTTATACGTTACGATTGCGATTCGTGCGCCTCTCTCTCTCTCTCTCTCTCTCTCTCTCTCTCATCGTTTCGTTGCTTTCAAAAATTAAAAGGACTGAAATTCCTTATTTATATTTACCAAGGAGTGTGTACTGTGTAAACCACTCGGCCAAAAGATAAGTGGCCACGACCGTGTCTCACAATTCTGAGGGCAACCCCCGGTAGAGACGGGTTCGGTTCAATTCAATATTTTGTTGGTTTGGATTTCATTGTGTGTAGCTCTTTAATTCCGGTTAAATTTATTATTGAATAAACTATATTATTGATATCGATCTTTAAAAAAAAAAGGTAAATACAACTAGTTTATGAATAACTAATTATTGTATTGTAAAAATTAAATAGGTTCGATGATGTATGATCATATAATTCTCTTAAAAAAATTTATTAAATTTATTGTGATATTCTAAATAACTAAAAATAGTGGTTATTAATAGAATTATTTGCTAGTTCTTTGTAAAATACTTTCAAATACATCATGAGTTAATTTCTTACTGATGAATAACTAATCCACAATGAACAGAAAATGTATAGTAATGATATGAATGACCTAGTATCGAATACTAATAATAATATCAATAAAAAAAAAATTATGTAATATGAATCGTAATCTAAACAATGATTTCATATAAATAAAAAATAAAAAGGGAGTGTATTATTTACGATAATTTTATTATATGAATCATAATATTCCGAAGTGACATGCATTCTAAGGGATAATTTGGATTTGGTAAATTTAAAAGTGGTGTTTTATATGTCTGATAAATTTTATTATTAAAATTTTTTTACTATATATGGATCAAAAAAGTTTTTACAATTTGTTTTTATTTAGTAATGTCTTTCTAAATTAGGTTTACTAAGTTGTTTGGAAATATTTTCTTTAAAAAAAAAAACACATTAAATTATGCGGAGGGAAAAAATAATTAACTAGTTAAAATGTAAAAAACTTTATAATTTGTTCGGATAAAATATGATAAAATTAATAATATTGTACATAAAACCTAATAATAAGGGTCCAACCATCTTACCCCGTAACAAGGTACCCCGTTTTTTGTCCTCGTTTGAAGCAGCTTTTGGATTTCATTCAACTTTGTCAAAAGGCTACAATTTTAAACGCTAAACACACAGTCGAAATGTGCTACCATCTGAGTCGGTTCGTTTAATGAAGACGGAGATTAATCATAAAGAGGTGAAAGAGTCAAAAGCTGAGAAATTATTAGTTGCTATTTGTTAAACACACAGAAGTCAAAGATTAATTGAAAATGCAGAAGAATGATTTTCATACTTAGTGAAGGAGATAGCAAGCGCCAAGCATGACTCCTCAAAAGGTCTGAACTGGTTGCCAGAACTGAAAATGCGCACACAAAATATCGGATGTGCCCAATCCAATTAAATCTTGCCCGTACCAAACAAGACTTACAAGTAACAATTACTAATAAAGTAAAATTTAGAGATAATAAGGAAGCTTAATTTTAATTAAGAGCATAGATTTTTTAAATAAAATTTTATTATTTATTTAAAAAATTATATTAATATTTAAAATTTTAAAAGACACTTTATTTAAAATTCTTTGAATAAAAAATATTTTTCTCTCTTAAATTTGGTTGAATAACTTTATTAATTTTTAATTTATATTTTATTACGAGAGAAAAATACTTTAAATTTATTTTTTATATCAAAAATTAGTTGATTAAAATAATATTAACTTATTTTTATTAAATTTTTTTTTTGAGAATAACATATTTTTTATTTTTTTAATTTGTCATATAGATAAGTAAATAGGTATTTAAAGAATAAAATTAATAGAATTTTTTAAGATACTGGAGAGTCGGGCATTTCAATTCTCGATTTGGATTCCAATCCATTTGGATTTCGGTTCAGTTTTGAGTTGTTAATTTGGGATTAAATACGGTTTTGGTTACTAATTCGGATCGGATTATTAATAACCCGAATTAGCAATCCGAGTCATCGTCTATCACAAAAATACCTGCCTTTAATTACGTGAAACAAAAAATGGCTCTCTCTTAGATGTGGCTGCGGGTAACCAACGGAGCCATTTTCCTTGAGACTTGGTATGCAAAACAAGCGGTCAGCTCCGCCGACTCATGAATCCTAAGGCCCCAATCGAACCAGATGATAACATATAATATTTCATTCTTGGTTTGCTCCCATCAATAATTTATAGCTGGGGACCAAGATTTTCCTCGGCAGTCTTCTCAGCTTTGACGCTTAATTTCACCAAATGCTTCCGTTTTGGAACTTATAGAGCATTTTATTGTCCAAGTAGAATGTGGCCAGTACCCATACATTGGTCCCAAATATAATTAATAAGACTATAGCCATTTACAACGATAAATTAATTTGACCATAAACGTTGACTATAATCTTTGATTTTTTTTTTTCTGAGAACATTATCAGGGATCCGATATTAATTTATTTTGAGAATAAAATGATATTGATTAATTTATGAATTAACAGTTTCCCAAAAAAAAAAATACATTGAAGCCGGTTTGAAGAATTTGTACTTTTAGTGGGGATTATATGAGAGAATAATGTAGTATATCCAAATTCGGAAGAAAGTGTTAATTTGGCATTCAAAGTTAAAGAATGAGTAACTGAAATGTTTAGTGTTAATAAACTATACATTTTCTTTATCAAAAAAAAAAAAACTATACATTTTCATTTTGTTTAATATTTTATCTATAAACAAATAAATTGTGGTTGTAACCTTTTGACTAAACATTATATATATATATATATATATATTACATACATTGCAACCAATTCTACCATTAAAAGCCAACATTCTAAAGGCCTAACCTAAAATATAACAATTAAAGCCTATTGAAATCAATATAGAAAACTACTTATAACCTAAAATATAAAATTGTGCTGATATCGGAAAAGCCAGTAGCCCTTAATAAATTATAATCTCAACTATTCAATTTTAGCCGCCGGATTATATTATTTCCAATCCAATGACAATTTCAGTGAAAAGACAAACTCACGAGATTACTTACCTAAGTGGCAGAGTAGCTGGACCATGTAGTTCGTTGTGGTTATCATTTGCATTTTTCCCCCTTATTAATGAGCTATCTTTGCAAATGTCTGTAAATCAATTTTAACGCTCATTCTTTTTACTTGAATAATTTATATGATACGATCGCATTTATAATGCTATTTATATTTTCTAATTGCTATTAAACATTATCTGTTATTCATTATACCATTTAAAAAAAATGTGGATAAAAAGAATGAGTAAACTTTGTGCATTAATAGAGGCACATTTTTTGTTTTTGCCTTTTTGGTTTTAAATATTTGAAGGTCGATTCCACCTGTTATTACATTACCATATTTTTATCAGTCTGTAGGAGAATCATTAGATTGTAATCAAGATCCAATGGCTGTAATTAAAAAACTGAAAAAAAATAATTAGTTGTGCTTGTGGGCTACCGCCTGCGCAGAGTTGACTCTGACGTACGATATATTTAGTACGATTAATTCTGATATATAATGGCATCGGCAGTTGGGGCCGTTGTTGTGATTGTAATAAAGTTTTAAATTGTGAACATCAATAAGCGGAATCGGAAGGAATGGCGTGGAGTTCAGAATTTCGTAAAAATCCGAAGGCCCCTCAGTGCGTAGGAAAACTGGGCGTAAGATGACATCGGAAATTTCAATTTCAGTTTCGACAACTAGTATTCAATTTCAATTGAATAGAACAATGGTAGCTCCGATTTATTACAAAACTAGATCCTTTTTTAATGTAGGATGATGATAGCTTAAGATGGAAAGACATTTAGAAGAGAGACGAAGCTCTTGGTTGAAGATGAAGATTCTGATCACCGAATTACTATGAGATCTTGATCTTGAAATTATTAATGGGTATTAGATATAATTGATGAAACATGAAAACTTTTAAAAGTTATATTTGTTCTATTAATCGTTATCGTTAGTCCACGTTTTAGTAATTTTACATTTTTATTCAATAGAAAACTCGGCAATTATTTTCTATTTTTGGAGACATGCAAATTCAAAATAAATAAAAAGTAGGGGTTGATGAAATATATTGAATGATTAAATATGATTATTTTTAGAGTAATTTTTAGCTAATCCCTAAATGAATTGACATTTTTCACTCTATACTCAATAAAATTGACTTGTTGCACAGCGCTCCCAATTCCGATAGTTTTTCAATTATTTTTAACGGCGTCGTCTGATTTTTGAGTTAATAACGAAAATGTCCTTCTATTTGAATTCAAATAAATTTAATTATACAAAAATATCACTTATTCTATGTTTCTAACGAGTTTAGCTATCAACTTTTTTTCAAGTGAGTGATTTTATTTTAATTGCAATAAAAAATATTCTTGATACATGTACACTGTCACAATTAAAATTAATTTGAGGTATGAATTTTTAATTTTATCCCTACACCGTTAAACTTAAGTAAAAAAATAAGGACATTGAAAATGTGGTGTAGCATGTCATGTTTTTTTAATATACAGTATAAAATATCAATTCCTTTAAGAGTAGACAGAAAAAAATTTCTTATTTTTATTATTTTCAATTATCACTGCTAAATAAGATTGATAGTTGCTTATTATTGTTAACTCACATTCACGTTAAAGTTCGAACCCAGACTTCAGTTTAAAAATACAGCTTCATACGACCATATCTAGTTGTTGACTTCGAGATTGATAGTTGAAACATATAATTTCACATAACAAAACTTTTTATTATTATTTTTGACAATACGAATATATGCTGAGTAGTCATTAATCTTCGTTGTCTTACAAGGAGTTAACATTAGCTTTAAAAAAAAAAAAAACGACAACAACAACAACAGTTAAAATAACAATAATTTGTATGTTGCACAAACATCCTTACTTTCATTTAAACTCTTTATTAGGGAGTATTGGACATTAATTTCGAAAACCTATGATATTATGCTCCCTTATATCAATCAAAAAACTTCATTTCACCTAATTCAAAACTTACATAAAGTCAGTGCTACCCCCCTTTTCATATTGTATGCCACAATGCATTTAACTTAATTCATCAACGATATATTTGTTCAATTATTCTTATCATTTTTTTTTTTCTAAGATAACTCCTTAAACCATACATTACAATTATTTTTTAATTTACCTCTACGGAAATTTTTTTTTTCTTTTATGATAATAACCAAAATCTATAGTAAAATAACTTATTTACATTGTGCCAAGAATTTTGAAAAACTTTAACTAGTTACCATATCTCATTGATACTGACAAGACATTTGAAATATTTATCGAACTATTTCTTTACAAATTAATCATAAAATTTATCGAGACACGGTAAAAATTTGAAGCCTGACAATCTTCATAAATTTTATTGTCTTTCTTTTTCATAATCATGCCCATTAAAATTAAGTCCATAAATCAATTTTTGAGCATATAGTATTTAAAAAGAACATAACTGCATTCTAATTCAATATTAAAGTATTTAAAAGTGAATATTTTAGTATTTATTTTAAAACTGTTAGATAAATCAATACTTGCATGGGTGCGAAAATGAGTTTTCGACCATTACTTGCATAAATTGGCTGCGTTTAGTTAGTTGTTACAGAATTTTTACCTATTTATTGTATGTTTTAGTAACTTAATAGTTGTCTGTCAACAGTTGGCCGGTACATTACCACCGACTTAGCAAGTTATTTCTCAAGTTGCTGTCGTGTGCCATCTTCATTCGTTGGATAGTATCGGAACGGATGGTCATTTAGCTACAGAACAAAATCCGTGCAATCGCAAAGAATCATGGGAAATTTATCGTAAATAACTCAAAATATTTTATATTTTTTACAAATAACCTTTTGATATTTTAACTATTATAATTAGCTAAACCTCAAGTTTTAAGATAAAACTGTTATGTATCGTCACTGGCCAAAATTCTTAAATAATTGTTCGAGTTCTGAAACGACGGATGATCTGACCAAAATTGTGTAATTTTTTTTTTTTGAATTTGGTGCTGCCGAGGCGCGGTGCCGCGTGATGGCAGCACTGCGCCATTGGCGCGATAGGCACCATGCCATCGGCCATCGCACCAGGTTTGGTGCGACGGGCACCATCACAGAAATTCTAGATTCTAAAAGTTGGTGTGACATGCAGTCCGTCGCACAAAAGTAAAATATATTAAAACTACTAAATCAGTACGATACTAGTGCGACAGGTTGCTGTGAACAAACCTACTGTCTCACCAACTGTCACCAAAATATAAACCCTAGCTCCGCAAACGATACACCACATAAATTCATAACACTTATATAAATATTTAATATAATTATATTGAATGTATCGTGGGTTAGCTCTTATCTTTAGTTGCAGAGAATGATGTTTGTAGGAAACGGTGTTTGTAATTTATATGTAAAGGAATAAAAATTAAATAAAGAGGATAAAATAAGAAATGTGAGTTTTGATTGGCTATACTTGATTGAAAATAGAGTGAATAGTTTGAAATTTAGAAATTGAGTTAGATTATTTTAGTAAATTTTTCAAAAATCAATATCAACCGTTCCGCCATAGGTGGGACCGACAGTGTCCCGATGGACCGTCCGTATTCATCAAAAAGGTGTGCGGCGTGCGTTAACCAACTCAGACAAGTGTATTAAAACAACCGATCCCTTGATTAAACGCCTTTTCAATCGCGCCTCCACTTTTTAGCCTGTCACTTGCCTTTAATCACCAGAGGCGCCGTAACAATTGACACAATATCTTTCTTCGAAGCGAAAAGAGAAAGCTCTCGCATCGCCGTTTCTCCGTTGCTCGTAGCCGCTATGTCACAGGTAGTTCATATTACGATTCGTTCGATTTGTAATTCTATCTTCTCAAGTTATTTTGCGTGCCTGTTGCCCTATTTGAACCCTAATGGAATGGATCTGTGTAGCTGCTCAGTATATTATTATTCGATTCGATTGAATTTTCTTAGCTAGGTTTTTGTCGAAATCTCTATTCAATTATTACGTTCGTTCTGTTATCTTTCGAAACCGTTTTCTACATCGGCCTTTTACGAATTAAGCTGTTGATTTATGAATTTGTTGAAAATTTTGTTCTTCTGCAATTTACTTTGCTTCGTAGATCGTCAATTTTAGTGCGCCATTTTAGTATGTAAATGTTGCTATCTTATTTCATTGTTTCGTCATATAGGCGTATGAGTTTATTTAGTGGCTTTGCATGTGATTAACTGCGTTTTTTTTTTTTTTTCAATATTTAGGTTGATAACAGAAACTCTTCTGCTGCCAAGCGTGCTAGAACTGATGGTATGCATTTTTTTTTGTTTTTTATTGCTTTAAGTAATCAAAGCCTATTTGGAGTTCTTGAATGACTTCCCAGCTGTGTATATATACTGAATTTTGTTGGATTTTCTTGTGGATTTCTCAGTATTGACCCAGTTGTACTAGTACTAGGATGTTTAGTTTGCTTACGCATACACTATAGGAGCATACCAGTCTGCAATGGAGTCGACCCAAGATTAAATAATCACTATAGTCTAAATTTTATTTTATCAATAGTGTTTGTTATGAAAGTATCATGTACAATTTGATTGTTGTTGTTTTTTATTCCCAAAGGTGAATTCTGAGAGGCTATTTCATCAACTAGATGATTGTTTGGTTATTTGATCTTTTCTAAGTGCAATTGCATACTTAATAAATCCTGCTTCCAATGCGGCCTTTTAATGAATTGAGTGGTTCCGCAAACATTCTGATAAATTAAACATATGAAGGAGGTGCCACTGTCTTTTATTCTTTGTAAAAGGAAATGCATGCTGTGTTGTGCATGATTACTACTTATGTGTGCCATGTTGTTATATTGTATTAGACATTGAATATATTACTCCGAAGGACCAAGATTTGATTTTTCTGATATTTTGGTTATGACATCAAGACTTATAATCTAATTCTTGGTATCTGTAGGTAGTCGGAGGGAAGATGATTGGACCTGTCCAAGCTGTGGCAATGTCAACTTTTCATTCAGGATGACTTGCAATATGCGTAATTGCACTCAACCTCGACCAGCTGATCATAACTCCGTAATTCCTGAACCGTGTTTATGATATCTACATTGATTTGATGCCTGATTTTTTCTTTAGAATACTCTTGTTGCAAGCATAAATTGATGGAGATTCAAGTTTCTGTGCACATTATGATTTTGATTTGTATTCTCATTGTTGAGATTGAGCCTGAGTGGGTATTCTCTTTGAATTTGAAAACCGAGGAAATAGTGGAAGCACATATTAACATATTAGTTCTTAACCTGAAAAAACTGGTCAGAAGCAAGTGGATGTCAGTTGGTCATGATTCTGTATTTGAAAGTTTCGTTTCATTCTTAAGACACTTCTTTGTAAGCATTATTGGTCCAAGGGGATTGCATAATGGGTTAGTCCTCTTTTAGTGGAGCTAGAGGTCTAGGATTAATATTTCATACCAATCTTGTAGAGGGATTAGGTTCAACCGTTCAAGCTGTGTTTTTACATGGATTGGGATGAGGTGGGGTATGTGTTGAGCTAAATAAAAAAAAATGTAATTTGGTCATGTTAAATATTTCATTTGCTTGCAGTAGCCTCAAATTTTGCCATACTTATTGCAGTTGTCCATCTAATTTATGATAAGACTCAACTATACTTGTTGATCCAAGTGTTTTCTTTGTGTTTTTTGTTGATTACTACTATTTGACTGATAACTACTGATTTTCCTGGTGTTTTTTGTGGCTGCTTTTAAAGCACTCTAAAACAATTTCTCAATGTACAACAACATTTGTTTTTTCACAGAAACCTGCAGCAAAGCCCTTGCAAGCCCCACAGAATTACTCATCATCTGCTCCTTATGTTGGTTCCGGTGCACCCTCTTCTATGTATCTGGGCATGCCGCCATATGGTTCTTCTCTCTTCAATGGTTCATCTATTCCTCCATACGATGTTCCATTTTCTGGGGGATCAGCCTATCATTACAACTATGGAAGCCGTCTCTCTGCTGGAAGCCCTTATCGACCACTACATATGTCTGGACCACCTCCTTATTCTGGTGGTTCTATGATGGGAAATGGTTTCCCCTTGCATCTTTCCCTTTATTGTCTTTTGCTTTTCATTTTTCTAACATAATAGTTTGATAAGGTTTTTGTTCACGTTTGTTTGTTGTTTTAATTATTTGTTTATTTTTTCTATTAGTAGTTGCAATTTCTCGGTGTTCTTCTTGCTGTTTCAATTTCTATCATATACCTATACTTGGTCCATAAGTACCGATTGCAAACTGTTTAATAATCTTTGTGGATGGTACACATTCATTGCAGCAGCTTGTGCACACTAGGATATGTCTCCTAGTTTAGCATTATTGAAGTGATCACTTTTTCACTTTCTTTCAGGAGGAATTTATGGCATGCCACCTCCCTTGATGGACCGATATGGCTTAGGTCTGCCAATGGGCCCTGCTGCTATGGTACTTTAAGATCTTGCCCCATATTATGATGATTTGATATTATTGCTATCATTTGAAAATTAGACTAATGCACAGGATTCACGTGTGTTTTTCTCATATTTCTCATATGATACAATATTAATGTCTTGAGATTCTTATGATAGTGTTGTATGCTTGTGAAGTTGATAAATCTGGTGTATTTCTGTTAATTCATATTAAATGAACCAATTAAGTCTTTAGTCAATATATATCCTCTCAGTCTATCTTTCCTGGTCTTTTGTCTTTGCTTGCATGGATATGCATCTGGAAGCTAGCATAGTATTAATCTCATTTGGTAATTGATTGTTCCAGCTTTCTATGGGAAATGTTCATTTCTTATTCAGTTTATTCAGCTTTTGGTAGAGTTCCCACTTTCATATCTGAGGTAACATTTATGAGTACACTTTCCTGCACAGGGTCCAAGACCTGGATTTTTCCCAGATGACAAATCTCAGAAAAAGGGTGCAGGTCTGCAATATTTCTGCCACTTAAAAACAACCATCAATTGCATTGCCCCATGGCAACTTTGTTTGTTTACCAACTTTGATGTTTCCATTCTTCCGATCCTCCAGATGCAACACGTGATAATGACTGGACATGCCCAAAATGTGGAAATATCAACTTTTCTTTTAGGACTGTTTGTAACATGAGGAAATGTAATACACCAAAGCCCGGATCCCAGGTTTGTACCTCTCTCTTTATTCTTTTAGGGTTCTCAAACTGATTTTTATTTTTATTTTTTAAATTATGATCAAACTAATATTTCAAATGTAAGTATTAGTGCACTAAATTGTGTTCCACTAATACTTATTTGTTTAATTAATCTTTGCATCATTGTTTTGTTCCTTTCTTTCCTTTTTTTGGAGGAGGGGAGGGGGTTAATTATGCATGTTTTTTAAATCATGTAGTCTTTACTATTACTTACTTTATTTTCTTGCAAATGCAGGCAGCGAAATCTGATAAAAGTTCAAGTAAGTCCTTTTAAATCTGCAAACATGGTTATGGTCATTTGATAAGTTGACGCTTATATGTTCTATGCCTCTCAGAACAAAAGATGCCCGAGGGTAGCTGGAAGTGTGAGAAATGTAACAACATAAACTATCCATTTAGGACCAAATGCAACAGACAGAATTGTGGAGCTGATAAACCGACTGAGTCAAAGAAGTCCCTCTCACCAACTCCAGAAGACAATGAGCAGGTCTGTTGTGTGATTCATTTCTTTTGTGTTCCAGTTTGTTGCTTGAAATTGTTGTTTTTATCAATCACATTTGTGCACGTTCAAAACTCAATTAGAATTAAACTTCACAAACAATCTATTGGTATTATTTCACTGCAAAACATCACTTTCTCTCCCCCCGCTTCTCTCTATCCCTGCAATTTCTCTTATCCTCATGTTGATTAGATCTTGCAAAGCATCTTGTTAATTGTCTTTTGTTTTTTTTCCTTTTCATCCATTGATTTACAATTGTCTACTGTTCCAGTGAGTTCTAGGACATGTTTGAGGGTTGAGAAGGTCCAGGGTTTTCATCCAGCATTGCTCAATATGGGTGTCTGAAAGTCAGTCTTGTCGTCCTCATGTTGCAGCGGTTGTCGAGTTACTCTACCTTCTCATGATTCGTGTCAAGTTGTTGTATTAAATTGGATGGTATTTGTGGTCTTTATGGATCCTTTGATACATAAAAGTGTCAAGCCAGCTTGTTCTGGCAAGATTCTACAGGTTGGTTTTGATTTCTATTAGTTAGGATTTGTACTTTTGGAAATCAACTCATCTGTTCTAGTATGTTACCTTTAAACTTTAGATATGTTAGTGGCTTCTGAATCACTCTGGTTTTCATTTGGAATTGTCTACATAGCATTGAAGCATCACCGTCATACAGATGCTTTTTTCATATTTTGGAGTTCCCAACTTGCATACCATAGGTCACATGTTATTTATAAAATGGGGGATGGAAAATGTGTCTGGTAACTAGTCTGTTGCTTTAGAATTATGCCAAGACCATTTTCTTTCTCATTGTTTGACTATGACATGGTGGGCACATCTTGGTATTTCTTGCAAGGATCTGGTTTTGTTGCCTCGAAAAGTTGTTAGTGACCTTTTGAAGGTAAGGATTTGTTTATCTATTGTTAAATCTGCTCCAATAATAAATTTGGAAGATTCGGCTGTTAGTCCCTTGCATGCTTTGTTCTGTGCATGCTTTGTTTAGAGTGGAATACCCAGATGGTATAGAGCTATGCATTAAAGGCAATGTTTAAATGTAACTTCATTTAGCATCATTATCCTTTTATTTTTCTGCATTGTTCGCAGTTGGTAATGTGTGCTTGCTTTTGTTGTGTGGTGGGGGCATATGAGATTTTATTAGACGAATGCTCTAGTGGTTGAATGTAGATAAATAATGAGATACATACTGGTCTGTAGTGCTTTGACTTATCCTTAAAATTTGTTGTTAGGTATGTTCACTAGTTTGGATGTGTCTAAATCCTGGGAACTGGCTCCGAGCATGGCCTGGGATTTTAGGCACAGCCATTGGCAGGTGATTTTGTTAAATGTTACATTTTTTTTTAAGATACTGCTGGTAACACAGTTTTATCAAATGAGTAATGGGCAAATATAGTGGAAAAAGATTAGCTGTAGTTGACTTGAAAGTTCTAAATATTTATAATTTGGATTCAATTTGCTGTCATTGTAAATTTTAAATGTGTATATCACAATCGAAGTTGGTTATGAGCTGCAAGATACGGTTGCAAGAAAGATCAAGAGATGTTAAATACACCATGGAAGAAGTGTTTCTTTTCTCGCACTGGGGAATATTGGTAGGACATGTTTGGAACCACGACGAAACTATTTGCATCCGAGAGTCAGATTAGTAGCCAAGATTAGTAGCCAATGCTTGAGCAGCTTATATTGGGAGTTGAATTTGAAGAGCAATTAAAATTCATTTCGTCATTGTATTTTGAAATTGATCTTAAATTGAGTTCGTCAGATAAGAATTGTCCATTGCATGGTAACAATCGGAGAGGGCAAGCATTCAACCGCGGAATGGGACTGGAATTTTAAATTTTGTAAAATTTTCTCTACGACAATTTAATACATTTTAATAGGTAATATATTAACATGAGAATATGAGATGATGGTGCAAGTATGCATTCCCTCCTAATAGTTTCTGAATTGCAAATTTTCTATTAAATCCTAATTGAATTAATTTGATCACCACTCTTATTTAATGAGAAGTTTATTATATATTTATTATTCTTATTAAAATTATATTTATTATATATTATTAATTTTTATCTTACTATTACATTTACGTATATGTACGCGCACATTTTTTTCTTTTATATAAGTGGTGTGAAAAAATTATTGTATTACAATATTAAATAGAGCATATCATATTACTATAGTATTTTTTGTGTACTAAATTGTATATATCTTATAATAAATTTTATACCATAATTATGTTTTTTGTGTATCTCAATATTAAAAGATTTTTCTTAAAAGACACAAGAATTTTTAATTATCAATTAAGACAAATCTTTTTAGAATTTTGAAAGAAATATATGAAAACACGTTAAACGGATATGCGGATATTATTAATATAATTTCTCTCGGATTAAATGGGCTAACTCAGCACCATAAGAGTGACAAAATAAAACCAACCAATACTGTATTGCCCAATAATTATACATATATATATATATATATATATATATATATATATATATATATGCCCCACAAACGTGGTTGTTTAAAAAAATTACTGTATCTTAATATTATTTATCTCAATACTAGAAAGGGCTTAAGATATCATATTAATAAAAGAGTGCGGCGAGACGTTGAATTATGTAACTAACAACGAAGTCGGGAGTGAGGTAACAACGTTGAGGAAACGTCCAATAATGAGAAATCGTTATCTAGGTTCTAGACGTAACGTTGCGCAGCCACCGCTCCACACAAATGAATCTGGAAAAATTTTCCACGAGTCTCCAAAATTATCCAAAGACACAGAAATCATGAACGGCATAAAAATTTGGAAACGTGTAATGCAAGCAAGTATACCTACCTTTCACAGGGTAGTGTCAAATGCTGAAAGGTCACATTTTTCTTGAATAGTAGAAACAAGATACTTTGAAGACTGAAGACCATATAGTTTTGACATCTTCCTGCTTTCTAACCTGATCATATTTGCACAGAGATTGATCTCTGAGCATTTGGCTCATGTACTTGAGGAAGAAAAATAAATATAAAATAAGTACTTCATACCATCTCGGATAAGATGTCTACAGAGTCATGACACTGATAAGATTTAAGAATTCTACCAGATAAGTAACAATACTAAAGCTCCATCAACCTTAGTTTTTTACATGCATCTCCTAAGACTTAATATAATAAGTTAAGACTAGTGGAATAATATTGATAAATGAAGCAACTTTACAAGAAAACAGCTTCATTAGAACTTGTGGTGACTGGTATCTGATATCTGGAAACTTGTTGGTTTGAGAAAGTGGGCACTATGAAAACTTCCTGGAGAGGTGATGAAACAAAGTCAGAAACTGAGGACATTACATGTAAAGGTTACAGACAAAATCACAGAACAGCATGAGGGACTAGCAATGTCTGTTTACGATTTTGCAGGACATTATCATAACCTTTAAGCAGAGAATTCTAACAATGCAACTAATAAAAAAAGGAAACAAACATAATTTGAAGTCTAGTTTATGCAACAGAATAATGGACTGCACATGGTCCTCTCCAGCAAACACCTTCAGAAGGAATAACTAATCACCAAAAAGTTTAGTTGAATGAAAAAACACCATGCGATTTTGCAGGACATTATCATAACCTTTAAGCAGAGAATTCTAACAATGCAACCAATAAAAAAAGGAAACAAATAGAATTTGTAGTCTAGTCTATGCAACAGAATAATGGACTGCAGATGGTCCTCTCCAGCGAATACCTTCAGAAGGAATAACTAATTACCAAAACTTTAGTTGAATGAAAAAACACCAAGGAAAGAACACGTAAAGTTGGCTAGCTGTAAATAGGAAATAACGCACCTTAGCAAGTAAATTATTAGGCTAAAGTGATTGATTGGGCCATGAGCAGTCAGTCCACAGTGAGATAAAAGTCACTCTCATATGGTGCCCTGAACAGCTGGATCTCTTGAATATAATTTCCTTCATCTTGGTGAAAAGATGAGTTATGCACCTGGAATTCAGTAGACAGTTTTCCAATTTGCTTGTATTCTGATGAAGCAAACGGAGAACCTTGGGCCATTGCAGGCATGACAGTGTGAGGTACGTTGGTATGACTTGTAATCATGAGGTGCTGCTGTGAAGCCTTTTTTGGCTCACATATACCCCAAGAAGTTTTTGACAGAAGAGAGAGAGCACGATGACAAGCTTGTGTCGCACCCAGATCGAAAGAAATCATGGATTCTTCAGGACCTGCAAAATTAGATGCAACATAAGTTCACGCATCTTTTTTTTTTTTTTTTTTTTTTTTTTGAAAAAGGGAGGGTGGGCAAGCCCAAAGAGTTTTACCCCTCCCCACCCCCAAGACTCGAACCCGGGTCGCTACGAATCTAGAACCGACTATGGCAGCCAACCCGACTACGGCCTTGGGGGCAAGTTCACGCATCTATTTATCTAGTGATTAACATGAAAGCTCAACTGCGCCTCAATTTTATTTACTTATATTTTAACCGTTTCTGCATGACGGCTTCTGAAACCCAAACTTTCCTTCAGTTTAATATATCTTGAAAATTATTACACCAGTTATCTAGAGTTGCTTCAGTTTTTCCTAGGACCAGGCACTAATCCGCTGTGTACCAGCACTTCTGCTGATAGACATTAAAGTTCTCACTGTTGACACTTTTTCCACCACTCTTTTAGCTTAAGTGTCTCTTGTCATTTGCTTTTTGAAGCTAAGAACAAAATCACAACAGGAAATTCCTTCTCAACCCCAACTTATCTACCCTCCCAAGAAATTAGATTTTCTTGATTACTTCTAAATTTAAGTTAACAAATTAAGAAATGTTTACCTGCGCACAATAACTAATAAAAGGTAATTTTGGAATCAATCAACCAACCAACAATGTGCCTATTGCTTCTTTTTACTGAAACAGTGCGGGTGAGGTTTACTTCTCAAATCTATTTGTTCCAACTCGTGCAAAATTTTTAGCCGCACAAGCCTTCAATTTAATTTTGCATTTAATGCTCACAAACTTACAATTTCACAGCAAAGTGAATTGCAGATTTTATTATGCAAGCAAAAGCTGTATTTGCAGAGTAGTGTGGTCTTAATAAATAGGTGGGTCTGGGGTTGGATTTTTCATTTTCTACAGTACTAGAAGAAAACATTAAAAAGGAAAAAAAGGGAGGCCATCTTCCATTTGCAAAGCCTAAGTTTGAACCAAAGAAATGCCCAAGTCTCAGTAGCCATTAAATTCTACAGATGCCCATAGCAAATTTTATAGATGCCAATAACTAATAAAAGGTAATTTTGGAATCAATCAACCATTATTCCTCGGAAAAAAAAAAAAAAAGACAGCAATTGGGTTGAGCTAAATCATCTGTCTCATGAATGGTGTCTGCCAACATTCTAACCTAGAAAGTCGAACTACTCAGTCAGCTGTGACAACAAAATTTCCTTCTCTCTTCAACATATGGCATATGAAAGCCTTTGTTTTGGTTTATGAGCATGGAGGGGAATATAAAACATTATGCAGGCTGTATTGGGAGACTAAAGACTTCACATATAAGGATAGTTGTAATAAGCCAGATAGTTGCCTCAGAAATCAAAATTTGAATGCGATGACCTCCTATTTAAAGCAAAACAAACCTTGGTCAAGAACCTCAGCCATAGTACTCTTGGCCTTGGAAATCAAGAGTCCATTGGAATCATGACAATGTGCAGGGACTGAGTTTGGTGGCGGATTGCCAGATAATTGCAGCAGCACGTCAGTGCCTTCCCCTTTAGCTGACTTTGATGCATATCCTTTTGTTTGAGTGGACTTGGAGACACAGGTTCCTTCCCAGGTGAAAGTTTCACTAGGATTTTTGTGAACAAATGGGACACCATTCCAAACTAAAGTCATCTGTTGCTTCTCATCTGCACAGGTAGATTCAGATCATATCAAACTTCATGCAAGGGTATGGTGAAATACCATTACCAAAATTTTGAGTCAAAAGTTGAAACATAGTTGTTGGACTCAATTGTGGTGGCACTTTGCTAGAGAAAAACTTGCACTTGTTACAGAAAAAACAAAGTTACAGAAAATACAAACTTGTACAAAGAATAGACTTAGTAATTGGCTCTCAAATAGTGAGATATTCCTCAAACTAAACAATTTGAAAGTATTGAAATGTTTGATTTAAAAACCATAGTAAAAGAATTCTCAACAGAAGGACGAATAAATTGACTCCTAACGATGACGTCTTATGAAAAAAATGTATAATTTTATCTGTGATTGGTTGAGAATCAATAATATTTCACGAATCTTTAATTTTTGCAATCATAAGGCAGCTATGCTTTGTTAAAATTTTTCAGTCATTAATTCCCCACCACTATATTAACATTGCATTTGTCTCTTTATATGGTTTATTAATTGCAAATATGTAGTAATACAGAAAACATATTGTGACACGTAAAACTTCTATTAGCCAAGCAGTTTGACTTGACAGCTAGAGTTAAAATTAAACTTTCTGCAAAATTATTGTAAGTGCAATTCATTTCAGAGTTTGTGAGAAATTAAGAACTATCTCATGATCACTGTTTGATATTTAAAATGTTGGTGCAGTTGAACTCCACAATAGCTGCCAAAGGGAATGTGAAATCTGAGTTCAAAACCAGTACCATAGAGCGTGGAAGACAGCCTTGCTGGATTCAATCGGACTGCTTCTGGCTGTGATTTTCGGCGCCTAGCATTGTGATCAGAAAGACGCCTACGACAGCTCCGCTTCTTTTCATCAAACTCTGAAAGACCATGGAACCTTTGACATCACAGTGAAAGTGAAAATCAGATCAAATATCAAATTTCATCAGGATGAGTCAGAAGGATTTCAAGCAATTTCTAGTACAACAAATTTTGAATAATGAGAGATGAGAGCATTAATCAAGATATTCCCATGCAGTGGAACAATCACAAAAAGAAATCCTTTGCAGGTTTTATTGTCATCCTTCAAACAATATGCAAAGGATAGATTCTTAACCTGCTGCACTGTTGACAGAACCGTTGTTCCAGACCACCAACAGTGACCTTTGGGCTCTTTGAATGATTTTCACAAACTCTATGTTTGCGATGGTAATCTTTAGCTGACGAAAGGTCGAGGCCACAGCCTTCAACTTGGCAGAGTGCAGCCTGTGTGGTCTGGGGATTGGACCTGGATCTTTTTGCTGAAGTAGAATAGGATCCACGAACTGCAGGAAAAGATGAATTCTTACCATTGCCTCCAGCAGAAATGTCTTCAAAGTACATTCGTTTACCAAGCTTTAAACCAAGCAATGGTTCACCAGATCCAACTGAAGCTTCAAGTGCTGGGGAACCACCAGCTGGCTCAGCCTTGGCAAGTTCTTTCTTTAAGTCAAAATCTTCAAGAGCATCATCGGAAGCCTCCAACCTAAATTTTGATGTTTTTGTTTCCCCCATTGATGATGAATTATTGGAAGCTGATTTTGAGCTCTTTGACAAAGAAGCAAGTCCCAAATCAGAAATGGAACCGCCACTGCCATCACCACCCGCTGATGAAAAGAAAGATGCAGAGTCGATTCCCCCATCTCCATCAATATCCCACTCTATTTGTTGAATCTTCCTTGGATTTTCAGCAGCTGTTGCATTGAACATGATAAAGTTCTCCCAGTCCCACAGTGAGGGGGTTTTTGCATTCCACTCCATCATTGAACTCATAGCTTTACTTCACAGTTAAGAGATTCTTCTCCATAAAGGCAATAGCAATTGAAGCATCAGACCCTGCATATCCAAAAACATCAGGGCATGCATGAATAGTCCAGAAAAAGACAGGAAGAAATTTGGATTGAAATCAGGAAAGAATTCAACAATCTGTTATGCAGCAGATAACCCAGAGTATACATCAACATCAAATCTCACATCAACAATAGGCAGACTATATATTTTCTAAGATTCAGATGATTACTTATATAACCAAGAGGCAAATCTTTGATCCCCTTAAATAGAACTCTGCTTGTCACCCAAATTTGAACAAAACAGTTAGACAGAAGCGGCTTAAATCTACCTAACACCACAGTACAAAGTCCGCACAGAAAGCATCAGAGATATCTGCATAAACGAGTTAAATATAGCATCCTGGAAAAAGCAAAACACATCTCAGCCCAAGAGAAGTCTCTTGAACATCTTCATCCGCATTCTTGTAAAGTCAATCAATTAAATCAAGATCTTCAGCTAACATCGAACTAATCCGGTAAATACCAGACCTGGAGAAACCCAAACAATAACCATGTCTAAGACAAAGAAGATTTATAAGGACAGTAAATGCTACTCACCACCAGCTCAGTTTTGTAAGGGCAGTAATTGTCCCCAAATCTCCTGCAACTGTTGCAGTGATTTCTACCCCAAAATCCAGTCAAATTCCTAAAACGTACATTGTAAGTGCAACATTACTTCAAAAACTTACCTTCATCTTAAGTTAACTATCCTCGACTTCTGGGAAAAAAGCATCATGACTCGAGAGATTCAAGTTTTCTTCTCTCTCTCCAATTATTAATTCCCACAAACTCTAACTGTTTCGGATAGGAATTTTTCACATTTTACTTTAACCTCAATAATTCTCTCTCATCTTAAGACCATTATTAATAAGACTGTTGAATGAGACCCCACAACAACTGTTTCGAATATAAACAAAAGCCCCAGTACCCCGCATCAAACCAGGGCATCAACAGAAGCTACCGTTGAAAGGAAAATAAAAAATAAAAATAATCTCTGCGGTATATGGTCAATTCCAAAGACCTCTTTTCTTAATGAATTATCAAAAAGAATAAATACCCAATCAACAGACAACATCAATCACCGAACTAAGCTCTACAAGACTACAACTTACTTACTTAAAAGAGAAAAAAAAAAATAGCAACAGATCAAGTTAGATTGTTCAAAATTTTTGTTACTTTTCAATATAAGAAACGAACTTTCATATAAAGACAGACAAAGTTTCAAGAAAAATGACTTTTCCCATTTTTAGGGTTTCCTGCGTTTCCACAAACGAAAAAAAAAAAAAAAAATTTCCGGGAAAGGTTTTCAGGTTGCAAATACGAGGTCATTTTTGGGTATCATATTGCTAAGAAAAGAAATGGGAAGGAAATGAGAAGAAATTTTAAAAAAAAAAAGGATATTTTTATCTTTATCTTTTGACCATCTTACTTAGTTTCCTTTTATGAAGTGCTGACAAACAGAGAAAGCAGAGGGTAACAGGGAAAATGATGTTCCAATCTAAGCCGCAAAAACCAACTGCTGCAGCTCTCTCAGGCCCCTGTTTCTCCAAATTTAGGAGGATATTTTTGAGCTTCCCTTGTTGCCTCCCTTGGGCTATACCTCTCATTATTACTTTCTTCTTTTAACTGCAATCATTTCATTCCCAAAAGAAACGACTTCACGCAAATCCCAAGGTGGGATCTTTTTTAACAGTCAGTGAGTTAGTAGACTGATTGGAATTGGAAGCAAGTCAAAAAACCAAAATTCAAAAATTTAAAAAAAAAATAAAAAATATGTATATATATATATAAGAAAAATGCTACCTGAAGAAGTTGGAGAGCGAAACCAGCTAACCAAGTGAGAGGTAGCTCTTAGGCGAGAGAGAGATAATGGATTAGAGCATTATAAATTTATAATAACAATGGAATACTAGAAGAGGTGGGTGGCTGAATGGATGGTGGGGACTGGGGGCTTTTGAATCAAGTTGTTTCATAAGAAGCATTCATATCTTACATAATTCATTCATTGATTGAAGAAGCACAGCAAAAATAGAAAAATAAAAATAATAAAGCGACAGTTGCAGATACCACTTGGTTCTCACTCACTCTTCACAGATTTGCTTTTGTCTTTCTTTTTTGGGACTGTTTGTTTTTGTTCGATGCCACAAACAAATGGCACATGTCAGAACAGGACACACAGGGATTTGATGTCTGGCTCGGGCTGAGTCGACTCGCTCCTCCACTCCGACTATGCGCACTGCACGTATTTGGTCAACTTTATCCCCCTCTCTCTCTCTCTCTTTCTTTTTCAATTTTTATTATTATTATTATTATTATTTTTTTTAGTTTTAGACTTTTAGCAAGGGTTTTTTCTTACCACAATACCATCTTCTATGCTTCATCCATGCATAGATGTGGTAATTATTCTAATTTTGTATTCTGGCATTGCTCTCTTTCTCATTTTATCTTTCCACTTATGTTAATTATTATTGATTCACATTAGATATGTACTAAGAAACAAAATCCGTATGTAATTAATATTACTTATCAATGTGTCGCTCATTCATAAGTACTCTACTATTACAAGTAAAATATTAAAAATTCATAGCTATTTTATAATATATAATGAAGTAGCTTAGCGTGTACATCTTTTCTTCATTAAATTTTTGCCACACGTGTATTTATTAATTAAGAAGTGTTTTATATGATTGGATTAAGAATGAAAGTCCCTTGTAAGTTGCGATAGTGCGCTCGCATTTTTCAAGTATATCGTTTTGTCGTTGATAAATTTTCTTTGATAGACCATTATTCAACTTATGTCTTTTAAGATATTGCACATAATGTCACATCATCAAAACCACAGCATGTCGAGTGATGAATTTATTATGTTATTTTATTTCCACACGGTGTTTTTGTATGAATGGTCTAAATGAGGAATTGCTTATAAGTACCATCCCTTAATGGGCAAGCCTTTAGATAAATTGGTGGTCATTTCGAAATAGAAAATTTTTCAAAGTTTTGATATAAATCAAATAAAATATATACTACCCCTTTAAATTATAATCTATAAGATCACTTGTACTAAGAGTGATTAGTAATCAACTGAATGTGCAAGAAATCTTTGAAAACAAAATCCTGGCGTCCAAGAGAGCTTTAAAAAAGTTTAATTTTTTATATTTCTCTTCATCTTGAATTTTAGGAAGATTTAGAGCTTCAAAATGTGGGTAGTACTTTTGTCATGTCATAATTTACAGATCATTTTAGTCAGGTAAAAAATCATAATATTATAATTATCTTGATATCTTTATTTGATTATAATTATAAATTATTTGTGTACATGTCATCTTAAATTTGACATGAAATTGAAGAGATAATTCTATAAAAAACTACCTCGTTCATAATATAAAGTATATAAATTTCAAACAAAAAAAATCAACACAAAATTTTCTCTCTTTTCTTTTTAAATTTCGAGTTGTTATTTTTTATAACACTTAATTTATAATTCAAACATCTAAGAGTTCTCACCGAAAATAACTATTCGACACTTCTTTCCTGACTATCTCTTTACTTTTTGCAATAATAATGTAGCTGATCTCCAAAGATGGAACATCTTGAATTCCGGCTTCATCCTCGCTCTGAAATTTGGTGCCAACAATTTTTTTAATTTATATTTTAACAGTCAAAAGGAAACATTCATTCATTTATTTAATTTCAATTTAGAAAATAACAGCAACCTTGGGTGTTGTTGGATCTGACTTCTGAGATACTAACAAAATGAAGGGATGCTCTAATTGTTGGGATAATAATTAACAGCAACAGCCCAGAATATCATCATCGTGATCGAAATCATAAAAAAAAAAAAAATCCAATAATAACATCAACATGGGAAATGATAAAAAGGCATCAATAATAAAATTGAGTATCAGGTTTAGACGATATGTTGAGAGATGCGTGGACAGTGAAATGTGGGTCATTCGCTTGTAACAGATATTGTAAAGTAAAAAAAAAAAAAAGATAAACTATTTAATTTGGCTACCAACTTGTTTTTATTAAAATAAACATATTGCGTGGACAGAAGTCAGCACTATGTTAATTTAATCAGCTTGAAATTATTAATAGAAACTTGAAGATCTCATGCTTGCGATTAACGCAGGAGACCCACGCGAGTGCTGAATGGCAATAGCCAATAATAGCATTACCACGCCTTTAATGGCTCTTTCTTTTGAGTTTTCCGTTCTTTGAATATGCTTTATGGACTACTTGCTAGCTTTAAGTTTTTTTCTTTCTTTCATGAAATTTTGACCCGCTATGGTTAGAAAACAAAGAGACTTGCCTCGAATGTAATAGCTCCAAGTGTTTAGTGCCTTTTCAAATGATCAGAGGACACAAAGTTAACATATAGAGTGATGAATGTTAAGCAATAAGCATCCCAAGTGATCAAAGGTCAAATTTCAATTTCGCATCTTCTCAATCATCTTGTCTTTGAGAATCCTTCTCATTATTTTCCCAGAGTGAGACTTTGGGATGCCTTCCACGAAGTGCAAGACTCTCACTTTCTTATAAGTTGCAACGTTAGAGGCCACAAAGTCCATAATATCATCTTCTCTTTCTTTGGCATTTGGGTTCATCACAACACAAGCAGCTGGGATTTCCCCCCTGCCTCTTCATCAGGCAGCCTGCAAAATTACATGAAAAACACATTTTGCAATTTAATTTGCATTAGTCTAAACTTCAAATAATAATAACAATGTCACTACACTTACGACACAACCGCAGCATCTTCAACTGAGGGATGAGTTAAAAGGATGGCTTCAAGCTCAGCGGGGGCTACCTATTTAGCCACATTTATTACAATAAATAAAATAAATTCCAGGCCCTTTCTTTCATTGCAAATAAATAATTGTGGTCCTGTACTTTCTTTTGCCACACTTTATGTTAAAAAGAAATTAATCCAAGGGAAGCTGCAACTTTTGGTCTTACTTGAAACCCTTTGTACTTGATTAACTCTTTGATGCGATCAACAATAAAAATATCCCCGTCATCATCTATGTATCCAATGTCACCAGTATGTAGCCACCCAGTCCTGTCAATGGTCCTGGCAGTTTCCTCTTCGTTGTTATAATAACCTGTTTAAGAAATTTTAAACACTGACCAATGTCATGATTTGAGCTTCATATTCACAGCAAACAAAAATCATGCGGTCATATGATTTGATGAAAATAATTGCTTGCACCTTGCATTACACATTGACTTCTGACGCAAAGCTCACCGGGAGTATTACTGGGGAGAGATTTACCAGTATCAGGATCAATGAACTTCACTTCCAAATTTGGGAGAATGAATCCCACCGAGTTTTTCTTTGAAGCGCCATTGGGATTTGCAGGGTCTCCATATGTGAGTGTGATGCAACTGTGCTCAGTCAGTCCATAGGCCTAGTGACAATGCATAAGTGCTTAATTATAACTAAAGCGCGTTAGAGAGTGTTTTTATATATAATAAGGACTTCTTCAGAAAGTAGGGTAGTTGAGCTTAATTACCTCTTGGACTTGGACACTGGGGAATTTCTTCTCGAAGGAAGAGAGGAGTTCAGGTGCAAGTGGAGCAGCAGCAGTCATAACTGCCCTAAGCTGAAGTTTACTAAGATCAAATTCATCAACAATAGGATCCTTAACCAAGGACAAGATAATTGGTGGCACAATTGGTGCAAATGTGACCTCATGTGTGATCAATGCAGTCAAAAACGTCCTAAGTTCAAACCTACTCATCATCACAACTTTGCCCTTGTTCCTCAATGTGGCACAACAAATTCCAGTGATCCCATAAATGTGAAAGAATGGAATCAGGCCGAGTGTGGTCACTTGGCCTATCATTTCAGGGACTACACTGAAGAGTGTGGAGCATAGATTTGCTACCAAATTTCTGTGTGTTAGCATCACACCTTTCGAAATCCCTGTGGTGCCTGATGAAAATGGAAGGGCACACAGATCAGTTTGCTTTACATCATCATCATTGGTAAATTTGTTGCCTGCTCTGTCAGCTGCTTCAAGAAGCTCGCTCCAATTTATGGCACTTTCAATGCGTTCTTCACCAAGTACAATTATTGGCAGCCCCAGGCCTTTTACCTGAATAAATGTGATTTTGGTACTATTAGAATTTGCAAAGTGCTCTTAAAACTCTCTCTAATAACAATATAATTGAGATTAATAGTAGTATTACCTTTTCATAAATTGGTGCATATGATACAATTAACTTAGCATCAGCAGCATCTACTTGCTTCTTAAGTTCAGAAGCATGTGCTGTTGGATTAGCGCCCGAGAAGACACCACCAGCAGCCATGATCCCAAGTGCAACAATGCCATACTCAGCAACATTAGGCAGCACTACAATCACAACTTGTCCCTTTCTCAACCCAAGAGACCTCAAAGCCTTTGCAAATCTTCTGGTGTCCCTTGCCACTTGAGCATAAGTATATGCTTTCCCACTCACAGCTTCCACAAAAGCCACCTTGTCCGCGTACAACTCAGCATCTTTGAGCACGAAATCAGGCAGCGTCACGTTTTCGGGCACTGGCACTGCAGGATGTCTGCTACGAAATATGTGTTCTTCATCGTGTGCTGCTGCTAATGGCACGGGAACTGAGTATGACTTGGGCATTGCCATGGTGGAAATGTGAATGAGATGTGAAGATTTGGCTTCAGATATAAAAGGAGGTGAAATTGTTTGTACATTGGTGATCACATCTTGTGCATGGGACTAATAGTTGGTAGCAGTTCGTTGAATCATGTTTGGGTCAAGGGCTAACTACATTGTTTCTACAATTTCATATAAAATCCAACTCAACGTTGAAAACGTATTTGAGAATTCTCTGTATTTGATGAATGCAGTAACAAAAGTTCTTTGCATGTGAAATGTTAATTTGAATTCCCTTTTTGGTCCTTGAACCAATTGACTCGTTTTGTAATTTTCCTTTTTTTCTTTTGGAACTTCTTGTGTATCTTGAAAATATAGTGTTAACGGTATCAACTTGAGAAGAATACAAGATTATATATCACAAAACAGAGCATTTCATTTTTGCTAAGCTTCCTCAAGAGGACTCGACTATTTCATAAACGCCAAGTAGTTACAAAATTTAACAATTTGTGCGACGTGTCGTAATATTTTTAAGTATGATTTACGACATAAAATGACAATATGTACGATAAATCGTAAAGTTTTTACTTATTTGATTATTGGAATCAGTATCTTCTACTTCTGGTTTCCTTGCTTAGAAATAATCTTAATCCTATCATAAGCAAGAAATTAAATAAAATGATGTCAATGTATAGATGTCAGTTATTAAACCATGGATCTTCTGTATTAAGGTATGTATCAGACCATATTGCTTTCAACAGTCAAAATCTCAAACCTTCTTTTCTTCTGGAAGTTTTCCAATGAATTGTTTTTATGGTAGAGAAAAAAACTACCTCCATTTAATTATAATACAACTAAAAAATAATTAAATATCTCCATAATACTTTTATGGAGAGTTAATACGTATGAGGTCAAATAATTACTCTCCTACAAGAGAGTGCAACCTCCACTTAATTATAATATAATTGAAAAATAAATAAATATTTTCGTAACATTTTTTAGGAGGGCCGAACAAATGCTCTCCTTTAGGTTGAATAGCTATCCCATTGAATTGTTTAAAGACCATAAATGATGAACCTACAAGTTATACTTATTTTTCAAGGCAAAGTACAAGGACAAGTATTAAAGCTAAGGAAAAAAAGGAATGTGAAATCTAGAGAGCTCAAACTGCAAACGGGCAGCTTTGATTAGAACTTGGATACGATGAGTCGTCAAACAACATTGTGCATGAGCTGTTATTTGTACCTTATCTCATGTTAAGAATTTTATTCAATCAATTTTGTGGTCATATTAATTTCAATGCATCAGTAGTTAAATTTAACCACTTTCTTCTATGATTTTAGTGAAAATTACGACAATATTATTTATTAGAGTAAAATGTGCAAATTCATTGCACCTAAGCGTACATAAGTTTTTTTTTTTTTTCTCAAATAAACAAATAAAAACACTTCACAAAACTGCTGAAATGGATAACCCAATTACTGCAGGGACTGGACTTCATAACATCTGTTTTTGGGCTGAGAAAGAGCCCAAAGTTATGATAGCCGAACAGAGGTCATATAATTCAGTTCAAATTGAACAGAATCCCACATCGTTTAATTTTACTTCATTGAGAATCTTAATATAAGAATAACTACCAAGCAGAGTTGTCTCTTCGGAGACATCCGATAAAATTGGAACGATACAGAGAAGATTAGCATGGCCCCTGCGCAAGGATGACACGCACAAATCGAGAAATGGTCCAAATTTTTTTTCATTTCTTTGTTCCATTTCGAAATTTGAGATGGATCGATTGATTGCTCATCTGCTTTCAAAATCATGATCTGATATGGTACTGTTGCTCGTCTGCCTTACGAATGATGTTGAATTCCTGCAATGTTTCTTCTAAATTTTGATTTTGGCTGCATATAATTCTTTGTTTCTTCTATCTGTTGTGATACTGTGGTCATATTTTATAGTCGCACATTCGATTCACATTAAATTTTCAAGCAACAAGGATTTCCCACATCGGCTGAACAGATAGATACTAGTAGAGGCAGTTAACTAGAGCAAACTAGATTTGCACTCTCTGTTACTTTTCCTTCATTGAACTTCATTATTTGATTGTCATTACAAATTTCTTGAGTAATTGTGTGCCCTCAGCTGACTCACTTGTGCCTTTTTTGTTCATAATAAACTACAAAGAATGCATCTTTCCTCTTTAATTTTCTGTTCACTTTCATTTTCTCATGATAATTGATATATAGTATACAGTGTTAAATGCATGTGCCCATGAGGATTTGATTCCCACAAGACCCTGCAACTACTGAATGTATCTTCTGTTTCATGCTACAGAAGTAAAATTTTGCTTTGAAAAGCGAAGTTTGGTATCATAATCAAGAAGAAAATAGAGATTTGCAATTACTAACAATATGTTTATAATGGTTATTTTGCTAGGTGCTCAATAGAAAATTTTCTCTCCTCCCTAACTGTTTTGCATTAACTTGCTGGATTCTGATAGAAGACATGCATGAAGAAATTCATACCACACCATAACGTACCATACCATACCATACGTAGATCAATTGCTTGTTTGCTATTTAGTAACCTGTTTGAGTAAATTTGCTAAAGACAATATGACTAAGCAGAAATTGAGCGTGGAAAATGCTAGCCAGGCTGAGATGTTTGCTTTTGAAACCTGCAGCCTTTGCAAACTTCAGTATATTAAGTTACTAATTGTTGCCATCATAATATTGCCGGCATTCCCACCACTCGGTCTTAGCTCCCCTTTCTCCGCCAGCTACTAGTGTTTGCTGAATTTAATTTACTATGATGATGGCATGATCCGCTTGATAGTTGAATCATAACCATTTTTTCCCTTTTTTCTGGGGATTTTATCATAAAGGGTATTGCTGAAATGGGAGGTGAGGCAATTATGCGACCCAGTCTTTCCTCCTTTTAGGATATCTTCTCGCAATAGTGTTTCAGCTTTATAATTTTCTTTGTTGCTGTTAGCTTGCATTAGCAATGTGCTGAACTATGATACAGATTGGAGACCTGTAGCTGTAATCATCTAGGATTTTATATGACAAACTATTCTTTGTTATGACGCATGAGATGGCTTTCCATTTAATGTTTCACGCACGCAATTTTATAAAGCATCAGTCTTAAAGAGTAAAGACTACATACAATCCTTCCAGCATACTGATGCGGGCTGCAATCTAGCCCATTATTGGGCTTTGAAATTCAAATTGGATCTGAATTGCATGGCTTCTACTGTATGTTGGCATTTTGCACAGCACGTTTTCCTTTTGTTGCCACGTTCAGATCATGTCAACCGAACAATCCAAGGGAATACGGTGGTATGCATTACGGTTTACGAAGAAGAAGAGAATAGAACAAAATTCAAAATCAGAAAAAAGATTCAAAAATATGTCAGAAACACCACACGAGTAAAAGTGAATGCACACGTAAAATTAGAGAATCCGTGATAACGCTGATAATGATGATCATAATGAATCATGATGGTAGATCAAATTATATACAATTACCCACTATTAAAATCAATTCAAAGCTTGTCTTCCGTAGACCAAATGAAATGATTACACACCGCATCACATCCTCTTGGTCTTCACAAAACCTAATCATCTTGAATTATACCTCCCCTACTGACCTTAACTTTAGCCTCCCTATACCATCATTACTCTTTGCCTTTCCAATTATCCAACTCTCTCTCTCTCTCTCTCTCTCTTCCCACCTCCCAAATTACATTTTAAACCATCTATTCCTTTAATAAACATTCCTTTTCCTTTTATTCTTTCTCTGTCAATAAGTTTATATTTTGTAAATAAAAAATAATAATCACACCATGCTTACTAATTATTGTAAATTCATGTAGCCTCATTCATTATAAATTGTTGGCGGTTAAGTGCTTTCTTATATTGTAATTTCGCTCTCATTTAGTAATTTATAAGAAAGCTACATGCATGTCACATTTGTGTTACGAAATTGAAGCTAACCTAAAATCTAGCTTACATTTCACTGAATTCTCATTTTCATAATCATGAGAAAAAGCAAGATTGAATCTAGAGTTTAGACAATGAAGTGAATGCTTCGAGCTCTACATTGAAACAAACATGGATTAGTTGCATATATATGCCGTAAATATTGTTTATTGGACCATTTTGCCACACGACTTCAAGGTTGAGGCCGGCTACGACAGTTTACCTGTAACTGTTTATTAGGTAACACACAACCGAATCGTTAGATCATAGAAACTTTCAAGTCACTACACCGTCGCCAGTTTGTTCGAGAAGGTCCAATTGCACCAACCCATGTGTCCACCAACCAGTTTTCTCTGAAATTTCAAGTAATCGGAATAGAATATTTGATCCACTAATGTTATTGCAGATTTTACTATATTTATTGTCTGTCACTGTGCTTGCTACGTGGCCGGCCAATCCACGGGATTTATGTATGCTCTCGATTGCTACTTGGCTCATTGCCCGTGCGTGTTCAAAACACTTATGATGGTTTTGGTCATAATATATGGCATAGGTGGGCGAGAGGTTGATGATTCATGATTGTACTCATTTCAATCCTTGGTGGTTTTATCCCCAATTTTATTATTGGTTTGGTTTCGTTTCGTTCGAATCTAATCTTGTTTCATAACTTGTGTTTTGCAATTTGCTACATGGATGCTATCTAGACTCTTATGATTAGAGTTTGCTCAATATCACACAGACTTTATCGTGTATCAAAAAATTGAAAAATTGAAGATGAAAGCGGAAAGTTTATCTTATAATATTTTATTTAAAGAAATTATTTATTAATTAGGTGATACATTACGTATTTTTATTTATGTATATAGATGTCAATATTTTAATCCAATAATAAAGATCGATATTTGAACAATAATATTTTAAAAGGGTTTCAATAATTTTTTAATTATAACTTAGATCACACGATAATAAAATTTATTTTTATTGAAGAATTTTTATTTTTATTTTTAATTATTTAGAAATAAACTTATCTCTTATAAGTTTTGAAATTTATTTGACGTTTAATGATAAATTAGAACTACACAAGCTATAGCCTATAGCTTTAAGCAGGAGGGCCAGACAATTTATAAAACATAATTATAGAACTCAATTGTGTTGGTATTTTATCTAATAATGTTTACTCTTACGAAAGAAATTATGAATAATGCTAGTCCTTTTGTCTGTTGGAAGTAATAATAATAATAATACGTGAATGGAGGGTGCACAATTGAGAATCGAGGGCTGGGGTCGTCAAGTAGGTACTCCCGTAATTCTAACAAAATCGTGGTAAATGGAATAAGTGGTGGGACAATCATGCGGTGTGCGTGGAATGAGCAATGAAGAATGAGGAAGAAAAGAGCCTTGAGATAAGTGATCACCGCCGTCGATCTTTGTAAAGTTGAGTGCACTCAAAAAAGGCATTTGGTCTTCTTGACCAGTATGAGCCCCGCGTTCACACACGTGGAATTCCGGTCAAGTAAATATTCCACTTTGTAGAGGGAATCGTATGCCCACGTCGCGAGCTCTCATCCTTTTACATAAATACCCTTCCCTAAAATTCTTCAGTTTTTAACCCCAATGAAAGGCTAAAATTACCGAAAAATGCTAAATTTTAATTTATTTTTTTTTTGTTTGGCATAAAAAAAAAAAAAAAGTGACAGTGGCCCATATTTCTCCAAGGATTCTCTACCTTGTAATATATATCTCACACACGCTTGGTTCGCACAAACACGAACACAAATGAAACAGTAATATGAAGAGAATGGATAAGGCAAAAAGGCAAAAGAGGATGGCAATTCGGGAAGCCAGAATTTGGTAGACCGTAGCCGTAAATATCAGAGTAGGGGAATTATTACTAGGACAAAGTGGCGTGCGGGTAAGAAAGAAGAAATAGGAAGAAATGATTGCAATGGGCCAGCTGACGTGGAAAAAGACGAGTGGGTAAAGAAGGAAGGCAGCAATAAGAGAAGAGTACACAAAGAAACACCCACACAGCGAGAGAAAGAAGAAAAGAGGGGAGGTGGGCTGTGGCGTGGGACTCTGGGTTTTTGGCTTTCCGTCCGTTCGAGTCCGGGGCATGGGAGAGCTGGCCATGCTTAGGCAGCTCATCGGTCAGCTTCAACAATTCCTCCAACTCTATGGTTCTTTTCCTCCTCATAATACTAATTCATATTTCCTCTATTTTCACTCTCATCAACATCAACACCTACCCGAAGAACAAACGCACCAGCTTAACAGGTTTCTTGTTTCTCCTCGAGATCTCTTTCAATTTTCGATTTTCTTTTTCTAATTTACCTTTTATCGATTTCATTTTGTTTTTTATTTTTAATTCTTTTACTCGTTGTGTGCTCCTCTTTTTTTTTTTTTTTTGGGGGTTAATTAAGCTTGGTCGTTTTTAGGTTTTATTTCTTCTTCATGTGATTGTAACTGGAAAATTTTTCTTTCATTGTTTGCACTTGCAGGATTGATGACCTCTTTTTTTTTTTTTTTTTTTTTGTTGGCGTTAACGAATCGATTTCTAGCATTTGTCATCCATTGGTTTTTCTTCTTCATTCTACTTCTATTTATTGACAAATTCACAGCTATTCTTCAACTTTGTTAGTGGTTTCATTCTAGATATATCACATTCTTGGTTCTTTACACCGCCTTATGGTAGATACTAGCTAGTAAATGCACATTTCATTTCATTTTTTTTTTTAAAAAAAATTAAATTTATAGAGTTATAACCTTGCTATAGCTCCTTGGATAGCGTTGAACACAGAGTGCAATCATTATGTGAAGTATGCTTTTGTTACTGTTTGCATGTAAACTTCACCATAGGTTATGTGGCGCAGCTGCCCCAAAACGGGCCCATGCTTCTTGTGATAAACTTGCAGGAACATGCCCATTTGTCCCTGTGGACCGCGGTATGGTCCCTTTAGTTTATATTCATGTGTTACTGATGCTTCTAATTCCAAGATTATATCTTGTTTTATGACTGTGTACTTAAGTACATTTATAAGTTAGTGTCCACGATAGTCAAAGTGAAGTGCAAGGTCAGTTTCCTCTTGACATTTACGCTTTTCTCTTTGAGCCAGATTATGTATTGCTGGCATTTTCATCATCTTGCAGAATTTCAGAAGGATCATTGGTGTTTGTCAATTCTCATAGGTGGGATAGACATGTTTACATTCGCAAGAATGTAAGCAGTAACACATGTTTTTACCGCATGGATGCAATTGGATGAAATAGGCAATCATTACAGCTTTAAAAGAATAGTTATATATTTTTTATTTTTTCAAGTTTTATGGAGCCATGGTTTTACGGTGGATCACTTGGAAATTCTCAAGAAAGGAACAATGGTTGCATGGGTTATTTCATTTGATTACTTTTCTACATTACTCATGTAGTTAGTCAGTGTTTTTCAGTTGATGAAAACTTTGATGATTAGTGTGATAATGTGCTTGATACTTTGATATAACTAAGTCCCAAGGTTTAGACCTTCTCACCTAAATTGTTGAAGCCTTTTGAATTTGTAGAAACACTGAATTTCCTGAAGTGCCTGAAGTTCAAGATCAAAATAAAATTTTTATTTGAAATAGCACGTCTCAGGGCCACAAAACCTTTTGTTAATGCATTAATCTCTTTCAGTCTGTTCATGTAAGAAATGTGACTTAGAGATGATGGTTTTGAACTTGAAGCCCAACCTGCAAAGGTGTCAGCCACTCAACTTCAATACTAACATTTCTTTAGTATTGCTTACTGTCATTCGGAAACTTCGTGAGGTGCTGCTGTTTTTTTTACTATCTTTTTATTTACTAATAAAGGTATAATTAGTTTGAATATCTATTTCTAATTTTTCACATGTCATGGCTAGTGTCAAACACACAAATTTTGTTATGTGGAAGCAATAACCGTGAATGCTTATTTTATCAACCTCCAGTGTACTTAAAAAAAAATGGCTTCTTTTCAGTGTGATTTGTATGAGCAAACTAACCATGAGACTCACCAAGTGTCCTGGGAAAAATCTGTTAATGCTAGTTTAGACTTGGTTAAATGCAGTTTTAGATTTCTTTCTTATAAAAATTTAAATGTGAATGAATGTTGCGTATTATTATAACCTTAAAACTAATTCTAGGCTATCACACAATGTCTTGCGGTACGATGGTGTTTTTAGTTGAGAGTTACGGTTGGCTTGTTCAAATTTTGCGGATAGCTTTCTCGCTTAATGTAATTCTCTGTTTCTATTAATTCATTCGTGGTCTCTTATGAAAAAGAAAGAAGTTACCAAAAAGTAACAGCCTACAATAATTTTTCTGGTTAAAGTCACCGTCGCATTCCTTTCTTTAACTAATTTCTGCTAGTGTATGGGCTTAACTGTCAGAATTTGGAATTGATTAGATCTGCTGTTAAATAAATAGCTGGTAAATTATACACTTCCTTGACCTTGTGAACTTACGTAAATGACAACTTGATGTGTAAATCTGAAGGAAATAATCTTAAATCCTTCAGTTTAACATTCTAAATCTAATGAATTAGGGCGAGGCGTTTGCAACGCTTGATAAATGTGTACATTTTTTTTTAATATATATATATATATGTGTGCCTACATTTGTGTACAATTGTTATATGCATGAGAAACAATCACAGAAATGTACCTTTTATCAAATAAGAAGTAACTGTTACTTGTTTTTGCAAGCAGATGGTGCTTGCCCAAAGTCGATGACGGTGCTGCAGACGATTATTACAGTCTTACAGCTGGAAAATCTGGAAGCTGTAAGATGTTGGAGCCTGTCAAACCTCCTCCTTCCAAGAGATCTCGAAAGGAGCGGAACCGAGGAAAATTAGTTGGATCCACCAATACAGCTGAGGCTATGGAACAAGAAATTTGGAAAGAGTTCCCGGAAGACCTTTACGAAGCTGTCATTGCACGACTTCCTATTGCCACATTTTTTCGCTTCCGCTCAGTTTGCCGGAAATGGAATTCCTTGCTGAAATCACATAGTTTCTCTCAGCATTGTGCCCAAATCCCACAGGGCAATCCCTGGTTTTATACCATTACTCATGAAAACGTGAATTCTGGAGCCATGTATGATCCTTCCCTAAAGAAATGGCACCATCCCACTATATCTTCTCTGCCTACAAAGATGATCATCTTGCCAGTTGCTTCAGCTGGGGGTCTAGTTTGCTTTCTTGACATTGGCCATCGGAACTTCTATGTATGCAACCCTTTAACTCAATCATTAAAAGAGTTGCCTGCTAGGTCGGTTAAGGTCTGGTCCCGTGTTGCTGTGGGGATGACTTTGAATGGAAATTCAGCCGGTAGTGGTTACAAGATTTTATGGGTTGGATGTGATGGCGAGTATGAAATCTATGACTCGCTAAGGAACTCTTGGACACGACCCGGAAGCATGCCCTCAAACATAAAGCTACCACTATCATTGAACTTCCGTTCACAAGCAGTTTCAGTTGACAGCATGCTTTATTTCATGCGTTCAGACCCTGAGGGGATTGTGTCCTACAATATGGTTACTGGGGTTTGGAAGCAGTCTATAATCCCAGCCCCACTGCATTTGAGCGACCACACACTTGCTGAGTGTGGAGGCCGGATCATGCTTGTGGGCTTGCTGACAAAGAATGCTGCCACATGTGTGTGCATATGGGAGCTGCAGAAGATGACTCTTTTGTGGAAGGAGGTTGACAGAATGCCAAATATATGGTGCTTGGACTTTTATGGGAAGCACGTTAGAATGACTTGCTTGGGCAACAGAAGCTTGCTCATGTTGTCATTGAGATCAAGACAAATGAACCGACTAGTTACTTACAATGTGATGAGCGGGGAATGGCTAAAGGTTCCAGGGTGTGTGGTGCCCTGTGGGAGAAAGCGCCAGTGGATTGCCTGCGGCACTGCCTTTCACCCATGCCTCACTGCAACAGCTTAACTCAGCTTTTACCTTTGAGATTTGGGTTTTTCTCCAGCTTAGCTCAGCCTTTTTTCTCCATCCGATAATTATTTATGCTTGGTTGTGACTACAAGCTTTCACTGCTTGTTTGTCTGTTGCTCAAATTAGCCTGTTGTTATAATGAAGCAATTGATAGTGGGACTTATGGTTTTGTCCTTTTCCTTTCCATGTACAAACTTCTTGATGAATAACTTTGATTTAAGAAGACATTCACGGTATTCATTCTTGAAGAGCCGATCAGGGTCCTTGTTTTCATAGTCTCTGAGTGTGGAAAATTGGAGATTCATTCGACCCTCTCTGCCTGACAAGGAACCTTATCAAAGTAATTATTCAGAGTATATGCGCAATCAGGTCAACTATATCGACTTAAGAATCTTTTGTGCACAGAAACTCTTTTTTAAGAGTTTAAAATTAATACCGGCAACCGAAAGCCATTACCTTGTCCCGAGGTTACGTGACAAAATCTGCTACATGTAAGAATTTGGTTTTGCAGTTGCCTGACAAAAGTTCGATTAGTTACTGTACACAATCGTTGAATGAGTTCTGAATGAGTCAATTAATATTTTTCAAAAGTTATAATTTTTTTTAAATTGCCTGACAAAAGTTATAAAAAGGGTTAAGGGCCTCCAACGTCTATAAATAGAAGCTGTCACTGAAGAGGCTGATGCCGCCAATCGACTTTTCCTGAATTTGACATTTTTGGGTTAACGAGTGATCAATAGTAATCGTAGATTAGTTAAAGTGCTTCACTACAAATTCTGCAAACGCTTCTCATAAAGAAAGAAGGGAATTTTTCCTTAACCTAAATCCAATAAAACAGAGCTCACGAACCAAATTGTAACAACAAACAGGAATCCCACGAATGCCAACACAAACCTTGGTAACCAAAAATGCTAGTAGGAAAAACAAAACTCTTAACAACAAATGAAAAGACTAAAAACTCCGAAGCGTTAATACAGTACACTGGTTGACGACCTACTTTAAGTGGAAATCAGCATTAATGTGCAAAATCATCCATCCGCACGAACAAGGATATCAAAGAGATAAAAGAACAGTCCATTTTATTCAAAATCTGAGTTCTTCATAACACATGATAAACACTGGACTTGTAAACGTATCATCAGGTTTTTCTACAAACTAACAAAAGAAAAGTAAATAACATTTCATGCCATTTCTCAGCATTGATGAATGGATAATTAAGCCATCCCTCCACTTGTTGCTGTCCTGATGATCTGGAAAAGAGCTGTTGGAAACAATACAAACAACAAAAAAATGTGATCAGCATTCCGCAACTGGCATACCATAAAAATGTGCGGGTGAATTGGGAGAGATGTAAGTGTACCCTAAGAATTTTCAACATCTAGTTTAAGCACTAAATCTACATTCCACTCAGATTATAGAAGCAGACCATATAAGTTCTATGACATTCCATGCAAAGTAACCTGGATAAGGGAAATAAATACCAGTCCATGTGACATACTTACATGATCCAATGACAACAAATACGAAGAAGCCAAGCAGAACGGGGCCGACGGGATAGTCCTTGCCCTTTTTGGCGGTGGTTTCAGGCACGGCGCCTCTCTTCGTAATGTTCTTCTCAAATCTGTCCACCTTCCTCACTGCAAGACGCTTTGACGTTGTCTGCAATATCCAACATCATCATCATTGACAGGCACAAATTACTCTGGCGTAAAATTCAGCTGAGTTACAATCACTAGTATATATTAATGTGTCATATTGCTCATAATTAGAAACGTCATATTAAAATGCTCATAAAAACAATACGAAACCTCCGGATCTAATGACATCCGATTGCAACCGCATCTTGTTAAAATATCAAATGGATTACAAATATATAAAGCTAGCATTTTAGTTCAGCAAGTTTATAATTTACCAGCTGAATCAAATATCAAAGCACGTAAATTAACAGATCTGATCAGAGAAACAAGAAGAAATGAAAGGAACGAAACAGATCCGCGACAAACCGGGAGCCGACTATGGCTGTGCCGAAATTAAATTGAGGAAAAAAATAAACAAAAAGATTAGACAAGGTCAGTAAATTACCATGATTTCGGAGAGATCCAGTAGCCGGGAACGGTTGTATCAAGAAAGAAAGCGTGGGCGAAACACAGGCAATTCCTTCTCTTAACCCTTCCGGTTAAGGCGAGTTCGATCTCTCCCTCCCTTTCTCTCTTTCGACTTCCGATTCGAGTCGCTTCTCCGTTCTCCCCTTTCTATCTGTCTCCCTCGCAAACTGTCTGGTAAATCGTATTATATGAGATCAGCTCAGGGAAGATATTGATAGCGTCCCCAGGTATCGCGTCACAGGCTCACAGCCTATTTCTTGATTGGTTACACCACGTATTATGGGACACGCGGTGTTATTTTATTAGTTTTCTCGGTGCACGTAAGACTTTTTATAGAGGACGTCGTGTTTTGGGGCAACGTGGACACTTGTATGTTCATCCAGGAGTTAGTAAAAGCGCGTGGATTTATCATTTTCTTTTGAAAAATAAAAAAGGGTTAATGTCACACGACATTTTTTTTTTAAATAGTAAATATTTTTTTAAATAATAAAAAAGCGTTAAATTTTTTTAAAATAAATAAATTAATGATAAATTATTAATTTTAATGAGAACGGTAAAATAATTATAAAATATTTTTTTATTACTATAATTAATTATAAAATAATATTTTTATTTCTATAATAGTTATAAAATGATATTTTTATTTTTATAATTAGTTATAAAATAATTTTTATTTACGTACTCATTTATTTTTATTTTTTAAATATATATATATAATTACAACTAAGTTTAATTAACGAATTTTTTTGTTAAATACAAAAATTTTATATATTTTTTAACAAAAAAAATTTTATTCAATAAGAAAATTTTTATTTAAAAAAAATTATTTAATTTAACAAAAATAGACAATTAATTAGATTTAGATGTAATATATTTATATTATTTTTTGTTTAAAAATAAAAATAAAGGAGTAGCGATATGAACATTAGTTTGTAGTAATTAATTATAAGGGTATAAATATTATTTTGTAATTATTAAAAGGGTAGAAACGTTATGTTATAATTAATTATATAAAAAAAATTATTTTATAGTTATTTTACTATTCTCATTAAAATTAACGAAAATATTAATAGTTTATCACAAATCTCTTTAATTTTAAAAAATTTATACTTTTTTCTTATTTATTGAAAAATAAGTGACATTAACCCAAATAAAAAATATCAAACTGAGAATATAATTCTGCTTTCTGCCTCTCTCTTGTTGTGATATATTTGGTTAATTATCTTTTCTTTCTTTAGAATTACAAATTAAACTCTCTCTCTCTTTTTAACTTAAAATTAAATTAATTAATTAATGTTGAATAATCGGTCACGCTATTTACCTGTTCAACTCTCTATTCTCTTACGGCGGCATTAGTGAGTGGTGGAACGAAGGTTTCAATAATGAAAGCATATGTTGTGGAGGTTGGCCCCCGCAGCGTTGGATAAAAGTTTTACTCAATATCGACAGAACGAACGCAGGGACAGCTAATGAACAGCCGGATCCAATAGACTAGGGGGGAAAATTATTAAGAAACTGCCTTATTCACTTTATTTCTTACATATATATATATATATATATATATATATATTAATTAGAAGAAAACATAATATAAACTTAAATAGTATAAAAAAATTACATATAAGTTATTGTATGTATTAATGGTGTATTTACTAAACGGGAATAAGAATTATTAAGAATTGGAATTGATTGAAATGAAAATAGAGGATAAGAATTATAATAAGTTATTTATTTGAACGGTAAGAATTGAAATCAAAATAAATTGAATTATCATTAATGTGTTTACTTTATTTTGAAATCGAAATGAATTATATTATAACAAATTACTAAAAAGTACTTAATAAATTATTATCATAATTATTATTTTATATTTCAATTATTGTGATTATTTATTAAAAAATATTATTATTTGTTATTAATAATTTATTAATATATTACTTAATTGTAATAATTTTTATCATTAATAACAATAAAATAATAATATTAATAATAAATTGAAAACATATAATTTTTTAATTATATTAATTATTATTATAATAATGTATTAATTAATTATAATAATTTTTTGAACTAAGGACAAAATTGATTTTTTTTGGAGGGGAAGGGGGGAGGAAGGAGGGATGATTAATCATGATAATGAAAGATTGATTGTTACTCCCTAATAATCAACTTTTCATTCCTCATTATTAAATATAAGTGAACCTCACCATTTTGATTTTGATTCTTATCTTCATTTTACGAATACCGTCAATAATTTTAATTTTGATTCTTCAATCTAAAAAATAAATACACCATAGAATTAGCCTCTCTAATTCTACTCAGTCCAACACACCCCAACCAACAAAACAAAAAAGAAAAAAATAGGTACTCTTCTTTATTTTCAATGTCGATATAAGTTGACTAATTTACAATTCATTTTTTTTTTCAGGCTAGAAGAAATTTGGACCATGTTACAGTAAATGAAACCATAGATTTTTTTTTTTTTTTTTTTGGGGAGAAGATTGATACCATAGCATTCATTACTAATGAAGTCGACAGCGACAATGAATTTGAAGAGAGAAATTTTGTTGACCTGCAAACAAAATAAACAGCAGACAGATCTCGAGCAATTTTGCCATCTTGCTTCGCGCAGGAACTTAATGGTGTGATGAAGTAACATGACGAGATTAGTGAATTTAGATTGACCCAATTCATTTTAAACAATAATAAACAACTTATTTGACCGTGTTGTTAAATAATTTCTCACAGTTACCAGTAATTTAAGCCAAAACATAATCAAGCACTAGAAGCTAAGTCCGTGTCACATCCACCGGTTTTCAGACCTTCTGAGTGAAAATTACAGACAATGTGATATATATATATTTCTAATTTTTCAGAAGAAGAAACCTAAGTATAGATAAATTATAAGCCAAAACAGAGGAGCACACATTATAATTGGATTATTTCACAACAGAGAGTAGAAAAGCCAATAAAGTAAGCCGGTAGATATTGATAGTGCGGGGAATGGCTGAAATTTCACCAAAGCAGTAACCAAAACTGAGCTGAAAAGCATAACAAGATTTGTGTAGACAATTGGAAAGTTGATCTAGTAAATGCAACACATCTATAGACCAGAGGTACAGTATACAAGTGGATTCAGCTCCCCCTACCACAGAAGGAATGATGTTCATGTAGAAACAGGTAGCATGCCTATGCCATATTATAATAATTACTAAAACCCACAGAATATAACAAACTTTTGGTGAAGAAAAAATGACATTAAAAGTGTGTTTATGTCTTGGACCTCTGAATGTGGAGCAAGCACCATAAAAATAGTGAGCATGAGTTTCTGACCCTGTTCATCTCACATTTGCATAACAACCTCAATAAATTAGAGACACAAAGGAATGTGTGACATCCAGTAATTAACATAAAAGAGTACCTTAAGTCTTTAACTGACAAAAGGAGTTGATCCAACCGTCAACCCAACAATAGTGCAATACATCATGGAAGAAAATGTCAGCATTTAAAGGTAAATATGTGAAAATCATAGTACAAATGGAAGGGGAAAAACACTAAAGTCAAATTGAAATTCTTTCAAAGATTTAAAAATAATAATAATAAACTTAAAATGGAAACCACAGCACATTGTTCAAAATTCTAAATGATACAGTAAGGTAATGCCAATCTGTAACCATAATTCAATCATAAACTTAAATCAACATATGGTCAAACTATCATTTAACCTATAATCAGAGCTAACAATATTACATCTCTACAAACAAGGATTATAAAAAATGAAATTTTGTAACAGTTAAAACTGAAAATAAAGAAAATTGAACGGGGTAAACAATGTAGAATAATGGAGAGAGTTTCAGCTCACTTGTGGGCAATCCCATGCTTTTGCATGTTCCAATCAAGAGACTTTCTTCAAAGCATATAAGAGCTCTCAAACTAAGTATAAACAATCCTCACCAGCCAAATCATTGGAGGAAGCTTGATCAGGCATGAAATACACTGTACAGAACTTCAGAATTTAGCCACTTGAATTCAAAAGAACCATGTGAGCTCCCCTCTAGGGGTATTATCAAGTTGCAGACATTGAATCTGCATGACTTCATGAAATTGATAGTTCATTTTAAAGCAGACGTGGATCCTCAAAATGATGAATCAGCTCCCAATATAATACAGTCAACAAATTTTATCCACAGGAGACCAAATAATCCAGAACTCAGGTAACTGGCTCTTCATTTGGTTGGTCCAGTCTCCTCTCTCTGTCAGCTTCTTCATTATCCTTAATAATTTCTACTTCCTGGTTATCTTTGGAATTAGCATTCTCTACTTGCCTAGCTTTCTCCAAACTCTCTACTTCCCCAGCTTTTATCAAACTCTCTACTGCCATTTCTTTAGTACTTTTCTCAGCATTATCCACTACATTTAGCACCTCAAGTTTTTCCTCCTCCAGAATATCTTCTTCCTTAACATCAGTTATAACCTGAAGAAGTTCCACTGGTGTAGCTGCCGGATCCAGCTCCCTGCAACCCTTTGGAGCATTTGGAGCCTCTTGGCCTGTAAGCAAGTAGGAAGGCACATGATGAGAGAACCGAAACATCTCCTCTCTTGGAATCCTCCTGACTTCTCTGGGGTCCAAATGCTGATGAAACACTGTTTTAAAACCTGCAACCTTTACCAATGGAGTAACAGTCACACCATGATCTTCATTATAGTCTTCAAGAACTTCCACCATGTCATACTTGTGTATGACTTCATCAGCTGTCAACTCATTCCAGCCAGGGGACCAGTTCCTATAGATAGCCCATACATCTCCCTTCCTGGGAAATATACGAATAGCCCCACGAGGGCCTTTTGACCACCTGACCTTGTGCGAAAAGGAATTGAGTGAGTTACTGACCTCATATCTGCCTACTCTAAAGTCTCCACATGTTTTGGAGAAACCAGAAGCCACCCAGTTTAATGGGCCCAGTTCACTGTTAGTTCTAGAATTAAGCCAACTGATTCGCATTTTGAATGGATTCAAAGAGATCACACTATGAATCATGGCATAATATCTAGGCATCCCATCATCATCATCATATGCAGCCCATACCTGGTTATCTCCAAACGACTTTTCAGTTCGATCCTTATCAAAATCATGAAAATCTGGATCAGGGACATTTATGGACAAAGCTTCCACAGTTTCTGCATCTGGACTGGCAGGAGAACTTCTAGGGACTCCATTTTTTTCCTGTTTTGACTGACCAGACTTGTTTTGACCACGTGTTTCATTGTTTACCAAAGGTTTTTCTCCTTTCTCATTAGATTTCTCAACTCCATTGCACTCTCCTTTGAATGCAGTTTTAGCTGTTGTTCCTGATCTCCATTCACTTAGTTTTTTGCAAATTTCTGTTTTAGCCTTCTCCATCAGTAAATTTTGAATATCACTCTGGGATACTTCCTTTGTGTTGTTGGCTCTAGTGATTCCATTGACCCTGACTGTTTGAAAATTACCCTGTTTAGACCCAGAGAAATTAGCTGCTGCAGCTCCTGTATTTTCATTGTTGGCTCTAGTAACATTACTCCCATAGTTGACAGCACCAAGGTCCTCCATGCCTCTTCGTCTCTTTGCAGAGCTAGAGTTCCCTGGAGCACCACTTTTCTTAGAGGCATTATGCTTTCTCCGCAATGCCTCATCTCTCTTTGAGACTGCCTGTGCCTCTCCACGCTCTCTCTTTACTTTCTCATATGCCTGTTGAACCACAGTAGCAGCTTGAGCAGCAGTTGAAGCACCACCTGTCCTGGAGAATGGACCCCACTGGAAGTTGGTGTGGCCATGGGATTCAGGACTAGCAAAACCCCCTGCTCCCACATTCTGGGTGCCAGAATTATTTCTTGCTGAATTAACTGTGCTTTTACTACTTGATTGATGATTTGAGCTCTGCCGCTGCTGTGAAAAATTCCATGGGGTTTTGGAACTATTTGATGGAGGTGGAGCTGTTTCTACTGCCAAAAAAGGCTCGTGGCAATTGGGGCATAGGAGATTGTGATTCAGATAAACCCTGAGATACTCATATTGCATCTTGCATCGGTGGCACACCGTCCAAAAGGTATTCGGTTTCAACTTAGGAGATGGAGTAGAAGATTGACTTGGCCGAGGAGTACTCTTGGGAGCCTTTGCACTTGGTTTGGTAAAATTGTAAAACCCATTTGCAGCTGGTGCAGTTGATGTCCCCCCACTTGCAGTAGAAACCTTTTGAAATGCCTTTCCATTCCTTCTCTGGTCATATGCTGCTCTCTTAGCCTTGTCAGACAATAAAATCCATGCCTCTGAAACGAATTTAAATGCACCATCAGCTCCTATAGATTTATTCTTATCCGGGTGAAGCATGAGGGCCAGCTTCCTGTACTGTTTTTTCACTGTTTCATCATCAGCTTGTGGAGTTACACCGAGTATCCCATACCAATCTGCCTCCCCACCAATTTTGTTCTCAGCAGAAATATATACATCCAGTGTTGCTATCATCTGTGGAATGCCCTCAAGTCCAGGATATAAATTCTGGGCCTTCACAGCAAATTTCTTCGCCCCCATTAAATCCTTGGCAGTGAACTTCTTCTCAGCAATCTCTTTTGCCCTGGTGGCCTCATCTTTATTGCATTCCATTCCGCTTCTTAATCTTCTTCAATGTTTTGCTTGTTTATTGATTTAAGGACACCAAAAAAAATCAATAAAATTCAACCTCTCCAAATCTCAATACCATTCATGCACTTTTTTCATATGAAAAACCCCTACTTAAAACAAACAAATTTAGAAACAACACAAGTGAGGAACCCGCTAGAAGATAATACCAAAAAGGGCACTAACAAATACATTTTACCAAAAACAAGCATACATAATAGCAAAAAGCAAGCCTCAACATAGAGAATCAATAACATCGATAAGAAACCTGTCAAGTCACAAGTAAAAACATAAACTTCTTCTGGGTTCATCATTTTCACATTGCACTAACATAATAACCAAACAATCCGGATAATCAAGTGACAGAAATTTTAACAAAACATAACCCCAATAAAATATGATCACTCAGTTAGCAATTATTACAATACAATATAAAGAAAAGCAATATGAATCAAAACGAAACTATCATCTATGGATCTGGGGGCACGTCAAGTTTCTAGCTCAATCACAATCATCGCATAAAAAACATACAACTTTTAATTCTCTTGAAAGAGCTCTAAAATCAGTGACCAGTTGTAAGAGAATTAAAGAACTGGGAACAACCCAGATTGAGTTAAAGAGTAGAATTACCGAAATATAAGAGGTGGGCTATGAAGTTGAATCAAAGAGACACCATAGACGGACCTTCAGTACCAATTATTTTTCATTTTATGCCCCTCTTTTCTAACCCAAATCAAAAAGAATCCCCAAAAAACTGGACTTTCTGTGAAAACCCCAAGACCTAGACCTAGACTGCCTCTCTCATGTAACAAAAATCACAGCCAATAAAATTACAAAAATGTGGTATGGCTCGAGAGTATTTGCATATCACTATTTTTTTAACCCTAGTACTAGGTTGGAAACTTAACCATGGTTAATCAATGGGTTTATAAATTTTTCTTTTACGTGATATTCATAAAAAAATTCTCATGCGTTTGGTGGCGATTGATTTTTTTTTTTTTCACCAGTCCATAAATGACGTGGCAAGTAAATTACGTAAATATCATGCTAATTAAGGTGAATGTCATGTTTGATATTAAGGTATTATAATTTAAAAAATTAAATTATTATAAAAAAATTATAATGTTGAAATAAAAATTAATCAAGCATGATATATATAATTTTAAATAATAATTTTAATAAAATAATAAAGATGTTATAAGTTTTTTATAACTAAAATATGAGATAAAAATTAATTTATTTTTTAAATTATAATTAAAAATATTTATAAATTTTTTTAATGTTATAATTTTTAAATTATAATTATCCAATCATAATAACAAACTTTACTACTCTTAATATTTTTATAAATAATTACTTTCTTAATATTTTTATATTATTTTTGAAATTGTTTGAGATTATTGTTTTGTTTGTAAATTTTTTATATAATATTCTTTTATTATAATATAAAAAAAGAAAAGTCAACAAAATTCAATCATCTCACGGTATTTTAGATTATAAGATACGAGTGCAGATTACACACACATATGGGATCATTGAAAATTTTCACCGTAAATAAATCAATTAAAGTTTAGTTGGGCCCGCGAAAATTAGAGGTCATAACAAAATACAAATTATTCGTGTTTGACTTGTAAAACAACAAAAAGTTTAACCATGGTTAAGTATATTACTAACCAGGGTTAAGTGTATGATCTTTGCGTTCATTCACTGTTTCTCTTCTCCTTCGCACGTCAACCTTCTGTTGAGTATTACTAATGGCTTTCGGCGAGAGCAAGAGTTCGACTCTCCTCCGTAAAATGTAAGTGGAGAAGAGATTTACCGAATATTTTGAGATGATTTTAAAATTTATGTTGATGCTAAAAATTTGGTCGTTATTATCTCGAGCAGATCTTCCAACTTCATCATCATCATTAAATTTGTTTTTGGAAAACGGCTTGTCAATTACTATAGACGTCTGTTAATGTTTACAGATTATCGTCAGTTACTTGAAATCACAAAAGACGATCAGAGGCGCTAAAAGTTTTTCCAACGTGAACGCTTCGACGCTCAAGTCAGTAATTGGGTTTTGGAAAAAACTTATGTCACTTCTCATGCGGCTTCATTCATACTGTCTTCTCAGCTGAGGATTTTTTCCAGTCGAATAAACAAAAAGAATCATTTATTTTCTTAGAGGAGAAGAGACATTTTTTATGGAAAAAATCCTCCCAAAATAAATAAATTCATCTAAATAAATAATCATAATTATCATAACCCTATGATTATAATTATTGTAACCCCCATAATTATAATCATTAATGTACTAATGAGCATTATAATAAACATAATAATCATCACTTAAATAATAACCATAATATCATTTATCATAATAATGACTAATAAATATCATTTATTGTACGTATCTGGTCGAAGTAATTATAATTACCCCCTAGTCGAAGTGTTCTACTCAAAGTTACCAGGCGATCATATGCTCTAGATGATCTGTTCATCTGGTCGAGATAATCTGCTCTAAATGATCTGTTCACCTAGTCGAGGTGATCTGCACCAAATGATCTGTTCACTTGGTCGAGTTAATATGTTAAGGCTTTCCAGATAGCAATCTGGTCAAGTTCACAAATAGACTTTTAGTCGAGGTGATATACTCGAGTTACTCCAGATAATCACCTGGTCGAGGTGCTCTGTTCGAACTCATCAAAATAACTGTCTGGTCATAGTAGTCTGCTCGATATCACTCTGATTTTTTCCTCAAACACTAGTCCCTCAGTTTCTAGTGTTAAGAGTTTTAATGAATCAATACTATAAACTATATAAAGTTTAAAGTGACCTCGAGGTAAATTAATTCAGATTGCTTAAATTAGCATATCATAAATAAGATCTTTACATGCCTTATAATATTTTCATGCTCACGTAATCATATATAGCAGGTTTTGAGACTTAAAGTCTTAATATGTTTTTAGAGCTTAGTTTTACTCAAATGAGTTTTGGCAAACTTCGACTTTTTATCTCGCCTCGAGCGGGTTTTGAGACTTTAAATTTTTCTATTTGTCTTTAAGTATTTTCGAAAAAATATTTTGAAACTAGTTATCTGTTCGTTTTTCATTTAGTTGAGTACACTTAGGCAGGTTTTCTTATTTTTGTCTTACCTCGAGCAGGCTTTGAGACTTTAAGCCTTTTAACTATTTACTAACTTGAGCTACTTCGAGCAACTCTTATCAGTTTAAGGTCTTATCCCTTACCTATAAAAGACTTCTAGACTTATAACCTATTACTAACTAAAGTAACTTTAAACTGCTCTTATTAGTTCAAGATTTTATAATTTTCAATCTCTTCACTCGCTTCAAAGAAAATTTAACAAGAAAAGAAAAATAAAGAATGAATTTTTTATTACATTATTTTATTCAAAGTTATATGTACTAAAGCTCACAATAGATGTAAAAAATATGTTATTTTATTCCTAATTGCTTATAAGTTTTTTACGCCCAATGAAGCAATTAGAGTTAACCACTTGCCAACACTTGGCCTTAACAATTTGTGCTAACTTTTTATAATTCTAACACTTTTCAACAACTATTAGAAATTATGGCATTTGAATTATAAACATTTGTTTCAATAAAATAAATATATATATTCTAATATATAATATTTTTCTATGCATAATAATAATTTAGTAACAATTTATTACATATATTCATGCACTTTAATTAGTTTAATGCTTATATTGAATGAAATATAAAAAGATAATAAACTGACTTTTGTACCGTTCCCCACAGACGATGCCAAATGTTTATGCAGTTTTTCGGTCATTCCTCGAGCAGGTTTCCTGGCTATGTTTTGAGTTTCTCCACACCGACACTCTGGTATTGACCAACCTATGCTCAAAGAAAAAGTGTCAGAGCTCGCCGGTTGTTTTTTCTGCGAAAACTCTCCGACGCTCAAGTCAGTAATCGGGTTGACTTTTAGAAAATGCTCTCTAAGTGAAATAAGGAAAAACACAAGTTCGAAGCTTACTCCCCTTTTTTTTTTCTCTTTTTCTTTTTTTAATCCAACCCCTTTTTTCTCATTTTTTCCCTGTATTTATCTGGGTCTTCTCCCCCCTCTCATTACTCTCGTAACGCACGTTCTTTACTCCCCACGTTCTCTTCCGTTATGGAACGGTTACCTAGTCACCATGATGAGGATTGATTGTGTGTGGGGGTTAGTCAATTACTTGGTTGCCATGATGTGAATTAATCGTGCGCGGGAGTTACTCCTTTTTTCTCGGAGAGCGCCAACCAACCGTCTTGCACTATAGATTCAGGTTGTCATACTTTGGTTGAGCTCTACTCGAGCATTGGTGTATACCTGCTGTTGGTGCTACACATAATATAATGAGAGCTCGCTCGATTGTTGTGGACACTCCTACTCTTCTCAAATTTGTTCGAGTAAGGTGCGAGCACTTGACCCCAACCAACTTTGACACTGAGCAGGCGTGTCTTTGTGCTAACGATCTGGGCTTTTATTCTGTCTGGCCTATCATCAAGCATGCTTGCTCTTTATTTTCCAAACAATTTTGATTAATGTATATGAGATTTTAATTGTATAATTTGATTATAAATACTAACTATAATATATGATATCCTAATTATCTAATCTGATCGTAATATTTAATGTAATATTAATAATAATCATATATATTAATATTAGAAAAAAAAAACCTTCTATCGAGTGTTGACTTGAGTACTTATTATTTATCTTGAAAATTATTATTTTGGTAGCTGTCAATTGTCAATATGATCCGATTGATTGTATATATAATAAAAAGCTAAATAAAAATATTGAATCAAGTGTAACGATCTCTTCGTGTGAAATGAGTTGTTTTAAAGAGTTAGTAAGATTCAAATATAATAACTTTAATATAATAATTATATTTGATTCGATTAAACTCATTAGTTAAAAAATTAGAGCCCAAACATTAGTATTAAAATCACATTTAACAGACCTCCTCATTGGAAAGCTAAATATAATTTTAGGCTCATGTATATCCGATGAATTGAGTTAGAGTGGATTTAATTTTAAATATAAATATTTTTGGACTCAATTAGACTAACAAGATGAGTCTTTTATCTTTTCTAAGATTAATATAAAAATATATATCCGACAGATAATTAATCCCAAGGAGTCTCAACGTTAGTACAAAGTGGAGTCTAACAAGTTCTTCAATGTTAAACATTTTTTTAATTTGATTGGGTGAATTAGGTGAAATTAGTTTAGAATAGATCCAATTTTAACAAAATTGGGATTCACGGAGATTGATATTAGTTGTGATATAAATTGATTAGTATAATTCTTCTCACGTGTTAATGTACATTTGCAAAATCTTGCGGAACGCGGTCTTGAATTCAAAAGATTTTCACTTAAAACCAAGTGCGTGTTTGAGAGACTATTCATTTCGTTTCCGAGGCACTACGTGAAAATTTGAAGGGACAAACAGAAGGGGTTATCTGCAAAAGTTGTAAAATGTGCGCGTGTGTGTGTGCGCGCGCATGTGTGTTTTTTTTTGGAAACACAAAAAGTGGTAAAAAGTGGTCATCGTGAAGTGGGCTTACTGAGAGAATTCTACATGGATGGGCTTCTTCGAGGTTGCTTCATTTGCTTGGTAGCACCCTTGCTAATTCGATTGACGAATTGGATCGGGAGCAGTGGTTGTATTTAAAAAGCCCGTAATGTCTCTGATTTTAACAATTTATATAGTAGCTCTTACGTTGGAGGTTTCATGATACCTATTTAATAGTAGTGTAACTGGAATGATTTCATTTTCGATTGGCGAAGGCCTATTTGGTATCGTAGATCGGCAGTTCTAACTTATAAATTATAATTTTAAAATATTTATTGTTGTAATTTAAAAGTTAATTGAATCTATTTTTTCTTATATTTGTATGGTGAAAATTTTATAACACCTTTACAAATTTTTATTTAAGAATTGTATTTATTTCATAATATCAACATTTATTTAATAATTATAATTATTTTTTTTCACAGCTGCTAAAATTTAAAGGCCATAGCACCTGTATACCAAACAAAAGCTTACATCCATAAATAAAAAGCTGGAGTTTTGTATGTTTTGTGTTTCAATCCTGAACTTAAAAATTTGAAGTTAATTGGCGGTGTATTATTGAGAATGTTGTGCCTTCAAATTTTATTTTTTTTAATACATATTACAATAAGAGATCAACTGTTATTTATGATTAGAGAAAAATCAAAATTTATTTATAATAATTCTATTACGAATCTTCAACTTTAAAAGTACAATTATTTTTCTTGACCCTCGAAAATGTTTACTTGATAGTAAAAATTTACCGCCCATTACGGCAGTGAATGCCGTGTAGCAACGAACGTGGATTAAAAAAGGCAGCAACAGCTGATTCTCAAACATATCCGAGAATTATGGCAGATTGTCAATCTAGAATGTGAGGATAGCTGACTCTTTCCAATTGATACTTAAGTTGCGCACTGTCATATTGATTGACATGATGAGATTGACAGTGGTTCGGTGCTGTGACATAAAGACCAATTATTGAAAAACCAATTCGTGGGGACTATGTGCATCTCTTTCCCAAAAATAAATAAATAAATCCCATCTCCCTCATCTCAGGTAGAGGTAATTCCGAAGAGCCCTTTTTATCTTTTCCAATATACAAAGGGAACTGCTGTCTGATACAAATTGCATCTCTTTGCTATTTATTTTCCACTCCAAGCGGCTAACAAATAATAATCTTGTACATTAATAAGTCCAAATTATACTTTTCGATCAATTTACATGTAATTCATTATTGCAGAGATAGTTAGAGAAACTAATGAAATTTCATTCGAGTGGAAAATTGGTACAACTGGATTATTTTTAAATAATCTCTCTCCTAAATGTGCACGCAACAAATTTAAACTATAAACCAAGAAAGAATAGTCATCAACTCTTTTTATATTGCCCTCCGCCACTTAGGGTAGTTAATAATACCAAAGACGAATCTTCTTTTGAAAAATCTCTTGTAGGGATAATATATTGTCGTTAGGTCTCTATATCTGTGAACTAATTTAAAGCTTCAAATTTACAATATATATATATATATATGGGCGAAAACCCAAAAAAAAAAAAGGCCAATAAACAATAAAAATCTACTACGTTTGATTTTGATATAGGCAAAGGAAAGCCAAATATAGATCTTATTGTTCCATGGTCCCATAAATGCGAACTTTGTGACGGAGGCATCCGAACAAATTGTTTCCAAATTGAAATCCTGGATGTGGCTAGCTAGCTTTGTACTATGAGTGCGGCCCCCAATGATTTTGATATGTCAAAATTATTGTCCTGTCGATAATATACATATCAAATAATTACAATTTTTTGTTTTTGGCAAAAGTACCCCTGGTGGCGCTCTTTCAGTTGTTGGGGATTTTAACTGCTGATGATTAATTATAGGTGAGGTGAGGTCAATGACGGGACTGTTCGGTTGGCCAAACAATAATAATACACTGCCCCGCAACCCCCCTCTCTTTGTTGTTGCTTGCAGAAATCAAAAGCAAAAACTAGCTAGGACCCATCAAACAGGTGCACTTCCACTCACTGAATATACACCCGGCCTCTTGGTTTAAATTTAATTTCAAGCCTTGTTGCATGCAGCATGCTAATGCTGTGACCTTGATATAAGCTTGATGATTTCATCTCCAAAAAAATTGAACACTGACAATGATTGAAACAACCCATTTGCCTGGAAAAATTATTGCCAAAAGGGTTTCTTGATTTTTGATTGTTTGAGCTTTGTTTGTGCACCAGCATGCCCAGTCCATTTCCAACTGTGGCACGTGTTAAAGGCAAAAGGTTTATTCTTTTCAGGAGTTGATCAAAAGTGACATGTGTTTGTTGCTGCGGCTATCCCTTATCTAATTAAATATTTTTAAAACTTTAAAAGTGTGCTGCGTTATGCCATTATAGATTGATAATTCACATTTTTTTTAAAGTTCTAAACATATTCTGCTCTTAAATGGTCAGCATTTTCGTCTGTCAGAAACTTAATAGGATTCCGCGTATATGAATGAAATTAAAGCCTAAAATGAATCGGATTCTCCAACAAATTCCTCAGATAGTGCATGCATGCATGCATAATGCAACAATCCCTAAGTGGTCACACAAATACAATTTTTTTTCTTTTTTTTTTGTTGGTATAGTTAAAATAAAGGCCAAATAAAATTAATAATAATTATTAATATTCTTAATTATGTAAATCACAATTTTTATTTTTTTATTTTAATTATGTAAATTAAAAATTATTGATAAAAGCAACACAAATAAAATATTATTATTAATAGTATAGAACAAAATTAATACTTTTCTTAGAATAGACTATTTATTATTGTTATTATTATTTGATAAATATAATACTATTATCTTTAAATAAATATAAAAATATTCTATTTTCAAATAAAGATAATATATAGTAAAATTGCTAATTTTCTATTAATATAATAATATTATTATATTTAAATATGTTTAATATTATTATTTTTAATAAATGTAATTGTATAAATTATTATAATAATATTATTTAAATAAATATAATAATATTATATTTAATTTTATTTAATTTAATAAAAGAATGGTAACCTCCACCCCACTCTAAAAATTAATGGAGCCCATAAATCGAGATTTTTACTCTCCCTTCAAATATATAAAAAAAAAAAATATTAAAGTGCGACAAATTTGTACCCTTCACTCTCACTCCTTCACTGTCACTCACTCACTCCAATAAATAAATATAGTATAAGTATGACTCCCTTCACGAAGTGTTTCGATTGGTGCTACAGCGTACATACCACATCAATAATTCTTGAAGCATTTTCTTTGCAGTGGTTTTTGCCAATTGATATCTTTGTCCCTTTTTTTTTTTTTTTTTTGTTTAAGGGACATCCTTGTCAATCATGGTTGTTGGAGATTTTGACAGTGGATTATTACTATGAATACATAACTTTTGTAATATATAGCATGAAATTTACAAAACATTCAACAGTCGGATCATAATTTATTTTTCTTTCCTTATTCATGGCCGGGTTTCAATCTTTTATTTGGGCATCCCACCACCCCTCCCCCGATAAAATATTCTCTTCGAAGCAATTCAGTTTGTTTTGAATTCAAATATCCAGATTCTGCATCACGTCATTTATGAAAAATTTGATTGATTTGATTGTAATTCAATATCAGTAGATTTTAATTACAACGTGAAAATTAACTACGAATTTGAAGATTACTTCAAGCTCGTTTGTGAACATTTATAGGATAAATTTCTCCATTACTATTTGTTTTCAGTATTTTGTGAAACAAATTAGTGGAATTGTTTTAGGATATATTTGATATTAAGGTATTATAGTTGTTGCTACAATTGTTATAAAAAATTATAAAATTATAATTATAAACTAAAAATTAATAGTATATAATAAATATGATTTTTAAATAAGAGGTTTAACAAAAAATAAATAAAAATATCATAAGTTTTCAATCATACAAGTGATTTATTGAATCAACTTAACTTTTAAATGATAATAATTAGCGTTTATTAAACATTTTAGTATTGTAGTTGTTAAATTACAACTTTCTAACTTAATGCCAAATAAAACTAATGGGAAAGCAAATGAAACAAAGGGGGGCAAGAAGAAGATATTGCGGTGAATTCTCTGCCTATTCAATATGCCATCTTTCTCTCGACACTCATTAGAGCCAGATATTTAGTACTTCACTCTTTGCTTATTATTGAAATGAAAACAAGAAACTCAAAACTAAGGTGAATCAAATTCGAATGTCTTTAAGTTATAAAATTTATCTCTTTATCTTACATAATTTGAGTTCGACAAAAATTATAATTTGTATTATTTTATCGTATTTAGATTATGACATGTTATTGGATATGAGTAGTCGAGCTTGAGTCCCATTTATTTATATCATCAAGTCAAGTTTGGTAAAAATATAACTATAATAGTATTCCATCGTTTGTAATATTCACGAATTTATGAATGAATGCTATAAATTGATATAGTTTCTAGTATGTTAAATTTTCTTATTATTTCTCATTGAATATCATAAGAAAATCTGGAATGATGTTTATATAATTTAAATGGCATGAAAAAACCTCGAATGAGCTGAAGACAACTCATGATGATATCTCGAATCACATGAGGCTGATGGCAAGAGCATGTAGTTGAGGTAAGTGTTATGAGGTCAAGGCCTAAGAAAAAAACATTAGAGTTTTCAAGCATTATTAATCATTGTGGCAATTGTAGCCGTGCTTTAAGGCTTAAGCTTCGGAGTCAAAATCCAGAAAAACCTAAGCCTTATGTGCATGCTCAATAACTTGTATCATGTGAAATTTTAAAATCTCAAGTAGTTACTGTAGAACATATCACATCTACTAGTAGACATTCATAAAACAGAATTCGAGCATGACCGTAAGCATGAGCTTGTCATTAATCCAGTGAATATATTACAACATGGAATAAAGAATATTGTAAATAATCACAGCTGAGTCAGTCCTCAAAAGCTAAAAAAGGGGCAAAAAGTAATTTTATCAAACTTAAGGTTTATCTCGCCGGCCGCTGGTGGCCGAATAAATAAAGCGTCAGTGGTCGTGGCTGTCGACGCACGGCTGGAGGTGGCATATCGCGGTCACTGCTGAGCGCTTTTTGGTGGGCATTCGCGGAAACTCGGGCGACTTATGGGCAGTGTCCGATTCGCTTTGTCGCTTAAAGTTGTTATTATTTCTGATTTTTGTTTAGTGGCCAAGCACCCTCCAATGCCAACGCAGTGATGAGATACGCCATGCTGCTCTCCGATCATTATTGCAAGCTTCTAGTACTTTTTGTCCGTTCCCCACTGACGGCTTCATTTGCTTGAAGGAGTTGAATTGTTTTTTTTTTTTTTAAACTTAATGAAAGAGGAATAAGTTGGCAGATTAATTCCTATCATTAAATTAATCACGAGGGGCATCGCTGTAGCATGTAATAATGCAAGTGCTGGTCGACGGTGGAAAAGTTTTGTGAACAAAATAATTAACGATTAATTAAATCAAAGCCGCTGTTGCATTTGATAAACCGTACAACCTGGCACGTTCATCCGGCGGTCAATAACAAGCCACTTGTTGGAATGTTACAGAGCCCGTCGGCTGCCGGCTGGCTGAGGTGGCTTGCAAAAATTAAGAACACTTTTTAAGACATGTTTAGACAGGGAAAAATAGTTTATTAATTAGATTGGAAAAAGACCGATGAGTACTGAGTATTCGTAAATGTAGGAGATGCTGCTTTTTTAGGTTTCGTCTTCTCCGTTTGACGAAATCATCATCAGCCCATCCGGTGTCGTGTTGTGGTGGCTGGTCTAATGCCGCAACCAATGCCGCGTTTGTTTATTTAATTAGTAATATTATATATTTTAAATGATATGATTTTATCAATTGATTTAATAATTAAATTAATTTAATTATATTATTTTATTAATTAATTCATAAATGACATATTATTTAAAATAAAAAATTTAAGATATATAATATTATTATAATTTTTTTTTATTAATAATTAACGACTAAACCCAACAAACAAAAAATTATGACTATTGTGTCATGCGCGCGCGAGAGCTTATGAGAAATTGAGAATGAGCTAAATCTCTTTTTATTGTTTCTTTTTAATTTGAAATTTTGATTATTGTTGTTTAATTTAACGGGCTTGACTGAGTTATTATTATCTCGGACTTCGTCATTGTATGTATAGTCCAATGAATGATTCGTGTCCTCAAATAATGTTTAAAGTAGATTGGTTGAGAGTCTGTTCAAGCAACCATGAGATTGCTTTATATTATTTCACAAAATATGAAATTATGTAAGTAAAATCTTGATAAATTAATAGTTTTAATTAAAAATTAATAGACTTTTAATTTAGTGGGAGAGCCCTTTCTTTTACACAGTGAGAGAAAGAGGTTGAGAACTCTATAAAAATAAATATGAATATTTAATGTCTTTTTATTAATTATGAGTTTATAATTGAGTTGAGGTAATCTTGTCCTTTATGAAATATGAATAGAATAGGTGTCCCTTAAATATTAACAATTATAAGATTTAATATATTAATTTGTCTTAGTGATTATCTGATTATAAATATAATAGTTATCTAATTTAATATGAGTTGAAATCTAAATATTAGTCTCATACAATTAAAAATAATACTAATTTTAATTAAAGAATAGCTTTTATAAGTTTTGACTTAAGGCTAATCTGGTATATTAATAATTCGATACTTACTATATAAATTAATAATTATCTAATTTGAAACAAAATTCATACTATACGTCGTGTGACTTTTGACAGATATGTTATTAGTGCTATTTGTTGTTTCTTGAAATTTATTTGAAATTAGATCTCATCTCTAACTTTTTTATAATGTGAAATTCTAATTTTTATTGTTGTTTTTTAACAAGCGTCAGATGGATTTCGGGTGTTATGTTTAATATAGAAAAATAAAAACTCTACAATAATCTAATTATTAGTAATGTAAGCTAGCTAACTACTATTCAAATAAAACATAATAAATACTAAATCAAGTAAATAAATATTATAAACATGAACATATTTTTTAAAATTAAGGAATTTCTCATGGTCTTAATACTATTAATACATCAAGGTTTTATTATATGAATAAATATATCTCCTAAATATTCGATGGAGTAGATAATCGAATTTGTCAAACTATATTATTGCGTGAGACTACGTACGCACACTTTACTTACGTTATATCATATACCTCATCTTTATCCCTAAAAAATATTATTTTACAACCCACTTTATTTTATATTACGTCATTTATGTGACTCATCGCACACTTGTCACTTATTTACTAAAGGTTGTTGCCCACTACTATCTTCCGCTTAATCCGTACCACTTCCTTCGGTGGAGCATGTAAGGTTTGCATTGTGAAAGCATTCTTCTTCTTACTGTATCATCAATGTATGACAAGAATAATTTTAATAAATTTTATATTATATTATATTTGTAATTGTAACAATTTAAAAAATATATTCGTCTTTCTCTAGCGCTAAAATTGGATCGAAACGATCGAAATTAATAGTTTGAAAATTTCAGAATTGAAGAGTTTGTGAACTGATTAATTTTTAATTATAAAGTGTGTCGGCTTTAATTTGATGGGTTAACTTTCAACTTAATTGAATGTAATGTCTCTTTGATTTTTTAAATGTTTATGCTAAATACTTGTCTCTTAAGAAGAATAAAAAGGTCAAAAAATAAAAAAATCTATTGCCCACCGAACCATCACTCGTGTTTCGTGTTACTAGAGTACGGATTGGCATCTTCTTCCCAAAATTCAAACTCCTTGATATTCGAGATAAAATGTAGGATAAACAAACATGTTTCGCCCCCCGCATTATATTGTACTGATGTGTCCAATTATATTAAAACATTACAATTACAATTCAACATTTGACTATACACAATATTGTATTTAAAAAAAAGGGAAAAATCTGATTAGTGAAAGCCTGTTATTGCATTGCATCTAAAAATAAAAAAAAAAAATTTAAAGGAGACTTCTCTAATTTATTTTCAAAACACCCCCCATAAAGCAATTTTTGTCTTTCCTTCCACCTTCCAAATGCATGGCAACCTAGCTCTACCACCACGCTATCTTGATTTGCCAAAGCTCCATCACCATCGTGTAGCGCGATAACACTGTCTCACCACCACTGTGCTATGCGACATCACAGTCCCACCACCAACTCGCTGCGAGATACTATGGTTCCTGTTGAGATTATGTATTCTTTAAAGCATATTGATTTTTTGATTAATAAAATATTTCAAATATTTATTCAGATATTTTGAATTGCATTAATATTTTGAGCAAAGTTCATTTTATCATATTATATGTACTTATGCGATCACCATGTGGATTCGCATAAGACATAAATACTAAGATTATCTTATGATTAAATAAATTAAGTTCATGCAGTTGATAAATAAAATTGGGTACTTTATTTAGGTATAGATCGTAATAAATTCATTGAGTGATTTGTCTTAATCATGTATGAATTTATTGATGTAGTTTGTCTACATTGAATCTGGATCACATATGAGATTTAATTAACATAGTAATAACTCATCGGACTTATTAAATCTCATAGGCATTGATTCATCGTAATCTTAATCTTGAGTTAGTTATGATTTCATGATTGTAGTTGTTATTTTATTTGAATTACCAATGGGCATGACATACACATGTAGTTTAGATTACCCGGTATCTTGGTGGGAGCAATTACAAGTATTGAAATTGTAGATTAACAATATAGAATTTGTACGACACATCTCTTGATGAGTTTTCAGTACTTGATCATAGAATTCTCTGGCCAGAGTGTCTCAACATAAATAAGTATGTTGAAAATGATCATTAGAGAAAACCAAGTAAGTATCGAGGAAAAGATGTAATTAAATTGATTGGACAGATTGAGATATCAATTTAAATTAACGATGTGGTACAAAGGATTGTGCGAAGTAAAGAAATCAATGTAGCTTTGGCGAATTATATTCGAGCATATAATCATGGAGGTCAATTCCAATCTCATAGTGGAGTAGAATTGGAATTAAATAATTATATTTGTTTAATTACAAATTTAATTATTGTAGCCACTATTGTACGTTCCCAAATGATCCCCATGTTAGCTCATTTAATTGACACCATCATTGGACCTAAAGCAAGAAAACTCAGCATATTAGATGAATATTATAATTATAATATTTGTTAAGGCCTAGTATGTTATATTCAAGTGTAAATGGGGGCTTGTAATATATTACAAGGTGGTCTCCTAGTTAGTTACACATTCCTTCCACTTTCAGGTAAGCGGAGAGATAGTTAAAAGAGGAATCTTATTTTAAATAGAAATCCTAAGTTAAAAGATGAAATATATTTTAAATAGAAATCTTAATCCTAACATACTAGGGTTTTTCATAAGATATTATAAAAAGGGGCTTTATTCTCTTAAATCAAGATGAGGAGAACCCCAGGGATTCTAAGGAAAATAAAAAAGGCATCTAAGAGGAGCCAGTTGTAATTGGAGAGTGGTGAAACAGACGCCCACACGTCCAGTGTTGATCAAACTTGAGTCATAGCCTGGAAGATCGTTTGGAGGCGGATCTACAACTCTCAATTGTTTATCTTCTCAAAACATCAAGGTATGAATTTATAGATTACTTAATTCTTATATATTGTATGAGATCGGTCTTAAAAGGTTTTAATTTAAAAAATTAAAAAAACCTAGTTTATTTTCCCTTCAACTCCTCCATCGACTTGCCTACCATTCACTACAAGAATCATCAATATGCAAATTTGATGTCTTAATTTGAGTTTGATGTCTGATTTAGGGTTTATTTTTGAAGGTTGGGGTTTCATTATTGAATGTTTGATAGAATCGGTGTTTGTAAATTGTAATCATTGAATTGATTATTGGGTTAAATTTTCTGATAATTTTTTTTTTATCGGGTGTTATATTTGTTGCAATTTTATTATCGAACTAAAACTTTGCAGAGACCATGTTCTTTTCCTTTCTCCTTTTGTTTATTTTTTGCATTAATTATTCATTAAATTTGATATATGATTTTATTAACTCTGTTTCAAACTTTTTAAAAATATTAGTAACTGATAAATAACATATTTAACAAATCGAAAAAAAAAGTGTTGTCATTTGAAAAAGAAGATTGGTGTCGAAAATTGTATAATTGTTGTATTATTAGTGATTAATTTGAATTTATCATCACAAAATTAATACAATGTAATGAAACACCAAACATATGATAAATAAAATTAATACAATTTAATGTAGTACTAAATATTATAAAATATTAATATAATACAATATTAATGTAATACACTCTGTATTAAATAACGTAATAAAGTATACCGAACTCTCCTTGTAAAATTAGTAATGTGAAGTCATTTAGAGTACTTCATAAACTTGAATTTGATGATGATAAAGTTTCAGCTATGTTAGAGTTATTTAATCGTGGAGTATTATTTTATAACCACAAGATTAAAGCATTAAATTTTTTATATTATTTATCATTTTATCCGTGTGACTATGATTTGTGCTCGATTTTAGAGCAACTCCGAACTAGCTATAACTTAATAATAATAATATATAGGATTGAATGAAAATTTTGTTTGTACGTGAATATATATATTTAATGTAATCTTTGTTTAATAATTTATTATTTTGAATGGTACCTACTACATTTATTTCGAATAATACTTAAAATATTAGTATTTATTCAAAATAATAATATAACATGGTTTTATTTTTAGTCTCACAAGGAGTGTTGGATGGTGAAGTCATCTACCACCGACATCCTGACGCACTTTATTGAAGAAGAAATAAATCAACCGATGACAAATTGAAAAAGATAATAAGACCTGGTCCTGGACAGCCACCGTAATTTTCGTTATGTTGCCTGAATTAAACTAATTAATAATTAGCAATTCAATTGGAAAAATAAATAAATAAGTAAAAAAACTATTTTAATTCCCATCTTTAATAGTTTCTTTTTGTCTTTTCCGGTTATAAATCCTGTTATTACATTAGAAATGTATTTCTCATGGTTCTTGTGTACAAAAGAAGTTATTTTATAATTGTGTAAACAAAGTTGATTAATTGGTTGAATCTTTCATCTGAAAATGTAAGCAAAAAATTATACTTATAAAAAGAAATTAGGCCGGATTCAAGAATATTTTATGAAGGATGTGCCGGCTATGACCAATAATGACTTGTGTAATTCTTTTATATTTAGTGTTGGGTCATCCTCCATTCCTTCTATGTTGCGGTGTATGAGATACAACCGACTTTTATTTCTTAGGACTGACATTTTACTAGTTGTTCATTAAATTAATTTGTTTTTAACAACAAAATTAAAAAAATTATAAATAACTAACATAAAAAGATTTTGAATGATACAAAATATTTTAATAAATTTTATTTTAAATATAATAAAATGAATTGTGAAAAAACTATAAAATTAATCATATTCTTATACTTTCAATTAAATATCAATATGTTGGTGGTTGGTCTAAGTTAATTTCGTCCGCCTATAATTTTGGTTAAACTTCCTTATTTTTTGGATCCAAGGTTCTCACATTCAAAGTTCCCATTTTTTTCATCAGATTCCAATATTTTTGATAACTAATTAGTTTTGGTTTAACTTTCTCATATATGAAAGTTTCAACTGATTAAGCACTAATTTTGAGTTTCATGTTCCTATTTTTTTGATCAAATTTCAATATTATAGATAAGTCTCTAGTCTTAATTAAGCTTTCTTGTATTGGGTTCTAAAGTTCCAACTAATTTAAACATTAGTTTTGGGCTCACGTTCCTAATTTTTTATCAGATTATAATATTATAGATAAATATCTAATCTAGTTAAACTTTTTTATATTGAGTTCAAAAGTTCTAAATAATTTTACCATCAGTTTTAGGTTTATGTTCCTTTTTTTTTTTTTTGTTGCTTTTGATTCTAACAGTATATAAGTTGCTAGTTTTTGTTAAACTTTATCATTTTTTTTTTGTTCTATAGCTTCAATTAATTAACCGTGGATTTTAGGTTTGATGTTCATATTTTTTTTTAGTTAGATTCCAACATTATAAATAAGTTTTTAGTCTTAATTAAACTTTCCCCTTTTTGATTATAAAGTTCCAACTAATTAACCACTAACGTTTTAATTAATCTATTATCTGGCAGTGCAACGTGAATGAATAATATTAATATGAACTAAGACTAAAAACTTATAACAACGAAGACACAGTAATTGATTAATATTAATACAGTAATTGGCTTACTCAATATTAATTAATTTTTCTATAGGATATAAACAAAAAAAAGCCAATTAATTGTTGTATTAAATAATTTTGAAATTTTGATTTAATTATTTTAAAATTTCCTTAAAAAGTAATTTTGAAACAAAGTTTAAATGTACTTATTATTTCAGGAAGAAAAATAAAATATCTATTTTTGTCATTTACGTATACAACTCACATAAATGGTGGATAATTTAACAGACATATCCTATAAATTATTTGAGAAGTTATTATTCAATAATCTAAATTTACCAAATACACAATTAAATTGTTCTGAAAGCTGATTATTTGAGAATCAATCCTATAAATAATTATTTAGGAGTCCAATGCAATCCCAATCATACCCTAAGCTTTGAAGCAATTTAATTTATCAAATAATTAATTAATTTAAATTATACTTGTAATTATAAATAACAGTTTAATGTTATAATATCCAATACCCTAATAGCAATTGGTCAAAAATTAACACAACATATTTACACGTCCATTATAAGTATCCATAGAAATTGTTTGATTGTTGTAACCAACATTACATTTATAAGCATCCATTAGTAGTGTTGTATCCGATATAACTATGAACAAGATAATCATTTGATAATTATCTAATATTTTGATTAAATAAATGTCCTGATATTGGTAGGTATAGGTTTGAGTCACTATATGAGTATTGTGGGATTAATTTCTTTAAAATATTTAGAAAAAAAAAATTAGTTCATTATATAGGTCTAGACTCAAGATATTTATACTGTAATCCATTATCAAAAAGTTGATAAAAATATTTTGATAATTGTTATGCAAAATGTAATTATATTTATAATGAAATATCAAAAACCTCTAATAGTAAGGACTCGGATAGGCTTCTCTCTAGGTAGTTTGAATTGAAACTATGCTATTGAAGCTTTAGGGTTAGACTGATCCTTATGATTTTTAACTTGTTAGAAAAAGTCATTTGAAAAAAAGTTGATTTGTTTTTGTGCCTTCCACAGGGATGCCTATTTCAGTAATTAAAATAAGAGTTTAGTCTTGTGCTCTAAAGAGTGAAGCCAACTATTTTTCTATACTAATAATTTAGCATCCGGTCTGTAAAACTAAGTATTTCACACTATCTGAAGTGATGATTTATATTAAATAAGCTGATAACTTATTATTTATTAAAAAGTATATAACTTGTCATTAAATTTTTTTCTTACTGTTTGTGTAGGTACTCTAGCTCAAAACATTTAATTTTATTAAATTATATTTAAATATTATTATCATTAGCATAGAAATCGCATATTTTGAGTATATTTTCATGTTTTTCCAAAAAAAAAAAATCTCAATGTCAAGTTGAGGGGGTATTTGGTAGTTTTAAACTGATCAGTTTGTTATTTGCCTAAGATGAGGGTAATTGCATGATAATAACCTTTAATAATTGCTTATTTAAATAATTGATTCGGCGGCCGATTACGTACTCTATTAGAAAAAAAGAAAAAAGAAAAAAAACAACTGTATGAAATACAAGCGCCGTCTATTAAGGGGACCCATATAGCTGTACACAAATTTGATGTTGGACAAACCTGTACCGGATCATTCTAACTTTGTTGAAAGTTATTGTCATTTGTCACAATCAGATGAATAAATTTCAATGTTCATTCATATAAGACAAAGCTGACCCATGTTATTTTATGCATAAATTTCTCTTTAATTACTGGACGCAGTGATTAGACTAATCGGGGATGTTTTACTAAACAAATTGTTTTTAAATGTTTTTAATTAAAAACAATAACCTATGTCAACTATTTATAAAAAATGACCCGATTCCAGAACGAGCCCAATTGAATTTAAAAATTTCTAACCAAAGAGAACAAATGTAAAAAGAAGTAAATTTATGATAAATTGTTTTTGTCATCAACGTAGCATTGAATTTGAACTCTTCTACAAGGTTGCATATAATTATTATGCTTTGTGATGATTTTTGTAAATTCACGAGAGTTTCTAACAACTAGCTCATAGTAATTTCAACATCATCCATTTGGCACAATAATATATAGAAATACTCTCTCTTTTGTTAAATTTTCAGATAAACTGCATGCCCGTGACACTGGGGTCCCCGTAGCTTTTTCTATCTATAGCTCTATGCCTGCAAATATTTGCAATGACTCCAAATCAGACAATTCTTTTAAATGAAGTTTCACAAAATTTAAATTTACATCACTCAATATATTTGTCATTTTCTATTCCCAACGCGTGGATAAGAGTTTTAATTTACTTTGGGTGGGTGCATGTTATAAGCACAAATAATTACAAGACCATTATTTAGATGTCTTTTTTGGCACATGGCTCATTGCAGATTTGTTTTTTTTTTAATAATTTTGCAAATTAGGAGAAATCAAAATTTATTAACTAGCCACAATCCTCTATGGCCACTGCAATGTATTATTAAAAGAATATAAAAAAAAATCTGTTTATTAGTTGATTTTCGGAATGAGAACAAAATCATTTTTTTGAACTTTTATGGCAACTGGCAACTCCATCGTCGAGATACACAAGAATTTCACGAATCACAGCGCCCCGACTCAGTAGCCATTAGCACTAGAAAAATGAAGTTTTTTTTTTTGTTGACAAGAGAAAAATGAAGTTAAGAAATAAAAAAAATAAAAAAAACTGAGCACATGCGGACAAAATAAATTGAAGATTTTCAAGAAAGTCACTCTTTGTACACGTGGGAGAGACATGCTATCCATCTTATCTAAACCCTACAAGAGACACGTAGCAAAATCATCCAATACGGCCGCGACACGTTGTGTGATATTATTAGCTGGAGCCAAAGAACGGTTTTCTGATGTGGAACATCGCTGTCAGAAAGAGAGAGAGAGACTGACTGAGAGAGACGCCTACAGCATGTAAGTGGGTAGTGATGGGCTAATCACTTGGTGACATGCCTTGATGAAAGTGTCCTTGTACTTTTGCCATCACTTTATTCACTTATTTGCTATTTTGCCACTGTTGTAGTCTAACTACTTTTCCGACACCTATGGAGCATATTGACAGTAATGGCCTCCTTATTACCATCTATTTGCATGCAATACCTAGTTCCTTGTATTAAAGCATTTGCTTCCTATAACGTAAACAGCTTGTAAAAAAAGCAAACAACCAAAAGAGATGCTCATTGCCCGTCGCCCCATTGCCCATAGGTTCTAAGTGTTGGTTACAACTACAATTCTAATATAAAGTTTATTCTATCATTTGTGGCGTTTAACTTTTTTAGCTTACATTATTAGTTGAAGTGTCATGCATACGCATAATATAACATTTATTTAGTTGTAAGTCATGAATTACCATTAATTTCATTTTACACTTTATATATATAGATAGTTCAATATCATTAAATATTACAGATTATTAGTTATTCTTACTATTCTTATTGATATTATTATGCACATTTTTTTTATAAAAAAGTTTTGTCATAATTTTTTTAATCATTACATTTTGTTTGTTTAAATTTTGAATCAAATGATAGTCTTTTATTAATTTCCAATAAAATAAAATATAAATTTAAAGAATTTTAGGAAATAAAATATAAAAATATTACATCTTTTAAATAATATACTAATACTATACTTAAATAACTATTAACTTGATGTATTTCTGAATTGTTATTTTATTATCCATTAAATGCACGAAGGATACATCTTGACATTAGGGGCAAGCATAATGTAGCAATATGCAAAAGGTTAGGCTTAGATTCCGAAACAGAGAAGACATAACAAGACCTCGAGAGGTTCCTATCATGGAGGGTCTCATCTCTTACCTAATCTTTTTGACTCAAAGGGAACTCTCGTGGCAATTTTGGAAAAACAAGGTGGCATCTAATGCCCTGCGAGCTAAAAATAAAGTTGATGGTTACTGTCTGAAATATTGTTGTCATGTAGGGGTACTTTTGTCAATAAAAAGTACAGCCATACAAACACATAAGTTAACGACTTAGCGTGTAGAAGTTGCCTACTGCGCATTGGATGGATAGGGATGTGAACACAGAGGAAAGTTAAGACGAGAGGGGAAAGAAAAAATTAAAATAAAAAAATACGAAAGCAGTGATTTTCTCTCTCTGTTCTGTTCAGTGGAAGCTAACCTTTTCTGTCCTTATTTTATTTATTATTTAATGTCTCTAAAATATGATAAATATTTTTTTTTCTTATTATATGCATTAAATTTCAAGTCTCTTATTATTTTTTGTAACTTTTTATTGGGTGGATGGATGGTATGGATATAGAGATAGTGGCCTCTGCTAGTAGACAATTCTATTTTCTACCACCATTTCCATTTGGCAAGCTAAATCTTTTTGTTTCTCCAATTGTTCTTTCTTAAATCTTTCTAGTGTTTTAGTAGTGTCCATGAATCATTTCTTTTTACCTTCTTTTACATGTACAACAAGTTGTAAACTCTTGTTGAGTCAAACCTTAATAACATCCACTTGGTTGATTTTCTTTATGTTTGATTTCAGGAGTTTAAGGAGAGTCGAGAGTCTTATAAACTAGATTATCTTGTCTAAAGATTCTTCGTTGGGTCTCTGATTTGATTGCTAAATTTCGAACCTTTGTTGCTAGCCAGTTTGGTTCTGTGCTTTGGTTTCTAAACCGGCTTGGCTAACAGAGTAAAAATCAATTTCTGTTAAGAATTGGAAACTTCTGAGGTGTTCTTCGATATTTTTTTCCTTTTGTTGGAGGGGGTTCAATGCATTCCCTTTTAGGAGAGGATAGCCTCTTGTAGTGAATTTGGGGGTGGGTGAGCTCTAGTTCTTGCTAACTTCTATTCCTCTTATTTCAAATTTGGATTTTTGTTTATGTTGGGTTTTACTGGACAGCCTCTGTATATTTGGTAGTGGGTCATTTCTATAGCTGGAATTAACTATAATTAAGACCCACTTCAGCTTGTTACTGTTTTCAAGTTAGCTGGAGGTGGAGTTGGAACTAACTAAACTCTTTTGGATGAGTTTGCTTCATGTGTTTGGGTTTGGTTTAAAGGTGGGGCATTTACTTTGGATGCTATGCTGCTGGATAGTTTCTGTGATTTCAATGAACTGCTTCATGAATTGTGAAAGTAAGGATACCAAGACTGATTTGCGGGGTGAAGTTTTTAAGATGTGGCTAAATTGCTGGGAGAGGATCTCAGGGAACAGTTACAAGATTCATCATTTGTATTACCAGTCTATTGGGTCCAAAAGAGTTAGAGAAACATGGTGGAGAAAGGTCTTAATCACATGGTTGCTTTTATGGACTTTGGTTTCTCTGTGGATCTTTTGGTACATGAGCTCACAAGCTACAGAGAAGAGGAGAGAGGCTCTTGGTAGTATGTGTGATGAGAGGGCTAGGATGTTACAGGATCAGTTTAATGTGAGCATGAATCATGTCCAGGCTATGTCCATACTGATCTCAACTTTCCACCATGGCAAGAACCCGTCTGCTATTGATCAGGTATGTGATCTCCTCTGTTATCTTTCGCGACTTTAGATTTGAAACAGTTTGCAATTGATAATTCTCCATTTTTAGCTCTCAATTCCCTTGCTCTGGTTTGTTTTTGCAAAGAGAATTTGTCTTAATTTTTCTTGTGTCATGAACTTTGTGCCAGAAGAACTCCTAAGTCTGGAGTGAATGGGGTTTAGATTGGATTGATTAGGGTGCTTAATTTTGTAGTTGCTTCTAATTCTGCAATGAGAGCACAAGCATTTTCTGTATGGTACATGGTTTTGTCTCAAAATGTTAAATTAAGTAAATTTCTATGTGGTTCTGTAGAGATTGTTAATGTGGTCAGCTTAGCTTAACCTAAAGCCAGATCTGAGTTCTTTTCATTATAGTCTTCAGTGAACCAAACAAACTAACTTTAAGAACATGTAGATGACTTTCACTAGGTACACAGAAAGAACTGCTTTTGAAAGGCCGCTCACAAGTGGCGTGGCATATGCTGTTAGGGTGCTCCACTCTGAAAGGGAAGGATTTGAAAAGCAACAAGGCTGGACTATTAAGAGGATGGATACCATCGAACATAATCCTGTTCATAAGGATGAGCCATCCCCAATCGAGGAAGAATATGCTCCCGTTATCTTTGCACAGGATACTGTTTCACATGTGATTTCTCTTGATATGCTTTCAGGAAAAGTAAGCTTCTTTTTACAATTTCAGTGCTTCGTGCTGTGAAGTTTCTTTGCCATACCTATAGATTTGACCGATAAATGCGTATTACTTCATCTTAAAATCGTGACATGTCGAAGTTATCTTGACCTTTCATGTTCATATTTTACCATTTTGAAAGCTTATGTGTGAAGCTTCATTACTTGCATATCACAGGAGGATCGTGAAAATGTGTTGCGAGCAAGAGCATCAGGAAAAGGAGTCCTCACTGCTCCTTTCAGGTTACTGAAAACAAACCGCCTCGGAGTTATTTTGACATTTGCAGTCTACAAGAGGGAGCTCCCCTCGAATGCTACTCCAAATGAGAGGATTGAAGCAACTGATGGGTATGTATTGAATTCTATCGAAGTCATAGTTTTTTGAGAAAAATTTAACGTGGTTTGCACTCCTTTCCGCATCTTCAGTGACAAGATCAGGACTAAACAGTTTCATTTATAGACATGTACTGAATGGAAAAGAACTTTATTTTTTAATAAGTAATATGCTGAACTCAATGTGCAGAAAACACCTTCTTGTTGTGAATGATATGCAGTAGAAAATGAAAAGATTTTATTCTTCTTGATATCATCCTATGTAGTAGTGGAATGCTTTCTAGTGATCACTGAAAAAAATACACAATTACTATGGTGAAGAATATCGGGGAATTTTTCTAATGTTGTTACTGCTGCCAAACCAGATATCTTGGTGGAATCTTTGACATTGAATCACTTGTGGAGAAGTTACTTCAACAGCTAGCAAGCAAACAAACTATATTTGTGAATGTATATGACATCACAAATTTATCTCATCCAATCAGTATGTATGGTTCAAATGTATCAGATGATGGTTTGCGGCATGTTAGCACCCTTAATTTTGGAGATCCGTTTAGAAAGCATGAGATGCGTTGCAGGTAGTCAATAACTTCTTCTCTCTTACTGAAGATTCTTTGAGGTTCTGTTTCTGTCTGGTTCATGTGTTTGTGAACGGTTGTTATATAATCATGTTCTAGATCTCTTACCCAAAAGATAGGGAATCTTATGTTTGAAAGGAGCTTTCCCTGTTTCCCTTATTATTTTAGTTATTAGGATGTAAAGTAGTTTAAACGGTCATGACCTGAGTTGTTTTTAATGCAGATTCAAGCAAAAAGCGCCATGGCCATTCTTAGCAATAACAACTTCAATAGGCATCCTTGTGATTGCATCACTTGTTGGACATATATTCCAGGCAACTGTGAATCGAATTGCTAAAGTTGAAGAAGATTACCATGAGATGATGGAACTTAAAAAGAAGGCTGAGGCAGCTGATGTTGCAAAGTCACAGGTGCTTGATACTTCTAATATTCTGGAAAGATTTGTTCAGTTTCACTTCTTATGTTTATGTTGTTCTAATCATGCTTTGACCTTCTGTAGTTCCTTGCTACTGTTTCTCATGAGATCAGAACTCCGATGAATGGTGTTCTAGGTGAGCTTTAAGCTTTCTTTTTTCTCTATCTCATAATAATTATTCTGGAAAATTATTTACGATGAAATCCAGGAATTAATAACTGTGATTTTGTTATTTTGCAGGGATGTTGGATATGCTTATGGATACAGAATTAGATGTCACTCAACAGGATTATGTCAGAACTGCACAAGCCAGTGGTAAAGCTCTTGTCTCACTGATAAATGAGGTTTTGGATCAGGCAAAGGTCGAATCTGGTAAGCTTGAGCTTGAGGCAGTGAGCTTTAATCTGCGGGCAATTTTGGATGATGTATTATCGCTCTTTTCTGGGAAGTCTCAAGATAAAGGCGTAGAGGTCAGCTATGTTTCCATTTTTGCAATGACATTTTTCTGGTGTTAATATTTTGTCGTCTAACATCTGAACTTTTTAAATTTGCATAAAATAATTCATGGGCAAGAGCAGTTGGCAGTATATATATCTGATCGCGTTCCTGAAACTGTAATTGGTGACCCAGTGAGATTTCGACAAATCATCACCAATCTCATGGGAAACTCAATTAAAGTAAGTTTGCTGTCAATTCTCAATTGAGTTTAGTTAAGAAATTTCTAGGGAATTAAAAATTCGGATTTTGTGTGACATATTGTGGAACTTTGAGGGGAACAAATGAACTATCCAGAGGATTTGTTTAATGTGCATTGCACAAAGCAAAGATTTATGTTTATAGTTCAATATTGTGCCTTGTCGGAAGTGAAAGAAAAAGAAAATCCAAACATATGAGACAAATGGATCCACAACCTTATTCTGAAGATTTGTGTTGTGTGTGGTTTGCTATAGGCATGATTGTGCTTTCTGTTGTATGTAGATATATATAAGGTATCGGTATGATACATATTTAATGTAGGACATGTTCTGTGTTCTGCGCATGAGTAGCAATGTAAATGAATTTTCACTGTGCTTGTACAGTTCACGGAAAAAGGACACATCTTTGTCACTGTTTATCTTGTTGAAGAGGTGGTTGACTGTATAGAAGTTGAGACAGAATTGTCATCATCAAAGAACACCTTGAGCGGTTATCCTGTTGCAGATAGATGCCACAGCTGGAAAGGATTTAAAACTTTCAATCAAGATGGATCAACTAGTCCATTCAAATCATCATCCTCTGATCTTATAAATTTAATTGTGTCAGTTGAAGATACAGGTCCAGGAATCCCTCTAGAAGCCCAATCCCGCATTTTCACCCCTTTTATGCAGGTTGGTCCATCTATTTCCCGAACTCATGGAGGTACGGGTATTGGGCTAAGCATAAGCAAGTATTTGGTTGGCCGCATGAAGGGTGAAATTGGATTTGTTAGCATTCCAAACATTGGGTCTACTTTTACATTTACTGCTGTCTTCGGCAATGGCTTCTCCACTTCAAACGAGCACAATAGCCAGCAAATGAACAACCAGCCAAACTCTGTGTCCTCAGAATTTCAAGATATGAAGGCATTAGTTGTGGACCCCAGATCCATCCGAGCCAAGGTGTCAAAATATCATATCCAACGTCTTGGTATTCAAGTTGAAGTGGTTTCTGACTTGCTTCAATGTTTATCTCAAATAGCCGGTGGGAATAAGATCATCAACATGATCCTTGTCGAGCAAGAAGTTTGGGAGAAGGATGCTAGTGTTTCAACCCTTTTTGTTAACAACTTGAGAAAACTTGGCTGTGGGTTTCAGTCAAAGCTGTTTCTTCTGGCTAATTCTATCAGCTCTTCTAGAGCAAACACTTCAACTGATGGTGTTAGTATTCCTACTGTAATTATGAAGCCCTTAAGATCGAGCATGCTGGCTGCATCTCTACAACGAGCCATGGGTGTTGGGAACAAGGGTAATACCCGGAATGGGGAGTTCCCCAGCATGTCTCTGCGTCATCTTCTTTCAGGGAGAAAAATATTAATTGTTGATGACAATAATGTGAACCTCAAAGTAGCTGCTGCTGGTTTGAAGAGGTATGGAGCTGCTGTGGTTTGTGTAGAGAGAGGTAAAAAGGCGACTGAGCTCCTGACACCACCCCATCAGTTTGATGCCTGCTTCATGGATATCCAGATGCCGGAAATGGATGGGTATGAGATGATTCCTTTGGAAGTTTTTTACTTAAAGAGCAATTCTTCTTTGGAAATTAAACATGAAAATCTCATGGAAATTCTTGTTTGGAAATTAAACATGAAAATCTCATGGAAAATGAGTTACAAGCTTCTCTAGAATAAAATTGTCGTCATTATTTGGCTTGAGTCTATGAATTGTTGACTGATGATGTGATGGCGACTTATCATGGTTGACTTATTCTGCATTCATAGCTCTCTACTTATAATCTTCTTCATTCTGCTTCTAAAAGCTATTTATTCTGTTTCTTTGTAGGTTTGAAGCTACAAAGATAATTCGGGATATGGAGCATAATTTCAACAATCGAATTCGACGCGCAGAAGTATCTATTGAAGCTTTTGAAAATGTTTCAAACGTCCATGTACCCATTTTGGCCATGACTGCAGATGTGATCCAAGCTACTCATGAGGAATGCCTAAGGAGTGGAATGGATGGATATGTTTCAAAACCATTTGAAGCTGAACAACTATATCGAGAAGTTTCACGCTTTTTTCCACCCATTCCTGATAGGAGTCCATAGAGGGGATGTCTGTTGAAGGCACATTGATGCCGTTGGCACAAGGCCTTACTCTCCAGGGTGCTTGGAATTTTTTAAATTTGTTCGACTTCTTCCCAAGAGTGAGTTTTCCTCCCAGATATGCTCTTTAACATGCACACATTTTTACGGGTCAGAACCTTGCAGCAGTCCCCCAAGTTTGTTTCTCTCGAATTGTAGAATACTAACTGGCATGAGGAGTTAATTTATTCCTTGCTCTGCTCCTTTCAGGAAAATATATGTTATGTGGCCAGAGAGTACATAGAAGTCATGCCTAATTCAGTAGTATATTCCATCTTATTTCCGGACCTTTCAAAAGGTTTAGTAATATGTTATTTCTGTGCAAGGTCAGGACTACTCTGTAAACTGATCGGAGAAATCCAATTGCTTTGAGTTTATCATAGAAGTAGAAGCTAAGCGGTTGCATGCATCAATTACTCTTATTGAACAGTAATAGCTGCAACTATTTGAGGAGATCTTGAGCTCTCACTCTCTCTCAATCTGACTGTTTATCGTGTCGGGATTCGGTTGAAAGGATTCAAGGTTGGTTTCTCAGCAACCGAGGGGAGAATGCATCATGCCATCATGTATATTTATGATTGTCAACTAAAAATTTATTTGATGTATATTTATAATCGCCCTTATATCTTATTAATTCCTTCTAACACTGCTTGTGCCAGGCGATTGTTTAGTAGGTACTAGTGTAACAAGTACAGAGACGGTGTAATCAAATTTGAGCAATCCCATGATTATTCTATTATTTTGTACATTATTTAGAATCATTAACTCTATTTGTCATTATAACACGATTTATTTGATGCTCATTGGAACCCTTTTAGGGTCCCATTTTCCTCGATATGGGTCGGACTTTGGTCAACTGAACCAAACCGGATTGGTTACATGTCTTATCATTTGTTTTGATTCTTTTGAACGATTTATTTTCCAAACCGAACCGATTGACCGGTTGGGTTAAAGCCATAAAAATTGATAGTAATAATAAAATGGCTTGCCTACTTTATGTTCTCATTTATTTATTTTTCGATATATTTTTATCTACTGTTAAAGCCGCCACGTATGCAATTTTTTTGGTCCAGGATTTGAATAAATTTTCAATTTTTTTGATCTATTAAAGTAAGTACATATAGACTCACTTAATATACAAGTCGATATGTCCGAGTGGTTAAGGAGACAGACTTGAAATCTGTTGGGCTTCGCCCGCGCAGGTTCGATCCCTGCTGTCGACGTTTTAAATTTCAATTTTTTTTTATCAAAAACGTGAAGCCCATATTATCAATCAGTACATAGACCGAATCCGCCGTCCAAAAATGTAAAATGAAAACTCCAGCCCACACACAGTAAGCCAGCTCATAAAATCCGCCTCGACTCTTGATATTTTCAATTTCAAATCTCAGCCGTTGATCTATTTTTACCTAAATCAAAGCCCTCCAACTCCCAAACAAAAATCTTAGAGCGCTTTCTATCTCTCTCTCGCGTTCGCGTGAGTCTCAAGCGGAAACAGCAAACGCAAAATTCGAAAAGAGAGGCAGGGGTAGGAAGGGATTTTGAAATTTAATCAGATGGATCCAGACTCAGTGGCTAAAGCCTTCGTCGAGCACTACTACACGACGTTTGATGCCAATCGCACGGGGCTCGCCAATCTTTATCAGGAAGGTTCGATGTTGACTTTCGAAGGTCAAAAAATCCAAGGCTCGCAAAACATCGTCGCTAAGCTCACTAGCCTTCCCTTCCAGCAGTGCCAGCACTCCATCACCACCGTCGATTGCCAGCCCTCTGGTCCCGCTGGCGGTATGCTCGTTTTTGTCTCCGGTAATCTCCAACTCGCCGGTGAACAGCACGCTCTTAAGTTCAGCCAGGTCTTTACTTATTCTTTTTCTTATTTTATATTATTTTGATTTGATTATTCTGTGATCTGTCTATGCGGCATATTTCGATCGATCTGATTGCTATTCTATGATGTTGTTTATTTGTGGGGAAGCCGATAGCTCTCAGTTGATATATCTGCTAGATCTAGGGTTTCTTATTGGCTTTTTAGTTTAGTGCCTGTCTATCTACAGGTTTCTTTGTGATCTTCGTTTCATTTATTTAATATTAATTCCATATTCTGATTATCTTTTGCCTTTAAATTGTATATTTGTCATGATGCTTGTCTGAATTAAAATAATGTTTTGTATTTAGATTTTAGGGATACTTGAGGTGTCATGCCGCGGACGGTTTTAGCGTATTCAGTCTTATAATTTGAACATAGTCTATTTGGTCAGCTCATTTCTTTTCATTCTAAAATAATATCTTGTAGAATGTGTAAAGTGGATGTTGCAATTAGTTGATTTTCTTGCCGTAACAAAAATTGATATTAATTAGCTTCCATAAGCTATTGTTGGACAAATTCTGCCATGTTTTGACAGCTTTTTCATTGCCAATGCCTGCAAGAAATTGTAGAAATTTAATTTTCATTTGTTGAATGGGAATCTCTTCATCATAAGTGATATAATTTCTTTGTCACTTCTAATAGTCCTTGCATCCCTATGCTGATCTTCACATTGATGAGAAAGACAATCATAGGACTGTGATATTGTTTAATTAAAAGTAGTTCATTGATTGTCTATTTACTAGTTGATTGCTTCAAGTAATGATGAGGATATAGCTTAGGTTAGAGTGCTGCAATAACCTTAATCTGTTGAGTTTTATTTGGATGATGCTGTTGCTATTCTAAATCATGCAACTTGGAGTAGTTCAGTTTTCAGATAATGTTATTATAGCTAATCGTTGCTATATAAAATCCCATCTATCAATTTTATACTTCTCATGTGGTGAAATTGCAATGAGATTTTTTCTCACTAGTGGTTTTGTCTAAAGTACATCTATTGAGCATCTGATGAACTCCGTGCTGGCTTAAGTTTTAGTGTTTTACTATGAACATATGATTTCTTCTTCATGACAAGGAGGCAGTGATGACTTGCTAATTTGTTCTCTCTTTCTCTCTCTGTTTTATTGAATATTGAATATTTGTAAACAAGTTTCTTCCCCAATCCAAATGCCAAAAAAAAAAAAAGGATAGAGAGAGATAGAGAGATCTTGACCACTCTTAAAAGATCATATTAGTTGAATCTACTGTGTGTTACATCCATTTGAGCACTTCTGCATTACGTGTTCATTTATCTTATGTACGGAATCTTACCAATTTTTACCAGTGATTTTGATCTAGGCATTATGTATTGCTTTACGGTACCATGTATGTTGAGAGATTAGCATAGCTGTTTAATAGGAGAGGATTGGGAGCCCCTCTTTTTATACACAATTATTTACACACATTTATAATCATTAGATTACATCCCATCTAATGGTCAATATTAAAAATAAATTATATTTTTAAAGAACTATTTAATAAAATATTGGACCACGCTTATAATAATAATATTTTTTTTTAATTGTGACTTCTTGAAATTAGATTAAATCTTAAGAGAATTAAATGAATCTTTTTATGATAATTACCAGTGTCAAAAGAAATCTGTACGGAAATTCTTATATGTTGCAACTATATTAAGTACCCTATTGAGATTTAAACTCAAATCAAACTTAATTTTTTTTTTTCCAAATTTATTTTTCAAGTAATGAACAATTGAATAAAATTATCTGCACACTACGAAGAAATCCATTATTAGAAACACGTAAGAGGAGCATTTCAGATAAGGGCCAAACTGTTAATGCCAGCAATTCTGAATGCCTTACTCCTATGGATGAGCTGACTTCTTTGGTGGTTAGTGCTTTAGGATTTGCGGGGAGAGTGAAACAAAGAGATTATAAATCATAAGGGGGGAGGAGACACGAAATAGAGACAATTGATTATTAATTAAGATTTAATCCAATTTGCAGAAGACACTTTTAATAACAAAGTAAAACCCTTTCAGGAAGACAGAGAAATAAAGAATGAAGAAGTCGAGAGGGGGAGTAGGAAAAAAGGTAAATATTACTAGTGGGTCCACTGTTTTATTTTAATTATTTAAAAAAATATAATTAAGCTTGCTTTAATCTTGACGGTTAGATGAAATGTAATCCAACGGTTACAAATGTGTGTGAATAATTATGTATAAAAAATGGGCTCCTAATCCCGTCCCTTGTTTAATTGGTTTATTGTTACCTCGCATTTGTTTTGGATTCTCTCTCATGTTTTCATTTGATGTTATTCTCACTTCTAACCAATATTTATGGTCATCCTTCTGTTCTCAGATGTTCCATTTGATGCCAACACCTCAGGGAAGCTTTTATGTGTTGAATGACATATTCAGGTTGAACTATGCATGAAGAGAAGATTGATTGAAAAGGGATGCGATCCTTGTAGGAGTGAAACATGTTTTCTTTGATTGAAAAGGGATCCGATCCCTGTAGGAGTAAAACATGTTTTCTTATTTTTGTTGAATTTTAAACATTTAAATGAAAACTGGGTTTTTCTGTGGTTGGTTATGTTTAAGGTTCCATTGTGCCTTTTCTTAGAGACATCTTTTCTGAGATTGGTTGAGTGAAGGATATCCCTAAAGAAGTGGGTATTGGAGATTTGAGGACTTTGTAGTGGATCTTATTGAAATGAATCACAAATATTTGCAATTGTCTGATTACAGTTTTTTTGTTGTATTAATTTTCAAGTAACGGCATCTGCTTATTAATATTGTGACACTATTCCTTTGTATTGGTTATGTGCCAACTTGGAAGGGAGTTCACCAAGTGATTTAGAGAACTCTAGGGCAGCTGAGAATAAAGGTGCTGCACTATACTAATTTGTTGTAACCAGGACAGGGCCTAGGCCCCTGATGCTATTGTTTTCCAAGGCCTTCAAGTAGGACTAGGGCAGCTGAGAATAAAGGTGCTACTGCTATGCTACTCAAGTGTAGTGTTTATTTGTTTAGAGTGAGAGTGAGAAGTCTAGAGTCATTCCACCTAGTGTTTACTTATATGTTTATATGGGTGGTAGTCGGAGTCTCACTTCATGGGTCTCATTCTTTTTGTTTTCAAAAATATTCTTAATCAACTTGAAAAATTATAAGCATGTTGTGAATTGAAATAATAAAATATTTTATTTTTTTACATCATTAAAAAAAATAATAATTATTATTTTATATAATTAAAATTAATAATAAAATAAGTAAGTTATTATATAATTATATTTTCTTATTTAATTTTTAATTAAAAGTTATATATTTTTTATAAAGGGTAAAATTGTAATTCAATATTTTAATTAACAATCCACACTCTTATTTTAGTCTAAGTAAGGATTTTATTTTTATTCTCACTTTATATTCTCAATTTTAGTATTTTCACTCTTTAGGATTGCTATTTCAATCTGAAAAGTAAATCATATGAGTAATATTATATATATTTAATTTTTTATTTAAAATAATTATTTTAAATGATGTATTATTAATCAATTAGTTATAAAATTAAAGTGAATTATTTATATTATTTTATTAATAAATGAATGAATATCATATAATTTAAAATAATTATTTGAGATAAAAAAAATTGAGATGTATAATATTATTAATATGATATTGTAATAACCAAAACAAGCCTAGGTCCTGATGCTATTGTTTTCCAAGCCTGGTAGGGGCGGATGCTCACCAAACAACAAATTACTACGCCAAAATGTAGCCACTCGCCTGGGATAAATTTCTACGCAGATCTCAATCCTAGACTAGGCATTTTGAAAGCTTCGGGCATCGTGGGTACATATTAGCTAGGATGGGTCCATTAGATATGTTGGTTCTGGCTTGGTGGCTCTGCCCGACTGCCCCCATCTTATCCCAAGGTCATCATCCTTTCGTGCTAACTAAGAGTTTTTTTTTTTTTTTAAATACCTCATATAAATATTTTTATAACAAATTTTTATTCTCAATATTGTGAGTGCAATAATTTTCCCACTAAACTATAAGTCCATTAATTCATGCTAACTAAGAGTTTGTTTGGCTACATTTTGTCTCGCACAATGAAAAAATCAACTTAATTCTGCCATATTTTCATCTAATATGTATGATACAAATTAAATCAACAGTATCAACGTCTTCACCATATAAAACATCCAAACAATTTGTTTTCCAAAAATGTTTCAGCAGGAAAAATTGGTTGGGTTCACTCTTTTGTTTCAACAACATGATCGAGTCCACTTTTCTCCACTGCAATTGAATTCAGCAACTTGAGATTGCAAAACGTAGTGGCGTTTAGAATCCAATTGCACAAGATCAAGTTGAATAAGCATATAAACAGCTGCACCACACAAACATTATAATACACTTATTTTCTTAAAACACATTTGCCAGGAAAAAAGCAGAAAAGAGGCAGGTATACAATTGCACTCTCCTAATACAACCACTACTCATTGAACCTGGTGACAACACAATCATACCCCAGTTTTATGCTTATGCCAAACACCACAATGGTTTCAGTGTCTTTCACCATTCATACCGAATTCTGGTAAATCCATGTGGGGTAGCTCTGGCATTTTGAAAGGAGAGTTCTGAGGAGCTTCATGCTGTTGTTCTGCATCCCTGCCATTGTCTCTAGGACGTTTAAACATCCCTTTGAGCATGCTTCCAACAGCTTTAAAAGGGTGGTTTATTCCATCTCTAACTTTCAAAATCAGGTTGACCTCAGATAGTTGCCAGGACAAAGTGAGGACAATCATTGCCGAAAGAAGACAATGAGTTATAAAGTTCTGTCTCTTCACATGTCTAAGCTCATTGATGATCTCTTCTCTACTAATCTCAGCACCCTCACCACCTAACTGACCAGCATTCTCACCCTCAGTTTCCACTTCACCAACTGCAGAGGAAGTTGCCTCCTCTTGTACCAGTATTCCTCCAGGTTGCTTAAGGACCACATCTCCTTCTAATGACTCCAACTATCATCAGTAGAAAGTAAAGACACATCACATACAATTTGTCCACCATACTCACTGTCTTATTAAGCTGAAATCAAAGTAAGCTCACATGCGCCAAACTTGTACACAACATTGTTGAATTTGGTCAATTAACAAAATTAAATTGGCACAATTTACAAGTTTTTAAACATTTTACCGTACCTAACCAATGCAAATCAAGAAGAGACGCATTTGTCTTAAAATATAAAACCACCCCACTACTTTCAAATATATTATTCAACAAGACAATCTGTAATATCATACATAAAGAGTTTCAAAAAAAAAAAAAACAGTCAACACGGTAAATTTTTTAAATCAATTGTAGGATGTGCATTCTTTCAACACATTACAACTAGATATGCATTTGCGAGAATGAACATATTACAGCTAGTTATGCATTTGTCCCTACAAATATAATGTTTTATTCCAAAGGGATGCGTTTGAAATAGGTGTGAGGTGCTTAGGCAAAAACAGTACTTAGAAGGGTGACCCCGGGAAGTTCTCGGGTCGCACCCTCCATTAAAATTTATTTAAAAAAAAAATAGTGAGTGTGGGGACCATTCGCTGAAAAAAAGATCTTGGAGCTTGTTAAATTCGGTACAAGATTAACCACAAAGAGCCCCAAGGGATTATAACTACATTACTGAATTGTACAGCAGTTACAATGAACAACGGAAAACGTAATCAATTAATGAATAATGACTGCCAAAACTCACAGTAAAAGAAATGAAACGCAAGGGATGGTGGTGGTTTCAAGTTAATATAAAAACCTGAGAAAGCAAGTCAGAGAGCATAAGCTGATCATCTGGAGCAGAGGAGGCATCTTTGTTGCTATTGCTTTCTTCTCTGATTTCCTGATTTGCAAGATATATTAGCTCTGCTCTGTCTTTCGATTCCATTTTGGCTCTTCTTTTGGGAGTTCGAATTTGGATTTTGAGTTTGACTTTTGGAACGTACCGATTTTTGATTTATGAGAACCCAGTCGCGATCTATTTTTGAGTTCCAGAGTTTACCCTTTGGTTAAGGAAACACGTGGCATTGATGCCAGTCGTGGCCCAATTATTAGCCACCTCTCTTGTGGGCCCCGTCGATATCAACTGTCGTCCGCCGTCTGCAAGAGATTTTAACTTCACTTTTCATTTAAGTATTTTTTTTGGAGTAACAATTCAGTGCTCAACTTTAGTATGTCTATATTTCTTTTGTCCAGTATATCTCTCACAAGAGAGGATGAGTACTCTTTTTTAAAATGGAAAACAAGGGAAATTTATAAATAGCATAATTGGAAAATAAAAAACATAAACTGAAATGCTATTGCCCTTAGTATATGTTCATTTTCTTTTCTTATAAAAGGTAGGTCATCATTTCCAGGATTTACAAAGTTAGTACAGGAAACATGGAATTATCAATGAGAATAACTACCAAATACTACCAAACACATAGTACTATATAGAAACGGTATAGAATGATCATGTCGAAGTATTAAGTCAAAAGATTAGTCAAGCGAAGGGCACACAAATTAGGATGGTAAATATTTGGTTCTACACAAATCGGTATGATTCATCATCATCCATATCGACGGTATCACCTGCAGATAATGTTGCTGCAGCTTCACTTGTTTCACCCAGTTCAGCCTGCAAGAATGATTGAATATATCAGAAAATGCTATTGAAGATACCAAAGGCAAAATGCACCAAGTGCAACTACTACAGGACTAGTATTTTCAATTAGATAGTGGATCTTCTTAGTGATCCATCGGTGTCATGATCATAGACTTGAATTACAAGTCCCCACTTCACAAGCTACAAGCTCCAATATAAGGATGTTGATCCCATTTATTAGATCATTAGTTCATATAATCTGCTGTCAAACATTGTTTTGGCAGTTGAACTTGTCCCAACAATATTGACCACGAAAACAAATTTAGAGTAATTACAGAAACTGTCTAGACGGATGTAATGAACTGCATACGTGTCCAATTTCAGTGGCAAGTGAATATATGTAAGTACTATACTAAGGTCAAGGCTCATGGGATGAAAAGATTGACAAAAGGGCAGCCACACCAACCCCACCTAGTTTGAAGGTAAAATTTATGTAGGTTATATTCTAGGGGCAAGATTGTGCCAAATGAAGTTTTAACCAGGACAATTTATTTTAACCGGTAAAAAATATCACCACACACTGATGTACCTACACTCAATGAAAATCTTAATTACCGATGTTTAGAGGTAAATTTTAGGCTTTATTTCAGAAAGGCTATGAGTAATTAGAGAAGGCCATGGGCATTCCTATGCTTAAATGTTTGTCTACCAACCTTAGCTTGTCGGTATCTTTCAAGCATCCGACGATATTGGTTACGTGCAGTAGGAGAATCAACCATGGACAGTACTCGTGAGACAGCCTCATCAATAGATGCATCCACTTTCTGTCTGCGAAAAACTTTGAGAATGTCTTCGTCTTCACTTTCATCATTGGACTCTGTCTCTGGCCGAAAACCTCGCAAACCAACTCCTTTCCGTCGCCACCTTAGTATTACCTTATCCAAAACTCCCACAGCCCAACATATTACCTTGTACTTCTTCCTAACTTGATAGCCTCGCACATGAGCCTGAAAAAAGGTTCAAGCAATTACTTTTGTAAATCATCTTCCCCATTGCAGTAATAATTGATAAACAGTTCTTAATTTCAAACTCCGTGTGCACATGTTTCGTGTTTACAGAAAAGGACTGGAGATGCAGGAGGGAATGGCAATAATTAAGTCCATGTATCAAATTTTTTAACTGATTGATCTGTGGGTGGTATGACTCAGACATTTGACTTCAGTACTTGACCCTAGATGTATTTCCATTTGCAACATGTTCTCACAGGAAATTTGAGCAATAGTAACAGGAAATGCAATACCTGTATCTTCACAACTTTCTGACGAATTGCCAGATAATCTTTGCGACCTTTCCATCCTCTATATTTCTTCTGGATAGATAAAGCAGCTGAATTGTGATCACGAACATTACGAAATGCCAGTTTTGACATAGCTGAAAGCCCTGGAATGTCATCTGAACTGATACCATACTCATCTATGTTAGCACCGGTAGCTGCAACATCCCATTGTTGTCGCTTTCGGAAAGAGTGTGCCCGGAAAGCAGACTGAATACGTGCAGCAGCCTGAGCTGCATTCCTAACTGCAGCCAATGTATCTTTAAGTGAAAGCTGATCCTCAGTGGAAGAGACGTTACCATTCGAGATACTATTCACAGTTATTTCTGCTTGAACCTCAGCAGAGTTTTTGGAAAGCTCACTTTCTTCCAGAGTGAGGGATGAAAGATGGCTAGTTAGTGCCACTTCTGAAAGATAACCGGCAAGACCCTTGTGCCCACTGGTGGCAGCAATGGATGCTGGGGTTCTACCAGTTGGATCTAGTGCATTGGGATCTGTCACTGCACCAGCTGATGCACCAGAAGCTAAAAGAGCCGCCACCATTTTTTCCCTGTAACAAAAGAACAACATATATCACTAAGATCTATCTGCATATGACAAAATGAGACCAACATGTTATTATGGTTAAAGCTATAAATGATTAATGGTTTTTATTAACAGTAACTTGATGAACAGAACATTAACCAACAAATTCTCTCATTTGCAATGATATATAAATTATTGCGGAAAGCATGGATATTATCCACTGGGAAGAAAACTTTTATAATAAAAAAGGTATTGGAGAATGCCAAACTGTATGCAAAACAGAAAACAGATAACAGCAATGCTATCTCATTTCCGGTTTCTCTGCCCTAGGGGTTTGCCAAGTGGTTTTCAAGTAGCTTTCTTTAGCTGTTCACCTAAGTTTAAATCTTGGAGGAGATAGGGGGCTAAAAAATTTGAGTTGGGCTTTGTTGACCCCCTACCTTTTATATATATATATATATATATTTTTTCTTTTTCCCTTAAAAAAAAAAAAACTCATTATGTTCACCATGCATCACAATTCTCTTTACCACCAGATTGATAGAAACTAGAAAGTACTGCAGAAGAGACAATACAATAGCATAGGTAATACAGTATTGTAATACTCCATGGTAATTTCTGCACATACACATATATATGCATATGAATAAATGTGTAAACATCAAAGAGATTTTCACTTTACCTTCCAAAACGTGCAGCCCAATGAAGAGCAGTCCATCCATTTATATCCCGGAAATTTATACTCACTCCACAACTGAGAATTGGGTTTAATGCCCACTCAAAGCCCAACCCAGCAACCATATGTATTATCCCTTGCTCTTTCTTGGACAAGGAACAACCTGGCTGATCAGATTCTCCCAAGGATTTGGAAGATAGCCACTGTTGCAGCTTGTCTTTAAGAAGCTCTTGCAGAAGCCAATCAATAGTATCCGGTGAAGTACCACTACCAACTAAAAGAGAATCTATAACTTGTCCCCACAAATCATCACCAGCTTTCATTCCTGGCAATACATGATATCCCAACTCAACCCACTCTTCTTTTTTCACTGATGAATCAGACAAAAGCATCTGTACAAATCTGACAAGCATCAAAAGTTCATCATGGCTCTTAGCAGCTTCTTTTTGGGACCAATTATCATAACTATTAGGCTTAACTCGATAGTCAAATTCTTTGACTTCACTGCAAGACTCCCGATTGCCAGAGGTTATGCACAAAGTGACTTTTCCAGGAAGGCGAGGAGGAGCTTCGCAACGGATAACACCTTCCTGAATGATCTGAAGAGGTACTTCAGTGTCACCAAACATACATGACCACGCAGATTCTGATGGATCACAGAGAAAAGATCCGACAATTATGACCTGCATTGATTAAATTCAGATTCAATGTCTGAACCAACTTTTCTCAGAGAAAACAGGATGAAGAAGAAGATTTGGACTCTTCCTGTGACAACATATGCATCACAAAAATATATCCCCAAAAAGATAAAAGGTCAAGGGAAACCCAATTCTAACTTATAATACTGAGCCAAGAGGTCTTGGTCTTGGTATTATCATTGGTAAATCAAATTTATACCAAGCCAAGAATCAGGGTCAATGACTGGTGGACCAGAATCCACAGCAACGTAACTCTATTTCCACTAATATTATGGAATTTTAGGAATCTCTTGTGAGCACAAAACAAGTGCATGTGCTTTTCCAAGAGTTAGGAAAGCAAGCTTCCCTTCTTTATATTCCACTTTTGCAAAAGACAACCACATTAAGTTGTTTATTTTTGTTATTTCATTTCCTTTAGTTGCTTGGTGTTTGGCTGAGCAGTGGCCCATTGATTATTTTTTGAATTCAGTAAACAATGAAACAATTTAACGAAAAACATAATCAGGGGTCAAACAATTCCTACTAAGCTGTATCCATCAATAATATTTGAATGGGAAAGTTTGTGATCAGCGGATTCTAAGACATCTGTGTTGAGAAGGAACACAACGGGGCTTGGCTGTAGCTGTAGAAGGGTTGTATGTGACAAGAATAGGTTTTAGGTTCTGGTCCTGCTTAGCCTCCTCCTATATCTTCATAAACAAAATTCCACCCCTATGGGAAAACCACCCAGAATGCGAGAGAGGTGACTATGGACGATCATCTAAAGTTAGATTGGTAATTTTGAGCAGTGCATGAGCTTTCGTTGATCCTTCTTATCATAAACAACGTGAGTCTAGCAAGAGGATCATATATCAGAGGTCAACTATGATCAGGTTGACAAATCAGGTTCTACTTTTATATTTTACTTTACAATTTCTTTGGTGAATGTAGGGAAAGTATACCACAATCTATACAATGAAGCATAATAAATCTTTCTGAAAGAAATAAGAATCACGGATTTGCATGAGCTATACCTTTGCAGATTCATTTGCATAACCCCAATCAGGGGATATTTCACGAATTGCAAACTTCTGCTTTTGAGCAACAGTCAATCTCAAATCTGCTTCAAGAGGCACTCCAATATGATCTTGGTCAAAAACTGTTGTGTAATTGGAATTGGTTTGTTGAGTTCCTATTACAGCTGAATATTCAGGAATTTCAAATTTTTTAACTTCCTGAGGCATCAACAAAGAAGCTGGCAATATGGGAGACCGTCAGAGCTTGTAAAAAATTAAAAAGAAGCTGAAACTTAAAAGATGAATTATGATAAAGAACAGAGGAAAATCATACGATGTTCGACAATGGACCCAAAGAAATTTGGCCAACATAAGAGTTCCTGCTCCTCAACTGGTCCCCTCCAAGAAGAAGAAAGTGGCTTCTCCTATTATAAGCATGAAATCATTATTCTAGTGAAAGAAATGCTAAAGCTGCAACAAGTGATTTTCGAGTAATCCAATTGACTTTGTAACAAACAATAATTATGAATTTGGCGTTATCTGCAGAATCAACACCAAGGCAAATAGCCAAAACTAACTAAAAGGATAATTTTAGAAAATGACAGCCCACCATAATACAAGATATCATAATCTCTAAGAGAATAATACAAATCGGATTGTCCTTTCTTGCATTTCCATTCAATAAAACATTTGTATTACCTGGGACTCAACACCTGATGAGTTCTCACATGACTCAAGCATGTCTTCCAAAGATAAAGGTCCTTTACTTCCAACCTCATAACCATGCGGATAAAATTGCTGAATATGTTTGCCATCATTTCCTACAGAAAAACAAATCCATCAGCAGCACATTCCAGCTATTTTTCCCATTTAGTGTAAACAGAATTTGATTAAGAATAGAGGTAATCAATATGGTGATTGAGAAAACCAATGATGCCCTAAATTATCAAATAAGAAGAAATAACATTCCATCAGATTCGGTAACAAAGATAAGCAATATTAAACAACATATCCGAAAGTATACAATATAGTATGAACAGATGAAACACAATCAAACAGTCTTTAAGAAAATTTCAAAACTGTTATTAAATTTTGACAACTTTGAGCACATCACATATAACACAACTTAACCAACCTGCATCCTGATGCATCACATGATTATTTGAATGATCTAGGAATCCAGCATGTCCACCTTTATATTCCTCTTGTACAACATATTCTGAGCTTTGCAGGAAAGCTCCAAACTGGTCCTGCTGGGAGATCTTGCTTTTGCCGTCCAAATCCTGCCTGGAGAGTGAATCAATTTCTTCAAACATGTCATCGTTCAAACTTAACTGCTCCTTAAGCTTCCGCAAAGCTTGATTAACCTCAGCTTCAGAACTAGTTAATCCTCCTTTACTATCTACTGCATTATCTTTACTGGCCATCTCAGAAGTAATCTCTATGGAACTTGGACTAGATATACTTTGATATGGTTCATAGAAATCATTTTTCAAAGAGGTAGAGCCTGGATTTTGAGTGACGTAAGATGCTGGACTCATATTGAAAGTGGAAGAAGCTCCTGGTGATACTACAACAGATCCAGGACTAGGCCTTCCCTGTCATACAAAATGTAACAAAAGATGTTAGTCCAAAACTCAGGCTATTCATCACCAAGAGCTATTGCCAATGGAAGAGTACTAGATAACAATCAGGTGGGGGAAAAATACTGAAGGATCCTGATCTACAGATGATATGATTGGAAACCAAAAGTCCCCACAGTATTAAGAGATTTTTGTTTTTTTATGTAAAACCAACTCCACCTTACTCCAACATTATTCATAACTGCAAAACATTCCTGTGTAAAAATGATTCCATGAAGGGGGGGAATTTAGACACAGCTAATTGAAAACCAGTACTTGGATACAAAATAGGCTGCCTATCTGAACAGGGCAAACAACATTCGGCCAAAAAGAATTTAGGACTGACCCAAAGGAATGGGAAAAATAAAATGATAGAATGATTGGTCTACAGCTTTAAATTAATGATGACAACAATAAGGTCTTTATTGTAATTATAACAAATTATATAAAAATCTGGAGTAAGCATTCAGATTCATATAAGCTCACCTCAGTTATCTCTCTGTAGTGAACAAGGACAATATGCTCATTCGCCCTGGTCAAGAAAGTAACTGTCAGAAAATATCCATGCTAAATCACCATTCCACATTGTTCCATGGACTGAGAGACAACAAAGTGATAGAAACTACAATGAAGCCAGATTTTTCTTCGTCCCAGCAGGAAGTAAAACTTAGAAAATATAAAATTCCATTCTATACGGGGAGTTCAAACATATAAGAAGATATGAATCACACAAAAACCTTTTCTTTCAACAAAAATAACAGTATAAGTACACTTACGGATCCAGCATCCAATAGCTACGCCTCTGAAAATTAGGATTCTGCTCACCATGTGCATAATAACAATTTAAAGCTTCAGCATTTCCAACCTAACCAAGAGGATAAAATGTCATCCCTTGGACTGACACAAATAATGCACAGTACACCATAGTTGTCAGAACAAACTGACGTGCCATAAGACCGATAATTACTTCAAAGAGAAGCTTTCTGCACATTACATAAGTCCCATTCTATTTCAGCAGCTAAACTTGTTTTATAGAGTAATTTCATTTCATAATGCCAGTGTTAAGTGCATTTTAGCATGCTAATCACAGCAGCATGACCCATCCCCTTTTTTATGTACTTCATCCAGATATACCATTAAGGCTTCCTTTTCATATGGGGGAAGCATATGGGGGGAGAAAGGAAATATTTGCAATTTAAATTATCAATGGAGAAGCAGCAGCAGCATGAAATTCGAACATGGAATTTAGATATCAGGGAAATAAAATCCACTTATATTGTTGGAAAAACAAATCTCCAAAGTAGACCAACAGATAATTTAAAGGTCTCAGAGAAGATTTATAATATGACCTTCTAGTGCAGAAAGCAAGTCAAAGTTCCCCTTCTAAAAGATTCCTACCATTTGAATGACCTTTCCACCCCTCCTTAGGTTTTCCATGAAACAGAAGTAAAGATAACTATAGAAATTATGGGAAATGTTTCTCATGCAACAGTTAATTCTCGGCACCTATCAAGGTCATGCAAGCAGAACATAGCACTTTTTTTTTTTTTTTTGGTTTTTGAGTTTTCTGGGAGAACACTAAAATAAAACCTTGAAAGAAAAAAATTGCAGTTAATTACGTAGATACGTTTTTTACAAACCTTAAGGCGTTCGTGTGCCTCCCCAACAGCCCTCCCATCCTTCTTTTTACGCCAATTATGACCATCCTTACGGAAAAACCGGAGGACTCTCTTATTAAACAGAAACAAAGATCCACCTGTTGAAAATATGAAGCAAATTTTGAACAAACGAGAAAGCTGTGAATGAACTGCTTCAATCCAATACATTCAATACGAAGCTTACTGTTTGGCTTTTGAGGTGGCTCCTGCGTGAGCTCGTACTTCTCGTAATTTTGTAATATAAACAGCACCTCAGCTGGCTTCAGCCAACGCGTTTGTGCCTCTCTAAACAAAATGTCAACATCATATCCTGCAATCATCATACACACAAAACAGCTCCATGAAACTTAGCAAGTCATTCACAACACATAAATTTAGCCCTGCCCCTTCGTGTACGTTTCCAGAACATAATGACTAAAACTGACCAAATTTTAAAAATCTATAAGAGCATAACAGAATTATACCTCCTTGCATCGTATTGAAACGGTTGAAATTACAAGAAAGAAAATCAGAACCGGACGAATTGCAGAGAAGGACTTTCACTTAATATTCATTTGAACAGTACTCGGCGGTATCGATCAGAGCTCGGAACGACGCCGCTCTGTGCGGAACTGGATGGAGAAATTGAAATGTTTCACTGTTACACAGGATTAGTTAATCTTGAACCGGATTACGCTTGAATTGAACCAGGTCAAGCTTAACACGCAAAGAAAGAGAGATTTTGACTTCAAAGTTCAAATACTAGCTCTGCGACTGTACGGTTGGATTTTTCAATTTTTTATGTTCTATTTTTAAGCTCGGCACTCAGGAGTCAGGAGGCCAGCAAGCCCGAAAGCGCGTGTAAAAAGAGTTTCCGGTGCTCCTCAGCCTACAATAGGCTTGGTTTCTTATTGTTGATGTGGCAGAATATCATTGGTGAAAGAGGACTATTTTTGTGGAATGTTGATCAGTGAAGGCTGTGACTACATAACCTGGGATAGTCTAGCTGCAGGTAATAGAATCTTGAGTAAGAATCTCATACAGTGTAAATTACTCGACTAACCTTTGTCGATGTCACTGACTCATCTGAGTTGTGTGTAATAATATATATATATACTACTTTGTCGTTCATTCGTCAACTTCGCATATGAGTCTGCTCCCAATTCCAAATCTGTAGTTTCCGCCGTTGGATTTAACGCAACATCCAGGGAAATTCATGAAGAGGCAAGCTAAGCTGGTTTTTATATATTCGGCTTTGATTTTTTTTTTTGGTATTATTTAATTAAACAGTGGATCAGTTCAAGCGATTTTGCATGATCAACGTTTAAGGGTAATTTTATCATTTCAATTTCTTGTCTTTGTCGATTTCGTGCGGCGCAAATGGTCACGCTGTGATGGCTGCAGGGTGCCGGGTGTCAAGGTTATGGACTAGATAATTATCTTTTCTAATGTAGAAAAGGCACGTGATAAAATATTTGTTTTTGGCTTATTTATATGAAAAAGAAAAAAAAAATAAAAGCAGGGAAACACTAACCAATGTAGGTACGTGGATTTATTATTTATTTATTTATTTTATTTAAGCAACTCCATTTCTATCAATGATAAGATGGAGATTAAAAATGTATTTTTCATTTAAATTCGATGGGATTCATCGAAATTTAATCTAATGATGAAAGGTAATAATCAATATCAATCAAATTCATAGTCTTTATTACAATCTAATTTTAAATGTTCCAATTTCGGATCAATACTCATTAGATTACAATCCAATTTGAAATGTTCAAAATTTTTAGAAGATATTACTTTCAATTTAAAAAAGAATACTTGTAACTTATTGGTCAGAAGTTGTTGATAAATAATAATTGGCCTGAAGTTGTTCATTACGAAGTAAATGACAACTGTCATATTTGTCTATAAAAATGAGATAGTATAGCTTCAAGGATTTTTATCAAATATTTATCATCTTTTTCTTGGTAAATGCTCACGTAATGAACAAATTAAATTGATCGAAACAGAGAACAAAATATTAGAAAGGGAGAGTACTAAATTCCCTGTTATTAAAATTATTATATACTGTTTACTACTTTCTTATTTTTTTAATGACCAATGATCCCCTGCTATTATAATATTGATAGAAGTTAGACCAATTTTTTAATGCTTTTATTTATTTATCCTTGGAGTCCAAATGATAGGTGATTGGCACTAATCTCTATTGGATAAAATTACACAATTACTCATATCTGTTTTAACTAATGTATGATAGAGTGCAATTTTGAAAATACCCTTACTTTTACAGTTAAAAAGACTTAATTGCCATTAATATGTGGATTGAAAAAATTGAATATTAACATGAAGTATAATTGATTATTTTCCAATTTCACGAATTAAGCTATATATTTACCCGTAAAACACAATTCCAAAATCTCAATTCTGCATCAATTCTAAGTCTGTCAAGCAACTTTTTTTGTACAAACATTTCTAAATACTCAACTCTATCTCCACAATTAAACTCTTGCAAAAATATGAATATCCAATCAATTAATACAAAAGGAATCCAACAAAACCTTACCACATTGCCCCAAGGAAAAAATTTATATATCTTCATTATAATCAAAATCAGGGAGTAATTGGTTGATACGTCCATGACATATAAGCTAAATCTGAAACTTTTGTTACCACATACCCAACAAATGAAGCCACCATTACGCCCTGCTGCAATAGTTAACAAAACTAATTAGATACCATATTTTACCAAAAACTACATGCATCCACCAAAGCCATTAAGGTTAGAAGTTGACGGCTGAGTTGAATTCAACCTATGTTTGCGCTATTTTCTAACTTTTTTCATAACAGGCTCAGTAGTAATAAGTCTATTATTATTGTTGTTATTGGTTCCTTGATCATGCTCTTGTCTAGCCCTCCCTTGCCTCACTTTAATATATACAGGTAGTTGTTGTTGTCCAATTGTACTTTGAGGTCCATATGTTCCTAAAAAATATTAATTTAGTTATTATTCATAGACATAAAAATTGAAATTAATGTAGAGGTTAAATATTACCTAGTGCTTGTTCAGGTTGTGCTTGTTCAAGTACTTGTGGTGGTCAAGCTGCTTGTTTTGCTTGTGATTGTGCAACTACTTGCTTAAATTGTACTTGTAAAGCCTGCATATACCTTAATTTAATTTGCCTCACTCTGATATATGCAGGTAATTGTTGTTGTCCAATTGATTGGTGAGCTTCACTTGTTCCTAAAAATGAGTATAATTATTACTCATGGACATCAAATATAGGAACTTTTTAAGATTAATCCAATACCTGGTCCTGCTAGTAGAACTTCTGGTTCTGTTTGCACTTGGGAATTTGTAGAGCTTGGTCAGCATTTTTGTCCTTTAATAATGTCAAAAATGTATGTCAATTCAATAAAATATTAAAACTTTATTAATATTAAGTATTTATACCTTATAAACTGGGCATTTTTTCTTGTTATGTCCTATTTCATGACATCTGCCGCATTTCATGGTCAATCTTCTCTTATAGAATGGTTTCTTTTGGCTTCATTCACTTCTTTTCTTTTATTCACTTAGGCCTCTTAGCTTGTCTTGTTTCACAGGAGGCTTCAAAATTAGCCTATCAATTTTAGGCCAATTAGTCCTGTCTGGAAGGAGATTAATTGTTGCCGAGTAAGAAAGTATATATGTCTCCCTTGTTAAGCTCTTGCCAACGTAATTAGATAGGTCACCATGACTATGTAAAATTCCAGCCATGGCATGCTTGCATGGAAGCACACTCATTTGCCACCCACCACACTCACAATACCATTTTTTCAGGTCCACGAGATAATGCCTTTCCATGTCAAGCATAATCTCTACAACCTTGAATTGATATTTGCTTGCTTTTGTAATGGACACACGTCTTGCTGACTTAGTAATCTTGGCAATTTTTTTTTTGTACTCTTGGAGCCTTATTTGACTCCCATTCCTCACACTTCTTCCTCCTCTTTATCATTCCTTTCATAAGCTTAATTCTAATAAACTCAAGGAGTTCCAGCATCGATTTCCTTCTATACTCATTTAGATAACTATTCCATGATTCTGACATGTTGTTTGTCCCATGATCAGTCTTGTAGAATGAGTCAAAACGATGGCAGGACCATGTACTTAGATCATTATCAACCAGCCACTTGTAAGCATTTTCATCAATTTTTTTGTTGATGCAGTTTTCTGTGTGCCTTCAAATAGTATCAGTTGACTCCTGCTTGCGGTGTACTCGAGCTCGAGCAGAAGTGTTCTCCGATCTCAGTTCTCCTTCATTCACCGGAACAGCGACCTTCTCTATCCTGTACTCACGAAAACAAAGTCAGGAGTCGCCGGGTTTTTTTCCGGCGAAAACCCTCCGACGCTCAAGTCAGTGATCGGGTTGTTCTTGTTGTATCCCTCTTTATTAGAGAGACCGGAGAAAAAAAAGGGGTATATTCGTCCCTTTTCGTAAGAATCACTTTCCAGAAAAAATCAAAGGGAGAAGAAGTAGAACATGTGTAAAATTTTCGGGAACCCTCTGTCTGTTCCCGTGTCTATGGTGTTTGGGCCCCTCTGACAACCGATATTACTGTGGCTTTTCCTGGGAATGCGGGACTGTCTGGTAGGCATGGTTTCACATGGCCTGATCATAGTGTCGGGCGTGTGCGCATAGAATGATGACACTGTGGGGGCGTGTGCCGGCCATCGGTAACAGTTGCGACACCATACCGCATGGGGTATTAGTCAGGCATCGATCGTCGTGTTGGGTCGCTGGAGAGACAAGTCGGATTGTCCCGAACCGGCTGTATCTGGATGTTGTTTTTCCTCCGTGCCGTGACTGGTGTGATTGAACCATGCTCGGAGGATTTGAAGACATCGAGCAGGAGGATGAGCTCGAGTTTCGACCAGCCCAGACGCTCCTCGACCTTGACCAGCTTTGACCGGGCTATGAAGATATCGAGCAGAAGAGTGAGCTCGGGCTCGACCAGTCTTGGACTCCTCGACCTTGACCAGCTTTGACGCCTAATGAAGCTGTCTTTGTGCTAGCGGTCGGGTCTTCTGCTCGAGATGGGTTGACCTCGAGGTCTTTTATTCGCGCTGGGTTGACCTCGAGGAGGCCTGCTCGATATTACCCAAATATTTTTTATTGTTGCCATTGCACTATCAAAGTCAGTCTTGTTGGTGGCTCTTGCTGCTTTCCAAAAATATTCCCTCAAAATCTCAGCTGAAGATTGTTTTCTAAAGTTAGCATACACATGTCTTGCACAATATTTAGTTTTAGAACCTGGGAACACATCTTGAAGAGCATGAATTAAGTCTTTCTGCCTATCATACATAAATGTGACAACCATATCATTATAGATATTCATATATTCTTTAAATACTTCCAAAAACTATGGCCAACTCTCCCTCCATTCAATCTCACATATACACACAGCCAAAGGAAAAATACCATTATTTGCATCTAAAGCAACAACATAAATTAAAATGCCTCCAAAAGATGTCTTCAAGTGGTAAGTATTTAAACTGATGAATCTTCTGCCCCCCTCTTGAGCCCCTGTTGTTAAGCTCTGAAACTAATGAAAATTCTCTTGAATTTATTCTCATTTCCAACTAATTCTTGAATAATCTTTACTGTTGTGCCAATGTTAATTATAAGCAAAACATTGGCATAATCATTTAGAAAAGCATATGAGTTAATATAATCACCCTCATACATTTTGAATACCCTTTTCTTGGCTCTGCATAGCCTTCTTTTATTTGTAGCAGTGCCAAATCTACTTAATAACTCAAAAGCTATAGAAGATAAAGGAAATCTTAGGATCTGACTTGATTTTATCAAATAATTTCTTAGCCACCCACATGCTAGTTATTTCAGGATTCTTAATAAGTGATATGCATGTATGCACTCCACCTTTGATTGTTTTGATCATGAAACTAATTTTATTTACCATCAATAAAGCATGAATTATCCACTTGCAACTTTTGTTTGCACATAAGGCAGTGACTCTAGTCCTCTCATTCTGGGAAATTTACATAAATAACCATCCTCATTTTATATTTTTCACGAATAACCTTTCTATATTTTTCCTATCATAATTAGCCAATCTCCAATTTTTCAGACCAAGATACCCTTGTTTCGTCACTGGCCAAAATTTTCGCAACAGTTCCTCGATTTCTGAGATGACGATCAGAGACACGACGATCAAAGACACGACAACGGAGGACAAATAACATTTCTGTAAGTTTTTTTTTTAAAGAAACTCGGGCAGCCATCGGCGCGGTGCTGCCGGCACCACGCGATGGCTGCCATGACATCAGCCATCGCACCATAATCGGTGCGATGGTCGGCCATCGCACCAAATCTAGTGCGACGGGCATCCGTCGCATGCCTATCGCACCAGGTTTGGTGCGACGCTACCAGTTTCAGATTCTGGAATTTAGTGCGACGGATGCACCGCCGCACGAGTTTAGTCGTGACGGTACTCGGTTCAGATTCGTAGACTTGGTGCGACATGCAAGCCGTCGCACAAAATTATGGGGTTGTAATTTCTGAAATTTGGTGCGACGGTGTACCTGTCGCATAATTTTTGTGCGACAGGGTGCCTGTCGCACCTGTAATATTTTCTGAAATTTTACTGAAAGAATTTTTTAATTTTTAAATTATATAATTGTAATTTAATAATGTTATATTTGTAACGTAAATATGGCGATTCTACAGATGTACTGGGCATGATGCAGATACCTTACGCTGCTCATTTTCCTGGGGGTATTATAAGTATGTGTAAGTTAGATACAGTTGTAAAAGCTATTGAGGGTAAGTTAACAAAACGACAGTTGCAATTATTCAAAAAGGATATATTTGGCCATTTCTTAGAGTGTCGAAGCTTTCCATTCAGTGGTGTGATTATGCATAATTTGTTGCTAAGACAAGTGGCTTGTAATGAGACAGATCAGTTGTGGTTTGAAATTGGTGAGCATTTGATACGCTTATCAATTGGAGAGTGGTGTTTAGTTACGGGACTTTGTTGGGGTGAAGACAGTGTACCTAAAATGATAAAAAAGAATTATAGGCTGCTTAATACGTATTTTGATGGTCTGTTTCGCAATTTAAATCTCGGCGAGTTCGACGAAAGGTTTGGTAACTTAGACTTCGACGCTATGGACGACATTGATGCAGTAAAAATTGCACTCTTTTATTTTGCAGACAGAGTTCTAAATGGAAGAAAAGTTCATAGTCAGATAAACTTTTCATTGCTTAACGAGGTGGATGACATTGATCACTTTCGAAACCGTCCATGGGGTCGTTTGTCATGGGAAACGATATACGACAGTCTTGACAATGCATTGTATGGTAAAATGGAGAAATTTAAGAAGATTCGCTTGGAAAAGCCAAATCATAATATTGAAAAGTACAATGTTTACGGCTTTACATTTGGAGTTCAGGTACGTTAAAATCGTACTACATTAAAATTATATTCTTCGATAATTGTTTGTTAATAGTAAATATTTAATACTTTTTTAATATTGTCGTTTTACTTATTGTAGGCATGGATGTTCGAAGTTATTGGAGGGCTGCCATCACAGTGGGTCGTGAAAACAAAAAAAAGATTCCACGCGATTGTACAATGGAAGCCCATCGCTTCCTCCAAAATCAACTTCACTGCTAGGAATTCATTGTTTAATGATAACTCTCGCCTTGTAAGTAATATTACTTTGTGCAGTTGTATATTATTGTTTTTCATATTAGTAAATAATACTATGATTCTACTAACCTAAAATTTGGGTTGAATTATTGTAGGAAAATGTACTACAAACCATCGAGCCGAACTATAAAGAGAAAGTACAAAAATATTGGCAAACTGTAAAGGATTATGTTCCATATATCCCAAGTTGGGTTTGTAATGTGAGTATCTTATAAGTAATGTTACTTTGTAAATGATTATTTATGTATTTATAAGTAATGTTACTTTGTGCAGCATCAACCATCCATTAACGCACCTCCCATTATGGCTGAAACAGAGGAGAATCAAAACATCGCAAGTGCCGCTAGCCCAACACTGGAGCCGCAAGGTCTTGTGGAGGAGGAGCTTCCAGCAGAAGACCATCATGAGCAAACACACGAATCCAATGACACATATGATTCAGAGGTTATAAATCATTTATTTTCTGTATATATATATGTCATTAAGAGGTTATATATATTTATTTAAACTTATAATTTTTAAATTCATAATGATCAAGGACAAAGTTTAATAACGATTATATCATTCGACTGGATGGACAAGATTGATCGCTCTATATGTGAATTGAAGTCAGCTTTGAGGCGAGAGCGTAAAGAACACAAAGAATTTAGAGAAGCGGTGATGAGATTTATTAGTTCAGATAATCGAACGCTCACACGTACTCTTCTCCGACTACACATTCGTATGCGGTGAGCAAATTTAATATGTCATTTGTGCGTTCTTTTAGCTTTTAATCCGTTATTTATTAAATTTATTTATCCTGACAAACGGATAGGTACCAGATGATTGTGGAGTGTATACTGACGTAGATAATCAGATGATTTCCAGTCCTATGTCATTATATACTTTTTATGGGGATGTCAATGGACAGAGCGGGCAGATTCTTAAGGAGGCACCGCCGGATATTAGTAAGTTTGGCCGTTCATATAGAAGATCTTATGTCTTTAATAGTCCATATTTGATTCCGCTATTCAAACGAGGGAGGAACATCAATCCCGTGCCTACACTCCAATTAGTGGATCGCCGGATCGATGAACGAACGAGTGTAGATATAAATCCACTTCGAGGATTACAAGATCCATGTGTATACAATGAGTTCGACGAGTGGTTTGTCGGTAACATTACAATGGATCGCTCAGTCCCATACTCGCACTCGTTTTTTCAAATACTTTTAGGTCATACTTCACTGGGATGGCTAGGTGACGAGGTAATTTTTTTTTAACATCAAACCATTGGTTGTGTTTGTGTAGTAGGACTGTTTTCTAAATTGACCAGTGGTTTGCTATTCTTATTTCTTATGTACAGCATATTCATGAGTATTATCGCTTGATCATGAGAAGCAACTGCAGATCCAAATGCATTGTCTCACGTGGTCACGCATACGCATACATATTTTTGGGTACAGTGGTTTACTAAATATATATTCGTTGTTTTTAAAATTATATGTTATGTATTTCGAATTCTAGTGTATATGATATTGCAGGTGTTCCTTAGCAATTATGGAACAACGGAAATTGTTCGATCGAAACATTACAATATAGTGATAATTTTAATAGCTATATTCGTGGATGGAGTTCATAATGTCAAAGCAATTGATGATGTGGATATGGTATGTCAATATAAAATTTTTATTTTTACTCGTGTTAATTTGGGTGTAAGAAATATCGAATTCGTAACAATATTTTTATGTGTAGGTTTTCATTCCAGCTTAACCTTGGCGGCGATCATTGGGTACTAGCCGGAGTAGACTTTCGTAACAACAAAGTATGGATTTATGACTCATTGCTTACATTCCGCGACGATAAAACATACAAGGATCAATTTAGGGCATTCGAAGTCATATTCCCTCGATGGCTAGACCATGTTGGATTCTACAGCTTCGACATGACCTACAGACAGGTCGAATAATCGGAAAGTCGTTGCAGTTAAAGGTGTCCCACAACAAGAGCCTGGTAGTGGTGATTGTGGTGTTTTTTTATTGATGTTTACTATGTATTTAATGTTTGGACTTAGGCTCGATTTCAACGACAGTCATGGGATGTATTTTAGGAAAAAGATTTCTGTAGACATATTTAATGGTGATATTATGTTATAAACTATTGTATTCAATATAAAAAATAACATTGAATAAATTGTTTTACCAATATATATATTATGCAATATAAAAAAAAATTTTAATACTCAATACAATATTACTTGGAAGAATGCAACTAATTTTGGTTTGATATAATAGGATTTTTACATCGTTTACGGTTATGACCCGATTCATTGCACCGCCCACATTTCATAGTTCTTCGATTTACATCCTCACCGGCAGAGGGTGTTCTCAGTTATTTACGACGACCCGGTGGTGGTGCTTCTACCGGTGGATAAACTTGCATCTCTTGAATTTCATCCGCACTTCCCAATCGATCACGCCACCAATCGGCTCCATCTGGTTGTGTATAAGCCTTTACCAATGATTCCTTGGTATAAAATTCAGAACAAAGGCTTATGTAATCCACTCTGACAGCTTAAACAAGCAAGAATTGCATGCGCATGCATCGAGCCGATCTAAATCGAATACTCTACATGTGCAAGTTTTTTTTCTATGTCAACTAATCCTCATTCACACCACCACCCAAAACATGAAATCGATGTGGAGACACAGGACTGGACCATCATCATTTCGGCCCGAGATCTCCTCTCAACGACTATTTCATCTCGCCTAAGTTGTTAGCCGAATACTCATCGATTCAACCACAAGTTTTCTATCATAAAACCATTGTCGCATTGTTTTCCTAAAATGATCAATAAGATGAGTAATCGAAATTTTCACGTTCCCTCATAAAAGAGTTCACGCTTCCGCGATGTTCGTGGTAAGAATACTATATCTCCCGCCTCGAACTCGCACCTTGCCCAATTACATATCCCCACATTATTCTCCAAGTAATCAGACCGATGCACTCGGAATCGGAGTCATCCACATGTCAGCTCTCTAAGTTGTTTTCTAAATTCTTCGTGCCCATATGCTTTTGCGGCTTTTATAAAGATCGGCTCGAAATCATCCCAAACAAATCGGACATCTTGAATTTTGCTTTGATATTACCTTTCACATGGTAAAAACAAATGCCATGAGCAAGATAACTGAATACTTTAAGAACGGCTCTCTCGATGGAAGTGCATCGATCGGAGATAAATACTAAGTCCGCATATCACCAATCACTCCATGTAACTTCATCATAAACCATTCCCAAGCATCATTATTCTCTCGAATCCAAAACTCCAATGGCTAACTGGATACAATTGATTGTTTCCATCTAAGCAGGTTGCAACAAACATACTTCCCGATATAGACCCTTTAGATGAGTACCATCTACCGCAATCACCGGTCTAATATAACTGCTTAAAACCCTTGATGGAAGATCCAAGAGCTACAAAGTAGTATAAGAAATTACCATCTCGCATCTCGCTCAAGGTGAGTAATCGTACCTTCATTTGCGGCCTTCAAAACATGAGAATATTTGGGTAGTAAGTTATATGACTCTGCAGGATTCCTCTAATAATTTCTAGACCAACTTCTCCGGCCCGATATGCTTGTCGATATGTTAACTGGACATCATATTCCTCGCTGCATGTCTACTCCGATATCATTTGGTGTGTATATCATTTTTCCTCGAATATATTTTTCAGCAATAATATGACCAACAACCCCGCTCTTTACTTGATGACTACCGTCCGATAATACCTCATTATGACATGTATGTACATTATCAATTCTCGAACTACCCAATAAACATTTTCCTTGTTCGAAGGTCTCGTTGTTCGAATACGCCATTTACATGATTCCAAGAACAATGGGCCTCAAAACGTGTAGTTGTGAACCTTGCAATCTTAAAATCAAACTTATTCCGAAGGGCAAATTTGCGCAGCTCCAATATTAACTCATTCTTCTTAGAGAACAACTTACCCACACTAATATCATCCCAATTACAACTTCTAATAAAGTCTGGAGCAATCAAGTTTGATGGCATAACTGGAGCAAGACTTATAAGAGGGTCAACAACTGTCATCATCGAACGGTCCATTGGAGCAGTAGATCGACTATTCCGACTATTAGCAGCGAATATCATCCTCGACGCTGCTCTCATTGTTAGAAGGAATATCAATAAGATCAACACCCCTATCATTAACACGAACATCATCCGCTTCAGATTGCCCATGTTATTAATAGGTTCACCATGTTGCTCTAAAGATGTTTCTACTGGTAACATCTCTTCTCTAACATCGTGCAATGCAATACCATTATCATCAATAATGTCATTATTGTCGTGGACCTGAGAGTAATATTGCTGCAACGATGTTGTCCTTGTAATACCTCTTCTTCAACATCCGGGACGAGACCGATTCTACAAGTGCCTCAACATCTTCAACATCTTGGGTTGGAACTCTAGGAGATGTGGTAACAAATATAGGAATACATTCAATGTTGGCCATATCAGAGGCTAAATGTAATACAACATTCACCATTTCGTCATTACATATGTCCATGGGTAGTGAACATGCATGATAGGTTGTGTTATTAGACTTCAATGTTGTCTTCAACGTGATATTATATTCATTAGGATTTATCCAGAAACCTCGTATATTCTTGATAAAAACTAAACAAACAAACAATCTTTTCCAACCAAAAATGTCAGTATTCTTAGCATTCACATAATCCATCCGACCATCCGCCAATGTCTCCCACCAACCATTATAACAGTAGTTCAAGTACAACTAAGTCCATTAATCCCGACATGATCGAAGAAAATAATTTTATTATCATCGTTAAAAACATAATCACTAAAAAATAAAATATATTAAAAGTAATAAGTATACGACAAGTGCAACTCAGATTGGTGCGACAGGTGCGACAGACAGCCTGTCGCCCCAGACTTGGTGCGACAGGTGCCTGTCTCACCAAGCCAGGTGAGACAGGCTGGCCGTCTCACCGAGCCTAGTGAGACAGGCACTCTGTCTCTCACACCAAATGTCAGACAATCCCAAAATATAAACCCTAGCTCGCAAACAATACAGCACATAAATTCATAACACTTATATAAATATTTAATACAATTATATTGCCTTACACGCAGTTAGGTAAAGAAGCTCTGATCTTCAGTTATTGAACGGTGTTTGTAATTTGCAAGAACGGTGAGTGGCTAGGAAGCAGGTTAGCGATTGCAAGAACGATGTTTTAAATTTATAGTTCTGTAATAAAAATTAAATATGGAGGGTAATTAAGGAAATGTAAGTTTTGATTGGCTATATTTGATAGAATATAAAGTGAATGATTATTTATGAAATTTAGAAATTGAGGCTGGTTATTTGTGTAAATTTCCCTCTCATTCTTCTCCCTTTGTAAAACACAACCTTATTGGATTGCAAAGTCCTTGAGGACACTCCTGAATTCATCTATAATAGAAAATATTTAACCAACATCTAATATAATTTTTTCATCAGCCATTTGCCTGAACCTCTATGCTTTTATTTCTTTTACCGTCCTTTGAATACTCTCTTCATCTAAATTCAAATAAAATCATCAGGTGAAGTATCCTCATCAGCACTTTCATAATCAGATAGAAGTACCTCATCGTCAGAATCAAAATTATCACTAAAATCTATTATGTTTTCAATATCCTCATTGTCAATTTTCACAATTTCTCCTATTTCATCATCAGTCCAATTTATATAATGCAGACTGTTGATATTATCATTGTCTAATGGTTTATCAGTCCAATTTATAGCTTATTCATGAGGAATTGCGTCCACAGTTGTAGGTTTATTGCCTCCCTCGTAAGCCTCAAACATCCTCTTAGGAGTATTCCTAAGAGAATTTCCAAAACTAAAAGATGATTGATGATTTTCAAGAATGTCTGATTGCATTGCTTCCGAAGGCAATAACTTCGTTTCTAGGAGCAATAAAGTAATTTTACTAGACAAAATTAGGTTCACAAAGCTCAACAAATCCATGTCAGTCTCTAACAATTGCTTAGCATCCAAAAAAGGAATTTGAGCCATTATCATGAACTTTTCATCATCCAACCTATGTCTATTACCTGCTTTCCCTATCGTATCATTGATCAAACCCACCAAGCCTAAACAATCTATTTCATATTCACCTAGGTCAATTACTTTACCATCAAAGTGAACCTTGACATGTATTTGATCCATCTGTCCACATAAATATTCATATCATAATACTTAAAAAAGAAAAATTAACAAATTTTTTTATTCAAGCACATGACTCAAAATAACTACAATTAAATATAATAATTATTTAACGTAAATTCCTATATTTAAAAAAATATAAAATAAATTATTCATTAAAATAAAATAAAATAACAAATTAGAATACCCATTGCACCATTAGCATCCAAATTATTTATAATGCCCAAATATATTTATCACAATTTTTTTTTTTGAAAATGGCCATTCGCTAGAGCATTATCACTGCAGCATCCGAAAGCGACAGCAAAAAAAAAAAAATCACTTGTATTAATTAAATATATACTTTTAACCATTCACTAACTTTTAATGGTGATGGAGTCATCTCCATGTGCTGCAAATATATGCTTCAGCAAACATAGATAAATGTCACGGGATGGGTGTTTTGCGCAGCAAACCCGTGCGGCACTTAGACAACCTTGTCGGGATGTTACTAAGTAAGCCTTTACGCTTCTCAATAGCTAAGCCAAGAGGTTCCCGAAATGCTAGAGAGAAGGAGGAGCTAGCGAGCAATGTAGCCAAATGCGGAAATTGTATTACTCAAGAGAAAGCTTACAAGAGAGCTTACAAGTGTTTGATGCTTTGCTTGGATGATTACAATGCTTAGAGCTCACCTCTATTTATAGCAAAGTTTGGCTAGTTCTAGAGAATTCTATGTACATGTGTCTACATCTAGATCGTACATGTGTCACAAATCTAGGCTATGTACAAAAGTGCTAGAGTTTGCTAGAATGTTCTAGAATCGGGCCAAGCTAGCACATCTTGGCTCATTCTCTTGGGCCATTTTGGGCTGGAATCATGCGGCCCGTAACATCCTCCCCCACTTAAGCTCACGGCCTCCTCGTCGCGCTCTCGTGCTTGTACCGTTGGACATGCTCCGTGAATTGCCACAACTCATCTTCACGTTCCCAAGTGGCTTCGCTCTCGAGGAGGTTCTTCCACTTCACCAAGTACTCGTAGTATGGCGGCACGTCCCTCCTTCGAATGATGCGATCAGCAAGGATGTAGTCCACATTTTTGTCGAACGCGGTGACAACAGCTGTTGGGCACGCCTTGATTCTCCGCGACTTGGTTCTTCCACGTCTTCGTGATATGTCTTGAGAAGACTCACATGGAAGACCGAATGAATCTTGAGTCTTGGTGGAAGCTCTAATTGATACGAGACGCTGCCTACACGCTCGGATGATGCGGAAGGGTCCTTCGTAGCGTCTCACTAACCCTCGTGGACTTTGCGAAGTGTCTTGAACTGCTGGGGCGGGAGCTTGATCATAACTCGATCACCTTCCTTGTACTCGACGTGCTCGTCTCGGTGTATCGACCCACTTCTTCATTTTCCTCGCGGCTTTGTCGAGGTATGCTCGCGTGATGTCCGCTTCTTCATGCCATTCGCAGGCGAAGCTTGTGTCATGCGGGCTTTTCCCTCCATATGTCAAGGCTATGGCGTTGGGGTCATGGGTCGGAATCCCATGATAATCTCGAAAGGACTCTTGCACGGTAGCCTCGCTCCGTTGGAGATTATAAGAAAATTGGGCGACATCTAGCAACTCGCCCAATCCGGTTGAGTGAGCAATTGCGGGATCGATGCACGGTGGTAACAATCCATCCTTTTCTCTTGGGAAGGGACGGTGCATCGAGAGAAGCCTTAGACGGGCGATCCTGGCCAGCGTCTAGTAAACCAGCGAGTGGTTTCCGCATTTCTTCAGGCTTGGGTGGTGCCATGGGGTAGGGCGCCAAGGTTGGAGGCTTTGAGCCTTGTTCCAAATCGATTCGATGATCCACCTCTCGTCTAGGTGGAAACTTCTTCGGAAGCTGAGGAGGCATCACGTCCTTGAACTCCTCGAGGACGGCTTGTGCCATAGGAGGGACTTGGGCTGGAACACTTGCTGGATTTTCTCCCTCATTGAGCTCCCGGATGGAGACCAAGAAGCTTGGGTCCTTCTTGAAACCCTTCTTGAATTGCATGGCGGAGAGTGTCTTCTCCTCGGACTTTCCTCGCTCCGTAGTAACCATGCATGCCTTGCTCCCGTCGAGGATGCTTGGGGAGTTCGTGGTCGGAAGAGGAAGGCATGGACTTGGTCGAAGAATTCCATGCCAAGGACCATCTTGAAGTCATCCATGGGCACGATTGAGAAATTGAGCTTTCCGCTCCATGCGCCAAGTGCTACGTTCATTCCATGTGCGGTGCCCCAATGGGCTTGGCGGGTGAGTTCACCGCCTCATTGTACCTCCTACTCTTGTAGTCTTGAGGCCTAAGCGCTTGGCTTCCTCACCGGATCACGAAGTTGTGAGTTGCTCCCGTATCCAACAATGCGCGAACGGTGTAGCCGTTTATGCTCATGCTAACATACATCGACCATTTCTTGAGTGCCGGTTTGAGGGTCGTCGAGTGTGCTAAGTCTTTGGATCGAACCCATGCTGGGTCGGGGTTCATCCGATGATGGTGTGGGAGTGCCCTCGAGTCAGGCAGCGAGGGCATTGAGCGACTTCTTTTCCGGACGATCAGCGTACCCAATGAGGCCCGTTGCAGAATGAAGCATGGGTCATGCGGGCTTAGGAGCTTCCTTCGCCTTCCGACTTTGCTTGCCCGCTTGCCGCTGGAGGCTTTTTACGCCCCGATCCTTGCGATTATGGCCCTTGTCCTTGCGACTCTCTCCCACTTTTGCCATTGTTAGGCCTTTTCTCCTTGGATTGGGTGGAGTACTCGTGCAGCGACTCCGCAATGGCAATGGCATCGTCTAGTGTTTGGACGCCACGCCTATCGAGCTCCGTTTTGGCCCAATCCTTGAGGCCATCTTGGAAGTAGAAGAGCGAATCCTTGTCGGACATATCGCTGATCTCGAGCATAAGGGTAGTGAACTCGTTGATGTAGTCGTGCACGCTACCCGTTTGCTTGAGGCGACGTAGGCGTGTTCTCGCCTCTCTTTCGGCATTGCTTGGGGCAAATTGCTTTCGGAGTTCTTGCTTGAAGTCTGCCCATGTGTTGATGGCGCAGATGCCTTTGCCCATTTCGCCATGCTTGCGACGCCACCATAGTTGTGCAGCGCCCTCAAGAACGTGGGTGCGAGTGCCCACCTTGATGCCTCATCTCTCACACCCATGGCATCGAAGTATTGATCTAGCCCGAATAGGAAGTTGTCTACGATGGTTGCATTCCGTGTGCCATCGTATGTGTCCGGCTTTGGCACGTCAATGCGCCGCGCATCACTCGTGCTTGTAGAAGCTGGGCTAGCGGAGAGTGTGCGCTTGTGCCATGCCTAGTCCGCGCGTACTTCCTCCACTTCCGTGCGGACAGCGCGCAGCTCGTCTTGCACGAAGCTGCGGAGTTTCATCAACTCCTCGTGAAATGCTTGAAATTCCCCTCGGAGGGTGTTGGCTTGCTCTTGCATGAGGGCCTTCGTTGCCACTGTAAAGTCGGCATATTCGCCTCGAGGCCGTCAACCCTTTCCTCCGATGTTTCGAGGTGTCTCGAGCAGTGGACGTTGTTGCTTCAAGCGTAGCCAATCGTGGCTCCAAAGCATCGACGGATGCGGCCTTTGACTTGCCTCGAGTCTTGGCCCGCCTGCGAGTGTCATCGTGCCCCGGCTTGGTTTCGGGATGATCTCTACACCATGAGCACCTTCTCGTGTCAAGCTTGAGGTTGGAAGATTGGCCATTCTTCTTTGGAATGCGTGTGTGCAAACCGTGGGCTCGATACCACTTGTCACGGGATGGGTGTTTCTTGCGACAGAACTCGTGCGACAACTTAGACAACCTTGTCGGGATGTTGCTAAGTAAGCCTTTACGCTTCTCGATAGCTAAGCCAAGAGGTTCCCGAAATGCTAGAGAGAGGAGGAGCTAGTGAGCAATGTAGCCAAATCGCGAAATTGTATTACTCAAGAGAAAGCTTACAAGAGAGCTTACAAGTGTTTGATGCTTTGCTTGGATGATTACAATGCTTAGAGCTCACCTCTATTTATAGCAAAGTTTGGCTAGTTCTAAAGAATTCTATGTACATGTGTTCTACATTTAGATCGTACATGTGTCACAAATCTAGGCTATGTACAAAAGTGCTTAGAGTTTGCTAGAATGTTCCAGAATCGGACCAAGCTAGCATATCTTGGCTCATTCTCTTGAGCCATTTTGGGCTAGAATCATGCGGCCCGTAACATAAAGCTGACAAAAAAAAAATTGATTTCAAAACTTTCTCTCTGGCTATCTAAAATAAAGTGAAGAAGTAAAGAAGTTGAATAACAACTTTTTATTTGATTAAATTTACTTAAAAACCTTTTATTTTCTTCTAGGTTTATATTTTATTGTGTTAAAACTCAATCTTTTACATTATGTGTTAGAAGATAATTTAAAATTTAAAAAATAATAGTTAAATGACTTTTTTATCCTTATTTTTTGTTACTATTATAACAATAAGAGAATAATTGGTTATTAAAAAATAATAAATAGATAAATAGTATATATTAATTTTAATAAAGAGAAAAATGATAATTTTTCTATTAAAAAAGTTGAAGAGAAAGTAGAATGGGCCAAAAATGGGAGTGCATTTGGACGTCAACAACTTTTGCATAATTTGACTCCATGTAGAATATTCGAGGGTATTCAATCTCTGAATAGTAAAGACGACAATTGTAAAGTATTTATAATTTAGGCATTTAGGTCCATCTTTGCAAAAGCAATGTTTCTTTATGTGTAGGTCAAATCTTAACTCTATTTATCAATACCATTCAATTTAGTTGTTGGGATATATCTATTGCAACAAAATTTGTTGTTGGTGCATCTCATACTACAAGTAGTGCCAATGTCTTCATGTCACTTGTTATGTTTCTATCTCTTTTCTTTATAATAAAAACAAAAGTCATGTGAGTAACGTATGGGGAAAAGCTAGATTCTTTATTAAGAAAAAGATATCAACAAATTTACCATGGGTTTCTTATAGATAATTTTTCTAATTATAATTCTAATTGCGATATTTATCATATACATTATTGCTGATCAAAAGTAAATGCTTTGGAAAATCACTTTTTACCCTAACAATTCTTAACTTCTCACATTATTATTAAAGTAGAATGTTTAAAAGTTTGTGTATCCCTTATAGTTGATTTAAGGTTGAGAGTTTTGAGTATAATTTTTTCTTATTTTATAATATATTATCTTAAACTTTTCGGTGGATGATCTCACTTTTCTTTTCTTTTCTTTTCTTTTCTTTTTTTCAAAATTTGCAATAATCAATTCAAGTTTTGATAATTACTTATGGATTTCATAATTAATTTGAGCTCAATATCTTTATTTATCCTTAGCCAAGTTAATAATTATAATCTTACCACTATCTATTCATATGTTATGTAAAAATTATATAATTTAAATAAATATCTTATTAAAAACATTATGCTTGTAGCAATTAATTACCAAATTATGCATATTAATTGATGCAAAATAATTTTTTGTTTACATTATTTATCTTTGTTAGGTTCCTCAAGTCCAAGCTTTATTTTTTATGCATAGGTACGAAATTTGATAAATGTATGAATAAGAGCAGTTTTACACATAAATTTTGTTTTAGCTGAATTTTTGCTTCGATCTAATTCAAACCATTAAGTGATTGTTCTCACTAGATACAGGTCAAATCTGATTAAAACAAATACATTTTATATTTGAGGAGGAGATTTGGCTAAGTTTGGGTTTATATGTGTCTTTTTTTTAACATTTGGGGTATGAAGTGTAGTTGAGGTGATCTGAAAGATGAATTACGATAATTTGATAGGTGAATTGAGGTGTTTTGAGTTTGAATATTATGAATAGCTCAATAGAGCTTGTGGGAGTTAATTTAAAGGGTTTGAGGATAGTTCTAGACAACTTATAAATGGAACTTAGTAGAGCTTGAAAGATAACTCATGTGAACTTATATATGAAATACGATATGGACATCAAAACCATCATAATAAGCAAAAAAAAATATAAACAATAAAGAACACATAAGATTTTTATATGTTTTAGCCCTTTGGCTTACATTCACGAAGTAATTATCTTCAATCCAGTATGTATATGAAGTATTACATAATTTGCTTTACGATATCGACATAATATTGTTTTTGGTAATTATTACACATAAGGGAGATGTGGGTCTTATGAAAATTAGAGTTTTATAAAAAACGATTAAGAGAAAAAATAACTTATTTAAGAGATGAGATGACCAAAATCTTCCATAAAGGTATAAAAATAGAAAGCGAAGAAATTAGATATGGAAATAAGCCTCTCAAGCTAGATATGGAAATAGAGAATTCAGATATGGAAATAAGCCTCTAGAGCTGGATAGAGCAAAAGAGAGAGAGAGAGCTAGAGATCCTCTCAAAATTGAACATGTGGAGCGTATATATAAGTATTCTTGATGATATTTTGGTAATTTTAAATAGTTGGTGAATTTTGATTGATTTATACTTTATAGGTGAGGTTATTCTAGTCTTTTGTTCTTTGATGATGACATCCATAAACTTAGAAGGTAATAAAACCTTTAGCTTCCTTTCAGCCTATAGGTGGATGTGTGGTAAGCCCTTAATATTGTGGTTCCATTACTTTTTGGGAGGTAGCAAAGGACAGCTAATGTGACTCCCCCTTTATTACCTAGCTAAGGAATCTTTACTCCGACTGATTAGTCAAAAGGGTGATATTTTATATTTTCTCGTGATGGCATGTATTTTTCACGTACTAACCCTAATTACTAAAATTTGTGTTTCGATAATACCTTTTTGATGTTGGACATATTTATCGAAACTTTCTCATAGAGTCTATTTTCTAATCTTTGAGAGTTATAGTGTCATTCGGTCAAACAATCTGACTTCACTTGATTGACTTTCTTTGCCACCTATCATCAAACTATTAGTCTATGTCCGCACCCAAATTTCCCCCTAAAAATGTTCCTCTCTTATTGAAAGAAATTTAGATCTATTATAAATAGATATAGGCAAAATTTCTAATATAATTTTCATAATTATATTTAAAACATAAAATTAATGAAACTAAATTAATTTTTCGAAAATAATGTTCATTTACATTTAAAATATTAATTTTCAAAACATAATTTGTAGAAATTAAAAAACATGGAGATTTTTATGTTGTTCGAATTAATTAATCCTGCATCCACGAGGCCACCATTAGATGAAAAGTAATTCACTAAGTCGAGATGTTACAACCTATGAATTTATTAAACTTAAAACTCTCACGTACAGTTTATCACCATACAACTTATTCAACCTTAGACTGAATCTACTTCTCTTAAATAACTGCTGCCCATTTTGATCTGCGATTTTAATGCACTTCACAAAGTGATCAATAACAATTATTTAATTCTTCGATGTCTGATAATCCAAAATCTATATAGACTCTCTGTAGAGATGAAAAGATATAGTCTTGTTACATGACTTAAATTAACAAAATAAATCAACACAACATTATGTGCTAAATTCGGTCTAAGGAGAAGACCAAATCTTGCTTCTCTACTTTATGTTTTGCGTTGTGCACCTTCAATAATCATAAATGAGTTGGTTTCTTTCCAAATAAGAGTTTATTTTTTCTTATAATTCCTATGAATTAAAATAGGAATAAATATGATATTTTTGTCTTGCTTGTTTGCCAACAAATATCTAGAGCATTTATAAATTTTTTGTTTAAGTCATCTCGTGCTCTAAATAAATCTTATGCGTCAATTATACAATCTCAATATTAATAGATTTTCTAAATTAGACATCTAATTAAATAAAAAAATAAATATTCTGAATATATTGGAATGATAATAAATTAAGAAATTAATAAATTATTTATTATTATAATATACAAAATAAATAACATTTCAATTTAACTAAACTTATCATAAGATGCTAACTTTATAAATAATAGACTAAACACTTGTTTTTTGGTTACGCGAGTTTTCATACTTGCTATCATATAGAAATTTAACATGGCTTTAAATTTGCGTGTACACGAAACATTCTACATTACTGTAACAAACTTGTACATTATTTTTAGACAGTAACATACTTGCACATTAAACATTCTAAATACGACTATTAATTAATTAAAAGAACTAAAAGAGAAGGGAAAGAAATAAAGACAATCAGCAATGCTCAATTGATCACAATAATTATCTGCCCAATGGTGCATGAGCAATAAGGATAACATGCAAGTTATTCTGATAGTCACGTGTCAAAATTAAACAACATACTGACAATGACAATGAAGTGAATGAATCTTGGTGACTTAATCTCCTAAGCTCCGCCCCACAACATGCACAAAACCCAACACACAGCACACAGCTCAGATTCTCTTTTATCCTGTGTGTCCTCGTTGCTTTTTGTTGTATATATGCAACCAGTCTCAAGCCTGCAATTTTGCTCACCATTCCCTATAATCAATCAATCAATCAAATCATTAGTTCTAACAAAGAACTAGAAACAACATGTCGGATTGGGGCCCTGTGTTTGTTGCAGTGATCTTGTTTGTGCTGCTATCGCCAGGCCTGTTGTTTCAGGTTCCAGGGCGACACAGGTGTGTTGATTTTGGAAATTTTCAAACAAGTGGCGCGGCAATTATGGTGCATTCCCTCCTCTATTTTGCCCTCGTTTGTGTCTTTCTTATTGCTGTCAAGGTTCACTTGTACATTGACTAATCAACAATAATGCACTAATTACACATAGTTTTAAGGTCCCCAATTATGGTGATTTACGTAAAACCGGGGTTTTTCAGGATTTCTGATTTGAATCAATTGCAGCTGCTCTCTGTTTGTATTTCATTTTCCTCTTTTTGAATTAATATAAGATGTAACCGAGTGATGAGGAATAATATTATGCACTCTTCTTGTTTATTATTTCTGGGCTTGATGCGAGTGGTGCAGCTACTAATTAGTAATATTTTGCCTTTGGGTGGTTTTGGTATATAGATTACGTTCATTTTGGCTTGGGTTCTTTGAATAATCATGAAAATGGAATTAAACTCTTTCCAATTCGCTTATGTAGAATGGGATTGTAATTAAGATGCAAATACAACCCTGTTCCACGGGAACTTGGACGCAATACAATTTTGCCATAACAATGATGATACTGAGTCTAAATCTGGGACAGCTATTACGTTCCATGAAACATATTCTATACAAAGAAGCATTGCCTAGCCATTATCTGGAAGATGTTATTAGCATGTACTTTTCGAATTTGGGTGGGCTACGTACGTGAGACATATGTAGCCTCTCTGCCATATCGCTTGTAGTTTTCATATTCGCTGCTGGTTGCTTGTAGAATTTAGTGGTAACTTGGCTGAACTCATTAATTTTAAATCTTGATAAAGACTTGGCTGCTTATGTGTGGTTTTGAGTGTATTAGTACATCAACGAAAATCTTAGTGGGTGATTCTCATCTGATCCATTTAATTAGATGTACCTTATATATTGGCTAATGTGAATTAGCTTGGTTAGGATAACATTACTTCTTCAACTACTTCATGATTACATTAGAATGAATTGAACCCTCATCCTGCCTCGTGTAGAATTTTGACATCATTTGAGATTCTTAAATCCCGTAATCTAAGGTATAATCGAGATGAAAGGTCTGTTGGTTACCTATAGATCATATCAAATAGCAAGCATTATCATGTTATGGAAGAAATCTTGACATAACATATATGAATGAGCAGTTTTGCAGCAGCTTGTGTGAGACAATTTGGTCGAGATTGTGTCAGATACCAGAGCAATTCAGTAATGCAATTATTAAAAATTTTGACTAGTGTACATCAATGCATCATATAGACCTTGAACTATGTCTACAAGTTTCTTGATGGTATCCTGGACTTGACTTGGATCAATTTCTTCGAACACACGGATATACTATCCGCTGGCATGTTGCCAAACTCGGCACTAATCTCTTTCAAATTACGTATTTATGCCGTGGAAATTACAGATGTCATTAGCCCTGCTCTCTTAACTCTCTGTTTTCCTATTAGTAGAATGATTTTCTAGAGTCATTAAGTTTCAAGTGCAGCTGAATAAATAGGAAAGAAACTTAAAAGTTTCAAGTTGCGGTGTTGCTTTCATGGCAAAAATGCCAGAATCTAAGCGTGAAAAGGCTCAGAATCACATTGGCCAATTTGAGGGTTTGTCTGTCAGTGACATCTAATCTAATACCATTAAAAATTGAGAAAACTTCCACTGTATGCTCTGCATTGCCTGGTGACTTAGTGCTGATAATTTTCGATTTCGAACAGTGTTCGCTTACCTCAGCAAGTCCAACTAACTTGGATCCTATAAGACAACCTGTTGAATATAAGCTCGATGACGCATTTCACACCCATCTTAATTTTTCTGCTAAATCATTCGTTAACCTTAATTAAAGTCATTTTGATGTGTATATATGAAACTTTCAATCAGTTGCTACTAATATTAAATGCCAAAGAAATCCCAATGCACCAAAACAGTTCTCAAACTGATGAAAGGAGTACCAATTCAAATTTTCTTTGTTCGCATGTTACGAAAGGGGCAACTTAAATCAAAGAAACTGTGTGAGAAGTCCACAATTATTCCAAAAATAAGAACTGTGGTCAGAGATATATCGATTAGATTCCTGTATCCAATTCCCTTGCCTTGTCTCCATAGTTTTTCTAAAACAAGGAAAATACATATATACCATTTCATCAAACCAATACAAATACAGCGATCAAGATCGATTTATGGAAAATTCATTACGATACACCATTGATAGAGTACTTGATAGATCACATTGCGAAACAAGGAGAAATTCAATGCGTTCAAAAGATACCTTTACAAATAATATATCCGTCATGAATGCACACAATAAGTTAGAGCTCTCCTCGAGACATCCCTTTAGCTCTTTTGTCTCATTCTCCACCGTTAAGAGTGGGCTTTACTAATTGGTAGACAAATGAATCTTCCATAGTGATCAACCTGCAACCTTCTAGTCTTTGGTACAAAAATCTCAAATTTTTCATTATACTTCCAAGTTCTTCGTACAACGAAAAATAAAAATGATAGCTTTTGTTAAACCTGTAATCTTTTCTTTTCTTTTCTTTTTTTTCTCCAGCACCTAAATATTCCATTTAAGTGCTTTTCCTGTGGAGAAACATAAATCTTAGCATCACCTTTCAACTTTCAACCCTAAACTAACAAAAAAGGAAAATGGGGTTACGTATTAAACAAGTTTCTTCTTTTAATTGGATGATTAATATAGTAATAACAGTAATAAAGTATAGTGTAGATGGCAAAGCATTTAGCAAAAATCAAAAGAAGATGCTGCCACGTTACCACACTGCCCGTGGCATGTGTCGAAAGAAAAGAGTATCGATTACGATGTAATGTAAGGGTAGAACAAGATTTCTTGTTGTTTACTGATACCCCACCGGCCACCTCCATTCGATATGATTCTTTTCTTGTATAAAACGACACACGCATTGTCTTTCTTCCTAAGTGACCTTTTAAGAGAGTAAGAGATACAAGAATTGCAGTGAGTTGGTGCAGAATTAGCAAAGAGCAATTGCCATGGCTGATTGGGGGCCGGTTGTGATAGCAGTGGTGCTGTTCGTGCTGTTGAGTCCAGGATTGTTGTTTCAGCTGCCTGGAAGAAACAGAATAGTCGAGTTTGGTAACATGCATACAAGTGGCTTATCCATTCTTGTTCATACCATCATTTTCTTTGGCCTCATCACCATCTTTCTCATCGCTATAGGCGTTCACATCCATACCGGATGATGATTGTTATTTGATTTCTGGTATACGACTAGTCTCTCCCAATTCGTGATGGTTTCTGCTTTGTTTCAGTCTCTTGTATTTCTTTCCCTTTGTCACTATTATTAGTATTACCAACCCTCTTGCACTTTATATTTTTGTCTTTGTGCCTTTGGATGAGAAAGAGGAAAATAATTGAAGTTTGTATGGTATTTGGAAATTTGCAGCCATACAGGTCTTATTATCACACGTGTTGCAATGTTACAATTACAAATTGCGTCGTATGACATGAAAATGTTTTATTTAGCCAATAGTTTGTTTGCAAAAACAAAAATTGGCTTCGGATTTTATATACGAGTATTGCTGAGAATTGCGAAAGCACTTGTAGATATGACACCTGTCAATTTTATTTTTTTTTCTTCGAAGCATTCTTTATTGCGCGTAACTCCTGATAATGACATACCAATTGCATAATGCTGTATTACCAATTTCCATTAAAATGATTTCAACTGAAAAGCCAAAAGTTGCCACGACAGTCGAACATGATGAGTGTAATCAAATCAACTTGATCCAAATGAACGCCTAGTGACACTAGTGAACAGAAAAAAAAAAAAAAAAGGTTTATTTTTCAGCAAATACAACAACTTAAATATAAAATTGAGATATAAATTATTTAAAAAATAATTCTTCTCTTTTTTTTTTATGTATATGAATTTGACTTGTATTACACTGTTATACAAGCAGACAATACGCTGCTCGTGTACACCACCCGACTCTTGATGTCTACCAGATACGATACGCGGCGGCGGTGCTAAAAAAAGAAAAAGGATCCCACTATTGCGTTAGTGTGCATAGACTTTCGGTTAAAAAAAATACTAAAAACAAACCTACTGTTTGTTACTTTTTTCCTAAATTATCCGGTAGATGGAAATGATGGTGTTACTTTATCAATTGAGATAAAAGGCTAAAGCCCAACAGTGGCACGATGATAAACATCGAGATGCCATCGTGACAGAGAGAACACACAGTTGTCCACTGGCTTAAGATAAAACGACGTCATCACCATTGAATTTAAGAAAGACTGGTCTGTACAAGCAAATATTTTTTTCAATGACAAACGTATGGAAAAATAGACATGCAAAACCGACCCAATTTTAATTAGCATTTATTGATTTTTGGGATTGGCTTTGCTTCTGCAAACTGACATAAGGGAACCAAACCAAAGCAAACCTTACGGATGAAGAAAGCTGATGAATCAATGGACAGTTAAAATATAAAACACGCTAAAATTGTTAAAAAGTGTTTGGGTTAGACTGGCCCTGTAGACGTGGATAAATAGAAATTGAATATACGAAAGAAACAGGGTGTAAACCCTACCATTTTGTTGGGCAAGTGGGCATCGTTGGACAATTTACTATTTCTACTTTGACAAGTAAGAAGACGCATCCACATATTTCAGTAACAGATAGAAAAATAGTTAACCACATATCCTGCATCATCGATGGCTTCAAAATCTTAAATCAATTCTTTTCCTCTTGTTGTTGATGATACAAGCAGCACCGCTCACTAGAGTAATGCTGCGGCTCAATTCTCCAGTACATGATTCAGCTACATTTCTGAATCTCCTACTCTCTTCACAAAAGCTTCCATGCTGTTAACAGGGGAAAATGGTTGAAACAACTGAGTTAATCATCAATCTTGAACAGAGTAATCAACTTTTAATCTTAAGCTAGCCAGCTGCCATTTCACAGAAGGCATTATGCACAAATAGTCTTGAGCAATCCTGAATTTGCCAAGGGCAAGAAATTACAATATATGATGACACGTTAACTGGTAAACTCTAATGCTAGACAAGGGTCTAGCGAGGAAAATTGGAGGTTGAACGACACAGGAAACTTAGCGAAAAACCACATTCAAGTTCAAGGTCGGTGCACCAAATTCACCTAAACACATGAAACATTTGAAATTGACTTACTCCAATTACTTATCAGAAGACTCAAAACACAACTTAAGGAAATCAACCAACTGGCAATTTAATACGTTTTAAAGACTTATCCCAAATTGCATAACCCAAAAGAAGTTATATGACGCTAAACCTTTCTTTATGATTTGGACCGATTAACCACTAAACCAAAATCAACCACATGTTCCAAAATATAAGAGATAATATCTTCTTCCTTACTAAATCTAAACTCTGATATGCCATCAAGACTTTATGTATCATCAAAACAACAAAAGTAAGATTGTCAATGAAGAACAGAATAGAATGGAGGTTTTCCGTTTTCCTATAAGGACGGACATTAAATACAGGCTACAAGATAAATACTAGGCATACAGTGATGTAAAAGCTCCTGTCTTGTAGAGATGAAAGAAGCATTCACAATAAGAAACCAGGAACGCATATACTGATTCTTAAATTCCATTCGCTAGTAATTTCCTATCTTCTATATTTTGTTGACATCGCTCATCAAGCACCTCAGCCCCTTTTCACATTTTCTGTAAGCTTTGTAATAATCTCCTGTAAATTGAACAATGAAATAAGGGTTCGACCCCTGACCTATGACTTGAGTTGAGCACAAGTAAACCCACAAAAATGTAATTAATTTTCAATGAGAAAACACGCCCGAATGTTAAATATCTTAATAAAATTAAATCATACGAGAGAGAGAGAATCATAATTCTAATTAAAATATTTCCCATATCCAACACAGCCCCCCAAAACAAAGACAAGCCTAACGATCGTAAGAGTATTCATATAACTAACTATTACCCTCTTGTTCTTTCCTAAAAAGCAACGAAACACAAAGACAAACAAACCAATAACATAAATAAATTATATGAAAAGCATACCAGGAATATCCTTCCTAGGCGAAGAAGGCGTGGACATAGCGTAACAAAATATCGATTTTCCCAACACAGAGATAGCCGAAACAACCCCGGCTACGTAAAACACCATAACCAAACCAAGAACCCACGGCATCAGCATGAATCCAATGAAGAAAGTCACCGATCCGCACAGCATCAAGGCAAGAGATATCCCCAGCATCAGCGAAGCGAATCCCGCCGGCGTGATCTGAGCCACCGACGTCCTACTCGTCGACTGCGACTGCTCGGAGTACGGGATCGGAGTCGGCGGCGATCGTAGGATGCTCAGCACTAGCGCTGATAGCTCGTAAAAGACCCGCGACCGCTGATCCTGGTGGTTGTGGTGGTCTTGCTGTGTTCTTCTCATCATGTTCGATTCAATTTCTTTTCGTTTTCTCGGGAAAGTTTTAAAGAGGAGGCGAAAATTTGGGAGGGAGAAAAAAGAATATTGCTTAAAAGGAGGCAAATGGATAAACGTGACTACTGTTATCTAAAACGGTGTGTGATTGGAGAGGAATGAAACGTGATGTCACAACTGTAGAATTCTGATAGGCCACAGTTTGTTTGTTTCTCGAGAAAATTATTCGAGAAACTGAGAGAAAGTGACGCGATTCGTTCAGTTTCTTTCTCTAAATCTTTGCTGTCAATACAGCAATTTATGCTTTATCTTGAATTCCAAAACCAAGCATGTAAGATTTTAAAAAGAAAATAATAATAATAATAATAATAAATGAATAAATAAACTTTGATGATTGAGTAAAAAAGCAAGTTGTCGATCTTTGACTTTTAAGAAAATAAAGAACATCAGGTATGGACACCTTAGCGTTTTCGCGTGCGTGAAACGCGCTTTGGATAAGAGTGGAGTGGGGGAAAGGTATGGGGCCTGCTGACGTGGGACCTTATCCTCAAAAGAAATTGATGATCTCTTAGTTATTTTTTATGCAGTGTCTTCGAAGCGCGTGGGTGTTGTCGCTGGTTGTGTGAAGCAGTTGATTAATGTAAAATTAACAACAACAAATTTGTGCTTATCTCACGATTACGGAATTAAGCAAATTTTGAGGAGTGGATAAGGATATAATTAATTTTCTAAATTGCAGCACCCACCACGAGCAGCGACCATTTGTAGTGATTGATCCATCTCTTACAAGTGGCACTTGTTATTATTACAGAGATTATTATGTCGCAAATCTATTTGAAGTTATTGATTGATTTATTGTGTGTACAAAATTTTTATTATCACGAGTGATGTTATTGATGCAGATTCTCTTAAAAGTCGTGCGTATAAATAAATTACGCGTCCTTTAATAATTAATGAAAAAAATGTGAGTGAATGAATGATAATTATCTAACTAATATTCCATTAACACGTCAATTTATACATAATAATGTATAAAATCACACATTAGTAAGTAATTAATTAGTGGTGGACACTTTCTATTATCTGGGGCGACTCTTGTCGTATGAATTACGGAGGGCGGTTGGGAAAATCATGCCCGTTGATCCTTTACTGAATTTATTAGTTTGTCCCTGTTGAGTCAAATTTCTAGCTGCACCCTCTCAAGTATACACCCTATGGCGCTGAAGATCTATATAGAGGGATAAAGGCACCATCTTTCCTAGTCCAAGACTGCAACAGGGCGGTGGTGAGGTTGGAGTTGGATGTTCCGCTCTTCCGGCAAAAGCAATATGAAGACAGTAGGTGCTATATATATAGTTTCAATCTGCTTTATATTCTTAAATTTTATTAAAATTTAATAAACTCATTAAGTTATACGGTTTAATAATATTATATTTTTATAATATTAAATCACATAATTTAATAATTATTGGTGGTAAATTTTATATAAGAGATGTTGAGGGTACAACACACAAAAAATATGACTCAAGAATATAATAAAGAGTAAGTGAAAAGCTGAATGAGATGATGGAATAAGATGTTCTAAAAGAATTAGTGTTAGCCATTTAAATCAATTAAGAATGCGGAAAGTGCCTCTTAAATTATACATGTACCACCATATGTTGACACAAAACCACATAACAACGATAACCACGTCAGAGCTACCATATCACAATATTACAGTACAGTCCCTACCTAGATTATCTCTAAAATATCTCACAATAAACTATCTAAGTCATAATCAAGAAAGAGGGATGCTGCATGCACCATCTTCAGTGAAATCAAGTGCTCTTCAGCTCAATTAGCTCATTTAAAATGAGTTAATTAGAGTCAAAAATATATTATCAGTGTAGAGTTTCCACCAAAAGAGTTCAATTACTTAAAAATCCTACATGAGGAGGAAAATTACTAATAGTAACTTGCCACATGTCCTAAAAAGACACAAAGATATCCTCATGATATTCTATCTTAAAATGTCAAATTAGTCTAAAAAAATAAAAATAAACTAATTCTTTCAAAAAAAAAAAATCATCTCTTCTCTTATTTTTGGATTTTCTTAAAAATACTTTATCTTCTTCAACCTCCTACCGACTTGACCATCAGAGCGCCATCACTAACCATCATCGGCGCTGCCTCTACCGATCATTTCTTGTAATTTCATATTCATATCAACTGTTGTTGGCCCCGTAAAACTTTCTACAAGCATCTCAGCCTCCATCTTCACCAAAATCACTTTCTATAGGCTAACTTAAATTGAGACTAAATAACAACTTTATCATATTTTAACAAATTCAATACCTACTATATATAACTATATATATATATATATATATTCAGTTTAAAATAATAATTTTTCTAAACTTTAACAAATCCAATACCCTAAACTAAAATATTTATATATACATACACACACATATTAGTTCTGACTTCTTCCATGCTTATTTTCAATTATATATATTTTATTTAAATTGGATGTCATGCCTCGTCAATACCAATTAATAATTATTTGATTGATTTCTTTTTCCGTTTTAAATATGGCGATTGGATTATTATTATTTAACCCCTTTTTTTTCTTTTTTCAGTTTGACAATCGAGCACGCATCCATCCTCCGAGCAACGGCATTCACAATTTTTTTTTTTTTCCAAAAACAGTCAAAATCTCTAAACCTTGCTTAGATGTGAAATTGTCTTCATTGCGTGCAATATGTAAGAAACATTGTGGACTTCCACCGATAATTTTTTTTTTTTTTTTTTTATTTGTTAAATGAACATCAAGTTTTGTTTTTATTTTCACTTTCGGTAATGCCAAAAATAACCTCAATAATTCATGTTGACGGTTTTCTTTCTATACACTCAATTAAACTTGTGCAAAGCATCTCTTCTCTTCAAAATTTGCAGTTCAATCTTTGAATTTCCATTCCCACTTATATGACAAGGAGGTCGAAAAGTTTAAGCTTTTCCACAACAAAAAATATAATGACAATCCCAGTCAAGGCTTATACAAAAAACATGATTGAACTAGTTTGCAATGAAAGAATTGTATGATTGTCGTTATTTATCAGAATATTTTGTATTTAGAATAATAGGAATATTTAAGTCATTCCAGTTTATGTGAAGACTCAGAGTTAAAATTGATTCTGCAAGAAAATTCCAAGATCTTAAATATTTTAATGTTAATAGATTGCATTGTTGTTATCAAACTAGTTTCCCTAACAAAATAAAGTTTCTCCACTGTTGATGGATATATAGACAGAGAAATATGGCGAATGAAATATTCCATTTACATAGAGTAAATATAAAGAGCTTATTTGTCTTTTTATGGTAATTTGATTATATCTAATTTTGTAATACATGATTTTATCAAGAAATGAGAGTTCAAAATAAGGATGTTTGGTAACCCGACTACTTGGGGTGACACATTCATATTGCATAGCACAATTGGTCATATTTTGTTTAGGATAGATACACAAGCATGGCACAACCTGCATGCAAGGCCAAATTTAAATTTTAAGGATACTTTGAAATGGATTAAAGCACGACACATAAAATTATTTTTTTCTTTTGTGATAATTTAATTACTAGTATTTTATATTATTTATTTTTAATCGAGTAACGGTGTTCAAAGTAGAATATGTCCAATTGCACTGGCCTCCTCTAGCACAACAAATCTTGTCACGCACTCGAGCGTGGCACGAGGCATGAAACGCGTCCTTAACAAAATGGCAGGTTTCATCTTGCATGCGAGCGCAGCCCCCACGGGGCTTGACTAGGCCTACATTCTAGGCATACGGGGCATGAAAACTCAACATGTATTGAGTTGGGCCAAAGTAGATCCGGTCGAAAAAGCGTGTTTCAAATTTTATAATTCCATTTTAATTGAATTACACTACTACATTGGGTAAAGAAATGAAATTAAATTGAGCAATATCAAATCTAATAATTCGTTTCATTTCTAATTTATTTGAATTTGTATTATTAACTAGTATTATGTTATTATTTTAAATTATAAGTGAACTTCAAGTTATTAATCAAATTTGAATTGAATTTTTATTATCATTTAATGTAATGCTATTTGTTAAGATTTTTCATTTCTACTGGTGTTATCTTATGTAAAATGTAATAAGTTTTCTTTATTATACGATACTTCCTTAAAAAAAAAATTAATGCAAAGTATTGTAATCGGTGGTACTATTTTACCTTAAAATTTTTAAATGAGATAATAATTAGAGAAAATTAATATGATAATTTTTAAATAAAATTATAATTATAAAAATTAACATCTTGGATATTAAGACTTATTTTTTTATTAAATTTAACGGTATTCTTATAAGTAAAATTTTTTATTTTTTAAATTTTTTTTTGAATAAAATAATCTTTTGATTCATTTAAGAGTAAAATGATCATTTATTAATGTCAAAATAGTTGATTGATAGATGCTTAAACTTGGCTTGGGACAATGGGATCCGTCACCTTCACGTTGACACTAATAGCAAATGCCCCAAACTCATCCTTGATAAAAGATATGACATGGTGAATGCTATGTCACCCCTGATTTGGACTATCTGAAACATTCTCAACAGAGACTGGATAGTTCAAATAAGTCACATATATCGTGAATGCAGCTTTGTAGCAGATTTTTCGCATCTCATGCTTTTAGCTTACATTTTATCCTCACCACCCCTTAGTCTTTATATTTGGTTACTTAATGATGATTTAGGGACTGTACTCCCTCGTCTTATGCTTAGCCTTTGTAAGGTCCTTTTTGTACAACAAAAAAAAAAAAGTTGATTTGATACAAATTTGAAAATAAAAATAGTACAAAAAATATGTCAAAATTTTATGATTGTTAGATGTACATGTAACAAAATAAAGGTAATGTAAAAATAATTTTCCAATATTTTATTTAAAATTTTGACACAAACTCCAATAATAGATATTAAAAATCGAAGTAGCATTTAACAATGGTTATATATCCACCAATTTTTTTTTTGACATGAATGACAACAAATTTATGTCAAAATTTTAAATTAAAATTTACTTCTTTTTTTTTTTTTCTGACTTATAACTTAGAATAGCCTTACCCCCTATTGTGATTTGTCTAATTTATATTTTATAAAACTTGGATTATTTACTTTTGTAGTTTCAATAAACTGTTTAAATTTTATAAATACAAAAATACATTAGCTTAATGGTTAAAGTATGGTTATCGGAAGCTTTTAACAATACTTAAAAAGCAGAAAGCAACAGGCTTTTATCCAAGCACAGCCCACAGCTGGACAGGTGCAAACAGCCCCCACCCTCAATCTTCGTTGCCACCTGGTCAACTGAAAAGGCCATTATTTTACATCTCATACAAAATTTCAATCTGACCTTCTACTTGTTTGTGCTGTTACTTAAGGCCATTATTTATAAATTGTTGCCAATTGACGCTGTGTTACCAAACGAAAGGAGATATATTTTGTTGTTGTATATCTGCTTAAGCACGGTTAAAATATAAATCACAAAATAATAAATATTATGCAAGTCCGATGATGGTGGCAGTCTGGCAGATGATAAAATCAAAAACACATTCAATGGGAACTTCTACACAAGCCGCTCCCTTCTTATTTAGTCGCCCTATTATTACAGGGCATTATAATTTATACACGTACAAAAAGCCACTGAAAACAGACTTGCATATTCACTACATGCAACAGATGAGCGGCTAACAAGAACGCTTGAAAAAGCGCCTCTCAGCTTATCTAAGCAGATGGAGGGTTGCCATGGCCGTTGTTGTTGCATCATTGCCTTTCTTCTCCCCTGCTGCAATCTGTAAGTGACAGCTGACTATTATTAGACCTTTTTTTGAAGAACAAGATATGCATTTAGTATATAATTCTTTTACCTCTCCCTCCAGAATCTTTTTCTCGGCTCTCAGCATATTTTCCTGTTTAAATAGAAGAAACATGAAATGGTAAACCAGAAACATCCACAGATGGGATCCAACTTGTTCATTAGATACATGCATGTCTGTACACACACATGCTGTACAAATTACACAGAAAAAATGTTATGTGATGTGTCTGTGATAATGCAGAAATTGAGTTCTTCAAGTAACCATGACAACAAACTAAACATCCGCCAAACCCTGATTCATCATGGATCAAATAGCTAAACCACCTTTTTTCCCCTCTTATTTCTAGCTATCCAGATGTCACGGGTGCTTTAGATTCTTCGTCTGATATATCAATCTTCGAGAAAGTATTTCTAATGCAATGGAGTGCATGAATATGGTTCACTAGACTTGACTACAAGATAATATCTCTGTTCTTCCTTTTCCAATCTGATTTCGATCAATTATGAGGTGCCCGGAAATTCTTAAATCTGGTAGGTTCTCGAGAATAAAGGACACACAAGTAGAAACTAATGAAATAGAAAGCCGTAGGTTTCTCAGAAGACAGGAATTAAAGGCATGGAAAATTAAAAGATCTACTGGATAAAGTTCATGACAATGGCAAAAAATTGAGCCTGGGAGACTCTGAAATCCTACTGTTAACACAGCCAGCTGTTGCAGATTCAGTTGCAAGAAGATCCTGCTTTTTAATGAATAGGAAGAAAAATTTCCAACAACTAAATTGGAACCATGATATCTAATGTTAAACGACTCTGTTGTAGTGAAACAGAAGTATATTTGCAGTCATTTTAACCACACATAAGTTGAAACTTGCAAGTTGCAAGATTTACCTGGAATAAACAAATTCAACAGAGTAAGGTATGGAAATTATGGAAAGTATTTAATTAAGTGTACCTTCTCTTGGAGTGTTCTAATGGATCCCATCATCAGTTGTGTCTGCACCAAAGATGCCTAATGAGCATAGGAATGAACCTTCGTGGATAGTATAACAAGCCTCATGCAGACAGAAAGGGATAGGAAAAAAAAGGCGCATACAAGATCTGATTAATAATGCAATAGTAGTAGTTCCAAGTTCAAATAATCAAGTGACAGAAAACAGGTCAAACTAGAGCAGGGGTGCATCCTCTGTTTTACTTTAAGGTGGCCAGAATCTATTAAGGTAAGGTATTTTTGGTGGCAAAATGTGTATTTCAACAATGGGGGGCACAGAAAGAAAACTCAATTGCGCTTCATAGGTCACACGCAACCATAGGTCTTCTCCATAGTTTCAGCAGCAAGCAGCTGCAGATAATTGAACTGAGTGAAAAGCTGCTAAACCACAAAGAAGTGATTGGATAGACAGACAGAAAAGAAAAGATCAGAGTAATGTGAATGGCAATCAGTGGCTAAAGCATTCTCAGTTAGGTGAATATGTGAAAATCAGCTACCAGTATTGATGGAAGTTGCAGAATGTTTGTGTATTTGTTGGTTTGGTTAAATTTTAAGATGCTCAAACATGGGACTAAGAATTTGTTGTATTATAATCTCTTGGAAAGGTCTGAATGAAGGAGAACCAAGCTATAGGAGGAAGACAGCAACAGGCATCAACAATACTTGTACGTTATCTTCTTCATAGTCAATATGTAATTTCATAACCATATTCCTATGTTTTTTAGACACTTGAGATTTCAATTGCAAAAGTGCTATAATCCTGACCTTCATAGCTCTAATTTCTGTTAGTGTAGTGTTGAGTAGATTCTCTAATTGCGCAAGATCAGTAGCAGTAAACTGCTCAAAGTTTGGCCCTTCAAGTTGCCTGTCAATACAAAAATACAGATCAATAAAATAACACACACACACCCACCCACACACACAATGTGCCATTCTGGGAAAATGTATAGAATACTTGGAGATATTGCCTTTGAACTATTTTCTGCAGTTCAGCATGTGCATGTAGGCTTGAATGTCCATCATGAGTGTCCTGTCAATGTAGAGATTCAGAAACTGAGCCATGGAAAAACACCCGGTGCCCCACTAACCACCCGGGAAAATAAAGGGAAAAGAAAAGTTTTACATGCAAATACCTCATAGATGAATGACATGTTAATTCTGGCCTGCCCAATGGCTTAGATTGGTATGTAAGAGCTTGAACAATACTATTAACCTTTGACAACCCCTTATATGAGCGAGACTGATGTATAAATGAGCTTTTAAGTGGACCAAGCTCAACCGCAGATGGACGACAGAAGGCAAACTCAAAAGGCAACCATATCAGGGTGTAATAGCAAGGGACATCTAGGTTTCTGGTACTGTGTTACTTTACCATTTGACCTTAAAGCTATTAGGTTACAACCTAGAAAATCATAGTAAGCCCTAACAGAGCTCTTAACATGCAAAGGCCATACCAAACGGTCTTGTCTTGTATAAGAAGCTCAACCGAAGATGAAAGCCATAAACAAATCCAAATATAGAGATGAGCCTAAAAGAAGATTGAAGATAGAAACAACTACAGAAGAAAATCTCACAGGAGGATTTGGACCCTAAACCCATTGGTCAAAAAAGCTCTAATAGTATATTAAGTTACTGCCTGACTTAATAACTTAAGTTGGTAGGTAAGAGCCAAATAACAGTATTAAGGATTGATTGAAATCAAAGAGGTTGTATTTTCAAGTTTTTCTATCAGGCGTGCTAGGAGTAGTCACAACATTACGTTTACCTACAAGATTACCAGACATGTTGTATTGGCACACGTATGGAGAGAGTACTCGGACATAAATTAAGGGATTATAATGCAGGAGGCTGACTTAATGGTCATTACTCTCATGTCCAATTTTAGCCATTTTCACTAGGTTTCCAACTTATCCCACAGGCACGTAGAAAGAACTTCATCAGCGTATAGACTGATTGAGTGTATGAACCGGGTTAGACCAAGATGGTTGACAGATTCAGAAGAACCTAGAATATTTCCTGTAGAGGGTTTCAGATATTAAAGTCATATGCAAAATTGTATAGGCAGAGTCTAATATTGAAAATATCGGTTACCTTTACTGTTCTCGTCCAAACAATCTTATGAGCGGAAATTAGGTAAAAGCTACTACTTAGTCTTACTCAGATTGACTATTCACAATTTGATGCATGAATTCATCCCTAGGAGTTATCCACTTCATGGAGAGCATGCTGAAGACAGGATAGGGTTAGATCTAACGTAGCCATTGCTAATGTGTTCTAAATAGAGAGAGAACAGTTTACCTCAGCCTTAGGTGCTCCTGAAGCTGCAGCTTCTTCTTCAACGCGACTCTGGTAGCGCTTAAGGATGCTGGCCAAACTGCATTAAAAGTATTAATTAATCAGATTTCTTGATCATGTAATAATTTTCTAGGTGGTCTAGATATAGTGGTTCTTCAAAATATTAAAAAGAGGAAAATTCAATGAAAAGTGGTAATTATGAAGGCCGGCAGAAAGTAGGGATGAGCATCCCGTTTTGGTAGTTAAAATGCCAAAACAGTGGTGCAGACCTTGAAAGGTATGAAAGAATACCCTCTTTATTTCAGCAATTTTTTATGTCATGTAGCCATATCAGTCTTGAGAATTTGATGAAAGAGTCAGTTCTAATGTTCAATCACAAGTGTATAAGAAAGTCATTTCTATCATCCATGAAGATGCAATAGTACCATAGTAGGCTACTAAAGTCAGCTTTGCACTTCTTATTACTTCAAAATAGAAATTCAACCATAGGAATCTCTAGCAGGAATTCAGCACTATTGCCATTGTCCCAGAACAAATCACCCTTTAGAAATAGAATTGAAAGATCGCACAATTTGGAGGGGCATTTAACAGTCCATATCCAGATTGTGGGAGGTATTTTGAAGATTTCAGAACCATTGTAAATGTCTACAAGAAGGGAAGAGAGAACGATGTGAAACATGTATTAGTTGAGTGAATCATAGTGGTCAAACTAGAAGTTATGACTACATACACACAAGCATAATAATCAATTTCACTACCTAAAAAGAATTTCCACGTAAAAATGAGACTGACTTGAATATGAGGCAAAAAGATCATTCTTAAACCTGGGTTGTAATGGAACAATCATCCAAAACAATGTCCTTGTCATTGCAAAAAAATTGGGCAGAGTCTCCAGTAAAGTATGGACATTCCCAAATTTTCAACCAACTAATAATGCAACACTCGCATCAATGATAAACTTCCAAATTGAAACCAATCAATGCAATATACTTCCAAAGTAATATTTCCACACACAGCACCTACTCCCACAAAGCACGGATATATGTTATAATTAGTCAAAATAGAATATATTCCTACAAAAATACACCATATCCTGGCTTACACAAAAAAGTAAATCAAATTTACAACATAGTGATCTAAGAAGCAAGACAAACTATGCAATCATCAAAGAGCTCATATAAACATCCTATAAACCCAAAAGAGCAGGATGCACCCTAGTAGATTGCTATATGAAACAAGGTTTTATTCCAAAATTCAGTATCCAGGTTTACAAAGAATTAAGCACCTTTCATGTGCAAAAATAGTTAATTCAACAAAACGGCTCCATCCAACTTGTCAAATATCCAACCGTATTAACATAACCTAAAAAGCAGGGGTGAGCTAAGGTCCAATAGATTGTTATGAATGATCTCAACAAATAGAAAGCTATATGCTTATTTCATAGGAAATCGAAATATCTAATGAGATCTATGTCAAAGATAAGCTTCATTATGTGTGAACATTAATATAAATACTACCCCGGAATGATAGTAAGATGATAGCAAGGAATTATGTTTTTATGTTAGAATGGCCACTTATGATTCATGTCTGCGACTTCCATAGTAGTGCTAAAGTCACTCAGGAGTTATCACAGTGGTTAATATTATCAATACTATGGTCTTCAACTATATGAACTTCTAGAAACAAACATAACATCTTAAAAATGTACACATGGCATCTCAATCGGTTCTTAGAAAAACCAAACAAGAAGACATAATTATGTAGTTTCAACTGAAAGCTGTATATTAAGACAACTATTAGCATGCCCATTTTATTTCATTCAGTATTTCTTTTAGAATATTTCACAAAGCATTCAAAGAAGAAAATTTGAGAAAAATATCTTCTCTTATTGTTGGAAAACTGTGTATAGGTATGTAAATAAGGAAAGAATTATTAGCGGGTAGTTTCCTAATATTAGGCTAAGTAGTTACTTGATTTGTTATGTAAATAAGGAAAGAATTATTAGTGGAGAATTATTAGTGAGTAGTTTCCTAATATTAGGCTAAGTAGTTACTTGATTTGTTAAAAAATCCCATAAATTGTGAGATTCGGCCAGCTATAGTTAGTTAGAGTTAACATGTATATAAGATACAGTTTATACATTATTCAACTACAGAAAAAAGATTTATGCTTTCTGTCATGGTATCAAAGCAGTTCTTTCTTAGGACTGCATCTGGTTTTGTTCTCTGATTATAGTAAACAGCCTTAATCACTGTTTTTTTTTTTGGGAATTACAACCTTTGCCCTTCGTCCTCTGTTTCACTCTGTTTTCTGCCATCAAAACTGAGCATTTTTCCTCAGATTGATAGCCTTCATTGGTACCTCTTTTTACTTTCGTGAAAATTTCTCAGCCATGTCTGCAATATCCGAAACTCATGCCTCCACCCAGTCAGAGGGAATTCAACCCCAGCAACCAGGAGAACTGCAGTGTATTCAAGCGGCGTATAGACTCAACGGAAAAAATTATCTCAAGTGGTCTCAATTGGTCCGAACTATTCTCAAGGGCAGAGGGAAAATCAGTCATATTATGAGGACTGGACCGGATAAGAAAGATCCCACTTTTGACGCGTGGGATGAGGAAGATTCTATGATCATGGCATGGCTGTGGAACTCCATGACCCCAGAAATAAGCGACACTTGCATGTTTCTGTCCACTGCGAAGGAGATTTGGGATGCAATTCAGCAGACGTATTCCAAGGCAAAGGACGCAGCACAAGTATATGATGTGAAGGTGAAGACAATGGCTGCAAAACAAGGAAACAAGTCCATTACTGAGTATGCAAACCAGCTGAAATCCTCCGGCGGGAGCTAGATCACTATAGGGTGATTAGGACCGGATGTCCGGATGATGCAGCAATTCTCAAGGAATTCATTGAAGCGGGACCGAATTTATGATTTTCTTGTGGGACTCAATCTCGAGTTTGATCAAGTGAGGATTCAGATCCTTGGTAAGTCAGAAATCCCATGTTTTAATGAAGTAATGGCACTAATTCGTGGTGAGGAAAGCAGAAGAGGATTGATGCTTAACACTCAAAGCAATGATGCTTCGGCTATGGTGGCGAGTGGCAAAATTAATCTCACTACGAATACTGAAAAGGCGGTAGCTATGGAGAATGAGAAAGCTGGACACTCAAAACCCAAAGCTGTGATGGTTTACGGTGAGTTCATCGTAAAAGCCTCGACATACTCGTGAGAAGTGCTTGGAAGCTTCACGGGAAGCCACCAAGTCGGGAGTGGGGGCTAAAAGGAGAGCAATTCAAGCCTCGAGGGCAGGCTAACATGGCTACTGATCAAGAAAATGCAGCACCACCACAGGAGTCTACGAGTTTCAACTAAGAAGAGATTGACAGATTGAAGTCCCTCATCAATAATCTGGAAAAACCCTCAGGTAGTTGTTCTTTGGTGTATTCTGGTGAGTTTCCTTTCTCTGTTGGATTACATGTCTCGGATAATACCTTTGTCAACTCTTGGGTCTTAGACTCGGGAGCAACAAATCACATGACCAACTCACCCAACACTTTTCTTACCTACTCTCCATGTCTTAGTAATAGGAAAATTGCCACAGCCAATGGTTCTCTAATAACCGTAGCTGGTGTAGGAGATATTAAAATAAGCTCATCCCTCACCTTAAAAAATGTTCTCCATGTCCCAACCTTATCCACAAATCTAATCTCTATCCAAAAACTTACCAAAGACACACGGTGCAATGTAGATTTTTACCATGATCATTGTGTCTTTCAGGACAAGGTTTCGGGGAGGATGATTGGATGTGCTAAAGAAAGGAACGGTCTCTACTATCTTGAAACACCAACTCAGTTGAGCATTCACAAGGGCAGATTACATCACTCTCTCATATCCAAACACTCTCCATCTAACAAAGACAAAATCTGGCTCCACCATCATCGCCTTGGTCATCTATCCTTTAGAGTTATTCAAGTTTTATTTCTATCTCTATTTAAGGGTCTTGATGTCAAACAGTTTCATTGCGAAGTATGTCAACTTGCTAAACACAAGCGTGTATCATTTCCAATTAGTAATATAATAAGTCCTTTTCCTTTTTATATTATACATAGTGATATTTGGGGTCCTTCTATTATTCCCAATGTGTCTGGAGCAAGATGGTTTGTTTTTTTTTATAGATGATTGCACTCGTGTTACTTGGTTTTTCCTTCTTAAACATAAATCTGATGTTAGTACCGTCCTTCCTAATTTTTTCTCCATGATAAGAAATCAATTTGGGGTTAACATAAAAAGGTTTCGATCAGATAATGCGAAGGATTATTTCAATCAGATACTTAGCCCTTATTTTGAAAAAGAAAGGATAGTACATGAATCATCTTGTGTTAATACCCCACAACAGAATGGGGTAGCAGAGAGAAAAATGGGCCATCTCCTTGAGTCCACTCGAGCCCTATTGTTCCAAAAAAATGTGCCAAAGTCCTTTTGAGGGGAAGCTGTCCTTACCTCTACTTACTTGATAAACCGGTTGCCTACCAGAGTTTTGGGATTCAAGAGTCCGATGGATAAACTTTCCACCTTTTATCCCCACATACAAACCACAAATAACCTTGTCCCTCGAGTATTTGGGTGTGTGTCCTATGTTCACATTCACGATCATAATAGGGGAAAGTTAGATCCAAGGGCCGTGAAAACTATTTTTGTTGGCTATAACTCCACACAGAAAGGGTACAAGTGTTACCACCCCCCTCAAAAAGGTTTTACGTCTCCATTGATGTAACATTTCATGAACACGAGTCCTACTTTACTATTCCTTATCTTCAAGGGGAGAGTTCAGCAAGGAAGATAAGGATGATTGGAGTTTTGGTGAATTTCTTCCTCCTACTGTTTCTAAATAAATCGCTCCTGACATCATACCTTAACCTATGCCTGAAAACCCTACATCTCTTGAACCCGAGTCTGACCAAGATAAATCTGTTCATGAAAATGCAAGATTTGGGAAGGTGTTTACTAGGCGGAAGATGGTTGCTCCTACATCTGGACATGCTCAAGAATCCAATCCGGAACCTAATCATGAGGTAGCATTTTCTGACCCTGCCTCGCAAACTGAAATTGAACCCAATGAGGATGACCTGAACATTCCCATTGCTATTAAGGAACAAGAGAATGCACCAAACGCCCACTATACCCTCTTGCAAATTATCTCTCATTCAAACAGTTTTCACCCTCACATAAAGCTTTCCTCGTCAACCTAAACACCATTGCCATCCCTACCACTCTATCCGAGGCATTAACTATTGGAAAATGGAAGCAAGCAATGGATGAGGAGATGGAGGCTTTAGAGAAGAATAGGACTTAGGAGGTAGTACAGTTGCCGAAGGGAAAAAAACCTGTGGGATGTAAATGGGTATATACAGTTAAGTATAAAGCAGATGGGTCAATTGAGAGATACAAGGCCAGATTGGTTGCTAAAGGGTACACCCAGATTTATGGTATCGATTACCTTGAAACATTTGCGCCGATTGCGAAAATGAACACCGTAAGGATTTTGTTGTCCTTAGCAGCTAACTATGGCTGGGAGCTAGAGCAATTTGCTGTAAAAAATGCATTTCTACATGGGGACTTAGAGGAAGAGATCTATATGGACATTCCACCAGGATATGAGAATAAGTTATCTGAGCATAAGTTGTGTAAGTTGAAGAAAGCATTGTATGGGCTTAAACAATCATCACGGGCATGGTTTGGGAGATTTGCTAGAGCAATGATTACTATGGGATACAGAAAAAGCCAAGGGGACCATACATTATTCATCGAACACTTGGTTTCAGGGGGATTTACGGCTCTTCTTATCTACGTGGATGATATAATTGTGACAGGTGATGATGACAGAGAAAGACAGCTACTGAGTCAAAGTTTGGCTAAAGAATTCGAGATCAAAGCCCTAGGAAGATTAAAGTATTTTCTTGGAATTGAAGTAGCTCATTCCAAGAAAGGTATCTTCATCTCCCAACAGAAGTATGTGTTGGATCTGCTGAAAGAAACTGGCAAGACAGCATGCAAGCCGGTCAGTACCCCTATTGACCCGAACCTCAAACTTGGACTAGCAAAAGAGGGTGTTGCAAATGTATCAACGTTTGGTAGGGCGGCTCATCTATTTATCCCACACTAGACCAGATATAGCATATGTTGTTAGTGTAGTTAGTCAATTTATGCATAGTCCGAAAGAGGTTCATTTGCAAGCAACGCATAGAATTCTACAATATCTCAAAGGAACACCGAGAAAAGGAATTCTAGTTAGGAGGAATAAAGGCTTAGCACTCGAAGCATATACAGATGCTGATTATGCTGGATCAATTGTTTATAGAAGGTCAACCTCCGGGTATTGTACCTTTCTTGGAGGGAATCTCTTGACTTGGAGAAGTAAGAAACAGAATGTAGTAGTAAGATCCAGTGCAGATGCAGAATTTCGAGCGATGGCTCAAGGCGTGTGTGAATTGCTTTGGATAAAGATTATTCTGGAGGATTTGAAAGTTGAGTGGGATGCCCCTATGAGATTATACTGTGATAACAAGTCAGCTATTAGCATTGCTCACAACCCATTACAACATGACCGAACCAAGCATATTGAAATTGCAGGCACTTCATAAAAGAGAAGCTGGATAGTGGTTTAATTTGTACACCCTATGTGTCTACACAAGGGCAGCTTGCGGATGTACTTACAAAAGGGTTGGGTAGTTCAGTATTTGAGAGCATTGTATCCAAGCTGGGAATGGAGAATGCCTATTCACTAGCTTGAGGGAGAGTGTTGGAAAACCGTGTATAAATAAGGAAGGAATTATTAGCGGGTAATTTCCTAATATTAGGCTAAGTAGTTACTTGATTTGTTATGTAAATAAGGAAAGAATTATTAGTGGAGAATCATTAGCGAGTGGTTTCCTAATATTAGGCTGAGTAGTTACTTGATATGTTAAAAAATCCCATAAATTATGGGATTCGGCCAGCTGTGGTTAGTTAGATTTAACATGTATATAAGATACAGTTTATATATTATTCAACAAAAGAAAAAAGATTTATGCTTTCTGTCACGTACAATCAGAAGGTTATGCAAGGAATGCAAGAGTTCGCATAGGAGGGATGGATGGAGATGAGTAACATTTCAATACATCGGAGGGAATATAATTAAGTGAAAAATGATGAATAAATTAAATATAAAGAAGAAAGGAGTGATAAGCACAAATGTAAAGATTCAAGGAGATAGAAATATCACGAGTTCTACAGAAACTTTATCTTCTTGGTAAAAGTCTATAAAGAAAAATAGGAGAGAAAAATAAAGCAAGACATAAAAAAAAAAAACATAGACTAAATAGAAGATATAAAAGAAAAGAGCAAACATAATGTCATTTTCAAATGATGTTTTGGGAAGATTATATCTAAGCTTACTTAGAATTTTTAGGGACATCTATTGCCACAAAAAAATGTACAAGCTAGATGATATTTGATTTTTAGTCGAACAGATTCTCCGCTTCTAGCAAATCCAATAAAACTATATGATGTTTCCCAAAAAAAAAAAAACTAAACTAATCAATCCTAAACGTAAATGTAAAATGATCATTTGTGCTTGGCTAATGTCGTGAAGCATGGTTCCTTTAGAATGGAGCATAATAAGAGCAACTTTAGAAGTAAACAAGATGACCTATATTGCATAGTCTGTTGGATATTTGATATAATTTTTAAGACGACGAAACTTATGAATGGCACGATCACAGCTATAGCGAGTTAGTAGGCAAAAGTGGGATGGGATGCGATGAGAGTGGTGTAATGAAGTTTGCCAATATTTAGTTAGCATATATAATCAGGGTACGTATCTACTTATGTTTTCTATCAAAGTATTAGGAGTAACAAGAGCTTTGGGAAAGATTAACCTACCTTTCGAAAAGTAGGTCAAGATTGTTCTTTCTTTTGATTCAATTAATAAAAATAAACTATAATTTAGTTCTACGTCCTATCAAAGTAGTATCAAACCAAACATCTTGGGACAATGACAGCGAAGAAGGTGAGCACGCTTGAAGAGAAATTGGAAACAGAGGTTGGATCGCTCAAGACCACCATTGAAAACCGATTTAACAACGTTCAATAATAATTTTCATCCCTTGCGGCCATGTTGCTGAAATTGACGAAACTCCACCTCAACCCACCACCACCACCACCATCGATGAGCCACGATGACGCGGCGAAGGAAAGGGCTGGCGGAACAAAAACCTTGGTCAGCAATGGTGCAGGAGGCTGTGGACCTAAGGGTTACGTGACTAGAGGAGGCAGCGGCATAGGGTTGAGAATTGGCATTTCGGCGCCACCATGGGGCACGCAAGAGTCGGGGATGGTCGGGCTTGGGGGTGATGCATTGCATGTGTAGGTTGGATTTGGGCCCGAGCAGGTCGGTTTTGGATCTGGGTTTAGGGCCAGAAAGCTGAGAGGAGGGATTTCTAGAGAAAAAGGGAATAGTTATGACCTGAGTGTAGTTAGGCAAAGGATTTCAACCCTATATGGGACTAGGCGAGGAGAATTTTGGGTTGGGTCTTCAAGATTTACAAAACGTGGAGTAGATTCGAGGGACTTGAGACCTTCGATGGTGCAAAATTGGGCGGGACAAACTCAATTTGGGGCGGATTCTAGGGTAAAGAAACTGAAAATGCTCATTTTCGAAGGTGAAGATACCTATGGATGGGTGTATAGGCTAAAACTTATTTCGCCATCAATGGACTCTCACAGAGGGAAAAACTAATGGCATCGGCGTTATGTTTGAAGGGAAATGCCCTTGCATGGTTTCAGTGGCAAGAACAACGACAACCATTAAAGTTGGTGGGTAAATTTAAGGACCAACTGTTGGAGAGGTTTTGAGCCACTCAAGAAAGAGATTTATATGAACAGTTTTCTGTCCTGATCCAGGAGAGAACGATCATGGAGTATAGAAAGAAGTTTGAGTTGCTATCGGGGCGTCTTGGGAGGATCTCAGAGGCGGTATTGGAATGTAATTTTATGAAAGGACTGAAGCTGGAAATCCAAGTCGTGCTGTATTTGTTAAGGTTGAGAGGGTTAGGAGAGATAATGGAGTTGGCACAGATGATTGAGGATAAGAACACAGTAGAAAAGGTTAATAAGAGTAATTCAGTTGGTTTTTCATACCGAAACAATATACCATCGGTAGGATAACAAACTCAAGCCCTGCGGTTTCAGCGAGAGTCCCAAAGTACACCACTGGGAGGCCAGAAAACACAAATGACAGGGTTACAAAAAGTTTCCCAGAGGGATCGAGTTAGCAGGGCACGATTGGGGGTGGCTTTCAAATGCGTCACCGATACAGAGATACAGGACAAGAGCGCGAAGGGGTTGTGTTTTCAATGCAATGAGAAATTTTCACCGGGACATCGATGTAAGGACAAATCAGTACAGGTCCTGACTATGTGTGATAAGGAGGAAGGCGAGGAAGAAGCCGAAGAAGAACATTCCCATTTGGATGTAGCTAAAGTCTTGCTTAATTCAGTAGTGTGGTTTACACTTAACCACACAATGAAAATAAGGGGGAGAATAGGTTACGGTGACCCACAATTTCATTTCTAATAGATTAATAGACCGGTTGAGACTCTGTTTGATGGACACCGACAGTTTTGGGGTATTTAGGGTACTAGAATGGTGAGGGAGGGAGGGAGGGAGGTTGATCTTATTGTTATTAAGTATTCAGGTGAGGGAAGATTTCATTCCTTTGGACTTAGGAGGTACATACATGATTTTGGGAATGAAGTGGTTACAATCATTGGGAGAGATGAAAGTGAATTGGAAACTATTAACAATGGAGTTTCGAGTAGGTGGTCGGGCGGTAATGATACAGGGTGATTCGATTTTATCCAAAACTTTAGTGTCACTTAAAACTATGGTAAAGGCAATTCAAAATGTATGGTAGGGATTTTTGGTGGAGCTGCATAGCCTGGAAGGGGAATGCACAGAGGCATCAACGGTTATTTCGAGACCGATTTAACAGCTGTTAGAGCGATTTGAGAGGGTTTTCCAAGTGCCCAGTGGCCTACCTCCGCGTCGGGAACATGCACATGCACTAGCATTGAAGGAAGGGGCCTTCCCTATTAGTGTTCGGCCATACCGGTATCCCCAGATACAAAAGAATGGGATTGAGAGGCTAGTTAGAGAAATGTTGGCGGAGAGATAATACAACTGAAGGTGAGTCCATTTTCAGACCTGATCTTGTTAGTGAAGAAAAAAGCTGGGAGCTAGAGATTTTGTATTGACTACCGAGCCTTGAACAAGGAAATGGTGTATGATCAATCTCCTATTCCGATGATCGATGAGTTGTATAGGGGCAGCAGTGTTTACAAAGATAGATTTGAAGTCAGGATATCACCAGATCCAGATGCGACCAGAGGATTTGCATAAGACAGCATTTCAAACTCATTACGAATATTATGAATTTCTGGTCATGCTGTTTGGCCTCACAACTACACCGACCCTTTACGGTCATTGATGAATAAGGTATTTGAGCCATATTTGAAGAAGTTTGTCCTTATTTTCTTTGATGACATCTTGGTCTACAATCGCGCTTTGTAAGATCATGTGGGTTATTTGGAGTTAGTGTTGATAGAGTTATAGAAACATCAGTTGTATGCCAATAAGAAGAAGTGCTTGTTAGCTCAGACGAAGGTGGAGTATTTAGGGCATGTGGTGTCAGCTGAGAGGGTTTCAACAGTCAATTTAAAATGGCGGCAATATTGAAGTGGCCTCTACCTAAGATATTGAAGGAGTTGAGGGGTTTTTTGGGGCTCACTAGGTACTATCGGAAGTTTGGTTGCCAGGGGGTGAGTGGACAACCAGCTGATAAAAAGGTGGTGATTAAATGGAATGACCTATCGTACTATGAGGTGTCGTGAGAGCCATATGAGTTGATACGACAATAGTTTCCTGAATTCTACTTTGAAGACAAGGTGTCTTTTAAGGAGGGGAGTGATGTTAGACCAATGAAAACTTATGTTAGGCACAAATATAAAAAGGTCGGGGAAGTTTAGTAATTTTACTTATTCACTAATTAGGACTCAAATATAAATAAGAGACTAAGGAGTCATTTAGACTTATGTTGAGTTTTCTATCAAAGTATTAAGAGTTATAAGGCTTACTCTTTCTTTTGATTCAATTAATAAAAATCAACCTTAATTTAGTCTTAAGTCCTATCAGAAGATGATCTAGTGAGCATTAGGGCCCATTATATAGTGAGCACTGGATATGGTGGACGCTGGACACGTGGCAGAATTCTATGACTTCATGTCAATAATGTTTAAGAAATGGATTAACTAAACAGCAGCATGTGGCAATTATAGTGAGCACCATCACCACATAAATCATTAGTCATATATAGTAATAATCTAGTGGACGTGAATAGGACTAACACAAAATTCCCACGGGTACGGGGGCCAGCGGGGGCCTGTTATGTTAGGATCGAGTAGCGGGTCTAATTTTTCTTTTGTTTACTAAAAAATATCAGGTACGGGTACAATTATCAATACTCGTTGATTAGATGGGTAGGGTACGGGTACCAAACACAAAAACCTGTACCCGCTAACAAACACGTTTGATTTTTTTTAATTAATTTTTAAAAGCCAAATTTATTAATTAATATTTAAGTTAGAATATTTTGAAACCTAACAATGCCAAAAAAAGATATTTTAAAGCTTTAAAATAATTAAATAAAGGGAAATGTCTCCATTGGTATAGAAATATAGAAGGAAAAAATAAAAAATATAAAGAAAAGAGGAAAACGTGAGGAATGGTAGTAATTGAAGCAGAAATATATGCCGTTTGAAATTTGATAATATGCCCACTTAGGTTGCGAATTTTCATTATTACAATATTCATTAGAAAAAAAGATTGAATTTCTTTCCAAAATCCTCCATCTTAAATGTCTATATTCTTATAGTTTTAGGGAAAAAAATCAAAATTCTTATCATCATTAATCAATCATTAGGCATCAATCATCAATATTTCATTGTACTTCTTCATATGAATATTAAAAATTTCCTTCTTGTTATTTAGTAATTTTATATCTTTTTTTTTTATTTAAATAGATTTAGTATTTCTATTTAGTAATATATTAATTAAAATTGAACTTAAAAATTAGTAAATTAAAACTTAAACGAGGATGTAGAGAATAAAGGAAAGAGATGGGGACGGGGAACAGAGAATCCTTGACTCGTACCCGTTCAAACTCATAATGAATAAGGGTAAGGAATGAGAATATTTATTATTAAACGGATACGGGTATAGGTATTGACATCCCGTCACAATACTCGTCTCATTGTCATCCTTAGTCGTGAACAACAATGTCAAGTGGTATTGTCTAGTTAATCCACAACTTCAATGCTCTTCGCAAGGAGTCATAACATCATAACACGTGTTCAAATAAGTGCTCATTAGATCATGCTCCCAATCTGAATATAGATTTTCTCTTTTTAAAGCGTGAAATGCAACAAAATCTCATAAAATACTTTTAATAAGATCATTTTGTTAAGTTACATTCACATGCAGTCCATAAAACCAAGCTAATTCAGCCTGTGGCCCACTAGTTAGTCATTTCCCAAAAATTATTTCTCAACCATTAAATTTCAATCCAATGCATGAAATTAACTAGTTGTAAGTTATGTAACATAAGAATTGCCTGAATAAGAAGGCTTCAAATAGTTAATTTCCAAATTAAATTTAGTTTAGACACGTTTCAAAGATCATTCTTGCTTTCTTAAATCCTACGGCAACTTTAAAATTAACAAAAGAAAGCTAAAGAGGGTCAATCTTGAGCTCCCTACTTAATTAACATAAAAAAAAAACTAGATAGTGGAGTGGGCACCGCGGATGAAGAAATGTCGGTTCCACCGCTGATGCGCAGAAATTATCCCAACTCCAATTCGGTCACCAAACAGCTCCCCTTTTGTGAGATGACACTTATTTAAACTGAGAAGTGAACACCGCGTGAGATGACACTTATTTAAACTGAGAAGTGAACACCGCGTGACCATGACGCAAGCAAGAAACAGACTAAATTGCCTTTACAGTTTACTCTGGAGAGCCTAAATTGTATTCTATTCATACAACATTAACATTTTTGAGTTAAAAAAAATAAATGAGGGGAGAGGCGTACCTGTTGGCGCTACAGAACTCGTAAAGCCTACCGCGGCTGGAGAAGATGACGAGCGCCAAGTCGACGTCGCAGAGGACAGAGAGCTCACGAGCCTTCTTGATCAATCCGCTACGCCGCTTTGAGAACGTTACTTGACGGCTACTTTTGTTTTCGATTCGCTGCAGTTGAAGCTTTTTCCGACCCATTTTCGGTCCCAATTCCGCCCTAGATTGAGAATCGGAGCAGAGAAAGACCGAAATTAGGGTCGCTTGGTGGTAATTATAGAGTAAAGCACTACAGTGTTGACACTCAGTGAATAAATCGGTCAACCGAAAGTCCGAGGCCAGGACGTCCGACAATTGAACACGTGTCTCTGCGGGATTATTCCTGCTTTTGTTACGGGCTTGCGGCGGCCTTTTTGTTTGTTTTGAAGGCAATGTGTGTCTCGTTCGTGTTATTTGTCGTTGTATTTTAAGGTTTTTTGGGACTTTCGATACACTTATATTTATTTATTTATTATTTTATTTCGGAGATATGCTTTCCGTTTCAATAAGAAAGATTGTGTTACTTTATTTAAAAATAAAATAAATTAATTTAATCGGAAAGAATGATCTCATTTACACCTTCTATCTATTTTTTAAAATATAACAACATTTTGATGTGATAGCCTTTACTGGCTACTGGATAAAAAGTATGATTAAAGTAAGTTCCGGATTAGCCCGCCAAGATCAGCCCCCGCCCCCGCCCCCGCGATGGCAACGACTTCTTCACACATCAAGCCTCCCAAATTGTTAAACAATTTCAATTTGTTGTTTAATTATTCTACTCGAGTCAATTAAGTGCCCACCCTCAAATAAATTAATTTTGACGTAGTTATTATTTGTTTCTTTTTTGTGTACGCAGCCGAAGCAATGATTAAAGGGTAGTCATGGGTCCCACAAATTATTTCTCCTCCGAGTACATAACTTATCTTATGATGAATTATTTAATAAAAAATATTATGTAATCAAAAATTATAATTCATAAATTTTTTTCTTCATATACGAGGGTCCGTTGGAGATTTTTTTCAAAAGTTTAAAAATTATTTTAAAAAATTAAAAATTAATTATAGTGTTATAAAATTTTAAAAATTACATATGTCAAAATCACCATATCTTACAATACATTTTAAAAAAATAGAAAAATAGTAGTTTTTCAAAATTTAATTTTCAGAATCAATTTTATGCTTAATATAATTAAATATACATTCACGTAAATGTTATAAAAACTTAAAATTATCCTTATTAATTAAAAAATAAATCATTATTTTGAAAAGATTATATTATTACTAATAACAAAATAAAAATAAAATTAATAATGTACAATATTTATTTTAGTTATCAATTATTATAATATACATTAAAAAAATATTTTATATACATCTTTATAATATATGTAAATAAAATTTATTAATATTATGTCAAACTTAATCAGTTATATTCTTACAGCAGATCAATAGTAATATTTACCAAACACATACTTTTAAAAATAAATTTTACTAAATGTTTAACTGATTTTCTTTACAATTAAACATACAGTATTACCAAGCTAGCCCTAAATTAATTTTCATTCACATTGATTTAAACAATGAATACTACAAAAAATTTTGTTAATAATAATAATATAAAATACATTACGACTTTATTTTTAATTAAAAATTAAGTTCTTATTATTTATTTAATATAATATGAAATAATAAAAATAAATCAGGTGAGCCAAAAGTAATTTAATCAAAGTAATTGAATTATGACAGCCCCACATCTTGTTGATTTTAACAAAATAAATTTGTATAAGAACTTGAAGTTTTCTTTTTACTCTTTATTTAATGAGTTTTTAATTGTACTAATTTAATTGTTTAATTATTAAATAAATAAAATAAAATATTTATAATGCTATCACTAATAAAATTATTATCATAATTCAATCAATCTTAAACTAACATAAATATAACATACATTAAAAATAAATCGATCCTATCTTATTCTATAGGTAATTATATTTTTCACCAATTTTGCTGTATATATATCTAGCCACAAAAAAAAAAATTGACATATTTTATGTACTACTTATATATTTTTTTATTTGTATCAATCAATCAATTTACCACTAACACCATTGAAATCTATTAAATAATTTAAATAAAATGATCATTTCATCCTTAAATATATTAAAAGACTATTTTATCTTTTAAGACTTTGAAAAATGACAACTAATTGGCATTGATTTTTATAGTAAAAACTCATTTAATTCTTATATTTTGAGGTTAATATCTGTTTAATCATTGTATTTTTTTTTTTAAATATTTCAAAACATCATTGTCGTTAAACTATTGACACTCATATCGTTACTTTTTATTTATCTTGGTTTGTTTTTATGATATTACTATTTTATAATAATATTTTTTCTTTAATAAACAAAATAAATTACCAATTAAACCCCAAAAAATAAAGGATAAAAAGGAATATATATTAATTTTTATGGAAGCTCAAGTATGTTCAAAAAAATTAATATTGTTAAAAAATTAAATTACCAAAATTTTTTGGCATTAATAAAAAAATTAATACATTAAATTTTTATGTTGTTTAGTTGTATTCTGAGTATAGCTTTTTATGATTAAATAAATTATTTTACTCTTATTAATAAAAACTCAAATTTTAAACTTTTAGAGTAGAGGTTTAAAAGTTTTTTTTTATTACTTATTATATAATATTATTTTATTTCTTTAATTTCATAACTTAAAAGTAATTTTATAATTTTTTTTATAAAATTTCTCATTGATAACCAAACAACTAAATCGGATCCTTCGTTTATATTTCTTTTTATTTGATTTTTCTAGTGTTTTTTTTTCATTGGTGTTAAGTTTTAATGAGCTGCCATATAAGTTGGGTGCAATTTAGGTAAATACTCATTTTTATAATAACACCCTTGCAACATAATTTTTTACGTTAATTTTTTAATCTATAAAAAAAAGTTAATTAACAAATTAATCAATAATTACTTATTGGCAAATTAAGAAATAAATACCAGGAAACAACTGGTGTTGAATAGTAATTTCGATTTTGTCGCCCTATTTTGTAATTTCACTCAAGTGTTAAATAGCAACTAGAATGAAAAACTAAAAGGGCGTTTGATGAGATAAAAGTACGGTAGTTGAATAGCACCCTATATTCTTGAGAGCAGCCCAGTTCACAGCGAGATCAATAAGCTGCTGTTGCAGGTCTAGGTTACCTTTTAAAATTTAGTTGTATTTTTTTTTTCTCAATATCTCATATAACTCATACAAATAAAAAATAACTTTACACAAATAATTCAATTTTCAACTATAAATATCAAATAAAATATGAAATTTAACCTAAAAGATTCACCTTTATCTAATGGTTAGAGAAACAAGATCACTGGTTTTGGTTTCTATTCTATGTTTATATAAAGACCAGTGTCTGAAACTTGGTTGACGTTGGAGTTTGGCATAGGATAGAGAGATGCTAAGTAAGCTAAGAGAACATCCACACAGTTATATGATTCAAAAATATGCAGATGAGAATTATTCTCGAACAAGCCTTTGTTAAATAAAGATAAGCGCGGTGATTGAAAATACAAGCGCATGCGCACGCACACGCACACACAACATAGCTGTATCATCGTCAGTTTCCCTAAAGTACAGGATCACTGTAGAGTTATTATAATAAATCCCTAGTCACTGAATAGGGGTGCTTACAAAGGAATAACAAGTTGCTGATTCTTATGGATCAAATGTAATACCATGACTGGTAATATTCGCTCTCTTAGCATGGTAGCCATCCCTGCATGTAATTATTCACACTCGGGCCTGCTGTGACAACTGATATTGGATCAGGCTGGTATCTGCAGTTCATTGAATTGATTTAATAAGATTTCATAAACTCATAAAAGCATAAAATGTTAATTTCCAGTGTGAAGCACTAATTGGGGCATACCCAATTTGCAATGTGGGCTCACAGTCCAAGGGGTGAAAGAAGGGATCACCCTGAGGTTGAGCTGGTTTAAGCCCATAACCACAATCTTCTGCACTAGGATTCAATTGAAGTGTGTTCACTTGGTATCCCTCCATCAACTGCAAAGCAGCAAAACCGGCGTGCCTTGCATCATCATTAGACAGTTTCATGGTGTGCAATTTGTTATATCAACAATTTAATAGTACCAATTTTACAGTAAACGTTGGGATCTAAAGTGCACAAGGTTTTTTAGGCAGTTGCATAACTTACCCTTTGTTTGAGGGTCTTGTTTGCTTCGCTCAGCAAGTGTTCCTGCATTTGTAAGAATTGAATGCTCAAGTGAGTGGAAAATGAAAACGAATAACAAGGACAAAGTTTGAGATCACACCTTATGTTGCAGATCGGTAAGGGTATCCAGCATGTACTGAGTCTGTAAAAGCATGTATAATATGAAAGTGAGTTACCTATCGTTGGGATTACAATTTTAAATTATCCTTTATTTAAGTACTTGGTTATATGTAAGATTTACGAATCTGGTGGAATCAGCTTTAAACCCTTTCTTATTGAATTCTTACCGCATATAACCTTCAACCAATCCAACAGATCAGATCAGAGTAAATATACACTTGCCAAGAATCCAACAAATAAGAGAGTAGACACAAGAAAAACTGACGTCCAAAATGGATGATATATCCAAAGCGAGCAGAAACATTTTCATAAAATGCCATTACACAAGGAAATTTAAGGAAACTAACCATGCCTCATAAACATTTGCTAGATTTCAATGCAGAAAGTGCTTTATTTCTTCGTTCCGTGTATGTCAAAGATAGTTATAATCACTCTATTCCATATGAATTTTATACAATATGCTGCATAACAATTGTGATTTCATCTCCCATTTAAGTTCACAAACACAACCTTTTTTCCTTTATTTAAATTCAGAATAGACAAGCAAGACAGAAATACTCAACAAAGTTCTAATCTCATGCGATTGAATAACCACTTAGTTACACATTCTTTATAACATGTGTAATAAAAGACTAATGTACTTTTAACTTTCAAAACGAAAACATGCATCTAGAGTAGCATATCTACTATATATACAAATGAAGCTGGCAAACTTCTCATTATGATCCATAAGTAGTGAAAGATTAAATATGAATACGAATACTGTGGTAACTGTTGAGGCGAACGTACCCTTGTTGATCTGATCTGCTTCAATGACATATCAAGCTGCCGTTCAAGTGACTCAAGCTCTTTGCTGCTTAGAGGGCCAAGTTCTTCTCCAAGGAGATTCCTATTGATATACAAATCAGTGAACAATCATATACATAATACGTTTTTAGATTATAAACTTAAAATTTGAATGCCGCTATACCATTGCTTTTTTTGCCCCCCTCTAAGAAACAAAATGTCCAATTTCTACTAAAGCTTTGAGCATTTCATTTAACTTGATTAGTTTGTACAACACGTTCAAGATCTTACAATTATTATGTAGAACTAAATATCACAATGGGTATGAAACTGACTCACCTTTGGGATCTCTGTAGAGCTTCATATCGTGCTTTAAGCTTCAGGTATTCTTGCTGGCTACTTAGCTCCTACAACCATAGCAGTAAAATGTATTTACAGAATGAATCACTCACACTGAAAGTCACTATAAAGCCATGAAGATAAGCAAGCTTTGGTGGCACCAGGAGTAACAATGAAGGGGCAACAACCATGTTGTCTTTCTTCCTTTTATTTAGGACTGGGGATTTTAGTCATTCCACAGAGTTTCTTTTCAACAAATACGTACATATGAATGATAACGTGTTGTCAAAACTAAAATTCATGATTTTAGAACCTCACCTAAACTTAGCAAAATTTTGACCTTTAAATAACCTTATGTAAAGCATTGTGCATGGACAAGCATCCACAGGATGCCTAGAAGTTCATCAATTTGGGTGGAGTAGTTTTGGTTGAATCCTAAAGCTAGCTAAGCAGCTGACATGAGATTCAAATTCAATAATAAATTATTACATGATAAAAGGAAACAAATTTACTGTTTGTCAGGAAAGCAAAAATATAACTTCAAACACTTTTACAATACCTCAAGCTTCATAACCCTGTGCATCAGCTAGACACTCCATCAGCAATAAAACTAAATATACGGTGGAGAAGACATGAATAAACTTAAGTCGAGTGCTCATAGTGCGTATTAATGCTGTTTTGATATACTTTCAGAAGTAAATTCTCAATAACAGAAGTATTTCCTTTCTTCTTTTCAGAGAACTTGGCAATCTATTAAAATCCGTTTTCTCCTAAAGTAATGTATAAAACTTTATAAAATTTTGACCTATCAGAAGATTAGTTCTCAATTCGTATATTCAATATTGCCCAATATTTCATAAAATAATTAGAGAATCAAGAATTTGCCTTGCATGTCAAAAAGTTCTATTCAATGTAGGAAATTTAAAAGGAGTTTGCCTTTGTTTTCTATTGATCTTATGATTTGGGTCCAAATTAAGTTCACCCATCATGTAGGGATGCTACAATTAGGGGTATGTTTGAGATTAAGGTATTATTGTTTAACAACTATAACTACTTTGGGAAAAAATTGTAATTATAAAATAAAAATTAATAATATATAATAAATACAATTTTTAAATAATATTTTTAACAAAATTATTGAAGATATATTAGATTTTTTATTATACAAATAAAAAATCATATTAACATGCCTTTTAAGTTATAGCAACTAGTATTTACCAAACACTTTAATATTGTAGCTTAAAAGCTACAGCTGCCTAACTTCAATCTCAAATATATCCTAAATATGAATGTAAATACTAAGAGTAAATAACATCTATTTAGAACCATTTCACACAGAGATTAAATATTAGAATATCATTGAATTTTTTAAGTAGGCTCTATCCTATAATCTACAAAAGATACCTTACTTAAAATTTATGTCTTAAGTTATAAGACAATATTGACATTTTGGCAGAGTAAGCAATCGAATCAGTAGACAAAAAGGAAAGTTAAGCAAAAGATAAATGTATATAAATTAAATAACCATTTACCAGGGCTTCCCTTGCGGACGCATTTGGTTCTGGTGCTCCATAGTTACACTTCTGGTACCTCTCAAGCGTTTTGAGCATGCTAAATATTCACGTGGGGTTATCAAAGAAAAGGAATACATCAGCTCTCCACAATTGCGCGAATATATTAGTCAATAATAAAAGATGAATTATACAAAAAAAAAAAATCTATAGCACACCAAATGTGAGTGTTTTCATGTAATTAAATGAACTCACTCACTGGAAAAGAAGGAAGAAAATTTTGAAATTTCAATTGGATCTGTCTGATTCATGCTTCAGGGACTGCTTCAATTCTTAGGAAACAATTTGAAAGAAAAATTAAAAAAATAAAAATAAATACTCGTTTCTAGTTTTTATGTTTCCTTTTTTACATTTGCGTAAAATTTATAAATGAAAAGGAATACATTATTAACCATTCACAAATGTATGGAAATGAACATCAGTCACTAGTGTTTGCATTTGCAAGGTAATTATTGAAGTTTTAAATCAGAATGAGAGAGAAAGAAAAAGAAGATATAGGCGTCAACTCAAAAGGGTTTTAAGCAACACGAGGAAATGGCGAGGAGGTTGTACAAATAATCTGACATTCTCATGATCTTAACAAGGATCTTGAGCCTGTATTAATAATTATAAAACACTCTGAAAAAAAAATAATAATAAAGAAAACCCGTTAAAATAACTGAATTTATTTAATTAATTAAAAAATGTTTATAAACGAACTAATACCACTAAACCTTTTAGGTTAGAGGATTAAGATTTTTATGTCCCTCATTTTTTAAAAATTAAGTACCATATTGGGATTGTAAATCAAGCTGTGTTTAGTTTCCCTCATTGTATATTAAAAATTAATAAAGCATCAAATTATCCAGGGAAGTATTGTAAGAAAGTTTTTTTTTTTAAAAAAATAAAAATAAAAATTATATCTAGGTTTATAATCGCCTTTTTCCAATTTCCATAAAATCTCTTTGTTAATCCACTGTATATTTCACACAACTAAGAAATTTTGTGCAGATTTATGCTATCCGAATTTAACCCCCAAAAAATTAAAAATTAAAATAAAAAGACAAAAAAAGAACATGATAAATATTACCTTCTAATCCAGTGAATTTTTCATACATAATAAATAATAAAAAAAACTATAAGAAGAAGTTAAATATTAGATAGATTATATGTAGTTAAATCAGTCTTGAGTGTCAATAGTCAATCCATCATAAATCGTTCAGATCTAAATTATGTGTGTGTTTGTGTGAGAAAGAAGGAAGCTTCAAATCAAAAGTAGCTTTGGGAAGATGAAACCCTAGCTTAAGCTCTGAAAGCAGCAGCAGTTATGGAGGTGTCTCCATAAAATAAGCAACACTATGATCCACTGGAAAGAACCAAAATTCTTATACAAAAGAAAGAACTAACCTTGATCAAGAAGACAATCTAAGCTGCGTAAATCACTAATATAAATGTCTCAATATTTGGCTTGATTTGGTCAGACTCATCAAAGCAGAAATTAAGCATTATTATTATTATTTTTTTTTTGGGAAAATTGCAGAAAGCATGAAATAGAATACAAACAAGAAAAATTGCTCTCCCTCTATAAGAATTCGTATGTTTAAGCTTCATGATGAGGTCTAATTAAACTAAAATAAATAAGTTAGCTTGAACTATTGTGGAAGAAACAATATATTTACTTGTGAAGAACAAAAAGAAGGAGATTACTTGAAATTAGGTTTGATTTGCTTTGGAAAAATTCAATATTAACAGATCAGATGAACTTTTTCGAAACAAGAAGAAGAAAATGAAGCAAAAATGGGAAAATCAAAGAAGAAACAAAAAAAGGAAATAGAAGTGTGAATAGGCGAAAACAAATTGAAAAAAGAAAAGGGACGGAGAGAAAAAGAAAATAGTTAACGACAGAAAATTAATTAGAGTGAATATAACAGTGATAATAATACATAAAAATAAAAAAACAATGTAAGAGTGAGGTGTGTGTGTATCTTCTTTTGATGAATTTTGCAGTCGCAGATCTAAACAAGAATAAGAAGAGGGAAACAGTGAAGCTGCTAAAAACGCCGAGACATTCACCAAAAGGGCAAAAAACTCAACTCCAAAGAAACAATACTTTCTCCTCTTTATCAAAATTTTTTTTTGATGATCAAAAAGAGCAAAAAAATAATCTTTCTTATGGTTTCAAGATCCAAAGTCAGAACTAAAAACAAGAAATCAAGCAAAAGAAAGAATCTCTCATAGACCCCCCCACCCCCTAGCTAAGCCAAGTGAGAAGAGAGAGAGAGAGAGAGCTTTTTGTGTTCTGTTTCATAATTTTTATTTAATTATAGTTGTTTAGTTGTTTTGGTGATAACATATATGTATGTATATGTGTATACCTTGAACTACTGCAAAACTCGTACAGCTTTCCTCTATTGGAGAAAATGATGAGAGCAACCTCAGCATCACAAAGAACGGAAAGCTCATAAGCTTTCTTCAAAAGGCCATTTCTTCTCTTTGCAAAGGTCACTTGCCTGTTGATCTTGTTCTCTATCCTCTTCAACTCAACCCTACCTCGTCCCATTTTCTTCTCCTTTCTTTCTTCTTCTATCTCTATATTCATATATCTATTTATAATCAATCACCTCCAGTATTATTTTATATTACCTTCGCTATTGCTTCTTCCATCTCTTTCCTATCCCTTTGCTTTTTGCCCTATTTACATTATTATTATTAATTTATTATTGTATATTATGAGAGTCTGTACGACTTCACGACTTCATTTTGACTCTTATTATTATTAAAAAAGTGTAAACAAAACGAATATTATGGAGGGTTATTATGTTTTTAGCTTTGTAGTCCTTTATTATTATTATTATTATTACTATACGCGATTTCCTTGATCAGACGGTGAAGAAGCAATGAGGAAAAACCTTAGACATATATATATATATATATATATATATATATATTTTAGTTAAGGGAAAACCTAGACTTGGAAGAGGAGAGGTGAGGTAATTAACTAAATGAGACATTGACACGTGTCGAGATGAGAAGTGAAGGAGGATATTGATAATTCCCACCTGACTATTTTCTTTGGCTTCGGCCAATTATGTGTGAAGCTGAAACAGAACACATTTATAGTTTACTGATTTACCCCTCGGGATGGTCTGAAAACTCAAGATTACAAGTGATTGATTTTACTTTATTGCCCATGACTCTCCCACAAAGGCAGTTTTATACCTCGTGACTGTGCAATCAGGTACAGTTTAACTAATAAGTGGGCAAGTGGCAACTGTGCGTTATTGGCTTCATCTAATTAGCTAATGGATCATGGATTGGACGGACACAAACAGAAGAAGGAACAATTCCATATGATTGATTTATTATGCATCAATGCATGATACAAGGAGTATTATATATGCATCAATAACAAGTTACTTGGTTTCCCTTCTAAAATTTGTGTAAAACACTTACAAATTAGCTTTGGAATCTATATATAGATAGTTTGATAATTTAAAAGATTAATAATTATATTAAGCATAATTTAATAAAAGATCTGTTTAATTACCATCCATTTACATTTTTTTGGCAACTAGTGTGCTTCCCTATCACAACAAATTAAGTCACAACATCACACTAACAAACAAAAAGCATTGATTCAATTTTTAAGGATACGAGTTTGGACATTACTAATAAAATCAACTTTGGAAATGATTAGTGTCTCCTCTCTATTTATTATTATTATTTAGGATTGAAAGCATTTAGCTTACTAGTTAAAATGTTTCCTTTGAGTTAGAAATTAATTTCAAGTGACTTTAAATAATACTTCTTCAGGAAACATTTTTAGATAGTTTAAGAAAATGATCACTTTTATTTGAAAACATTTTAGAGCTCAGCTAGAAAAAATAAACTAAAATAAAACAAGGTGCAAAGATAAGAATGGATCAGTACATAAATCCAGATTTCTCTTCATTATTTAGTTCTGATTTGCATTCCCTAAATAAATAAGTAGATGCCAGCTGAAGTATGTGCACCTTCTCCACTAGCTAGCTATAAATTTCAAATTTCTTTGTCCTTTCTTAAATTGGCTCGGTGGTGCTACCACCCTTTATCACAAAACTAACAATGTAATTATTCAATTCCCACCATTTTCTGCCTGTTGCACCTCGCTCACTGCAATAATACTACATCAGATCAGCATCCATGACCACTTTTGAGTTTTGCAAGAAACTTAACATTCCAGCTAGCCCAACTCTTAGGTATGCCCTTTGATTGCATTCCATCAAGGGTATGTGCAATTCCATTTATACGATCATGTACCGAATTATACATTTTAGAAAATGATCATTTATTCGGTGTAAAAGTCCAACAAGAACTTTACAAATAAGTGACATACCATTCTGTTTCTTGAATTCAGAAAGGAAAATTATCCTAGAACTCAAACATTTCGTTACTTACATTGTCCAGACATGTGTGGCTAACACTGGATCATTTTGTCAAGTTTTTCAAATTTGCCTTATCATTATGAGTTTAAATGCAGTTTCCTCTACGCATTACTTATTTAGTTCATTGTTAAGGGATTGCGTGAAATAAAGTTAATGCTATGGAGTTTTTTTTTTTCCTTTGTGTGCCCAGTATGACAATATTTTTTTTTCTCTTTGTCCAGTTTCTGTGAGCATGCAAGCAGCCATTGGACTTAATTAACTGCTAGGGCTTGGTGCATTAGGTAGACTATTGTTTAATATTAATCAAAACGTTAATTGGGTTTGTGTTAAAAATGGAAATATTGGATTGGTGTTTCAGAAAAGCACTTTAGTGAAATAACTTAACATAGGAAGAAAGATTAGCTAACGACCTAATGTAACTGCTTTTGACTTAAGAGGCATCAAAGCAACCGTGAAAATTACGAGGGATAATTAAACTTTTTGTAGTCTAAGGATGAGGAAATTAAAAAGCCTTTTTTTCAAAAATCTTGCATTGAATCAAAACATGTTTCGTGTTATGTGTGGCTAAGAATAAGAAGTGCTTATTTACTTGCTTGTTCAAGCAACCAAATATAGAATAGAGATGGTGTGGCTTGATTAGTGCATCTGCACGAAAGTCTAAAATTAAGAAAAAAAATATATATATATTTCCGGCAAAGTCGCAATTAGACGTGGGTCGATTGTTGACGATGAAGTCATACTCTCTAATACGTATTTATATAAGCATAATATTTATGTGATTAATAATAATACAAATCACTTAGTGAGATTTCACACTCATTAATCTCACAGGAAAGTCAAAGCTTTAACTATTTTTCATTTGATTCTCCTTTTCAATTAGTTTGTAACTTATGGGAACCATGAGTCTAGATATCAATTGCATCATACCAAAATCGATTAAGGGCTAGTTTGAGAGTACTGTAGTTTTTAAAATAATTGTTGTTAGTTGTGCTGTAGAAATAATCAACTGTGAAGAGAATTAGTTAAATATATAAATTTTATTATCAAAAGTACTGTAAATTTTGAAAGCAATTATTGGTGTTTGGTAATTTTTACAGTTAAACTGCCATAAGAAAATAAATGACTAAAATGTACATTAATATATAATGCAATTTACTTATACATATAAAAATATGTACATACAATATTTTTAATCGTGCATTATAATAATTTTAACTAAAAATAAAATTTATAATACAATTTTTAATGAAATAAAATCGATCAAAGTATAACAAGATACTCCATAAAATAAATATAAAAAAATGTAATGAACTACAAAAACTCAAAAAGAAAACAAATAATAAATTGTTATGCAATATTATATTTATCACATATGAAGAAGAAATAGGGTAAATGAAATGCGAATTATAATAAAAGATTATTAAAATATTGATTTTGTTACTAATTTGAATAAAGATAATTTTGGGTTTAATTAATAATTTTAAGGATATTTATGGAATTGTATTAAAGAACGAAATTCATTCTCAAAATCAAAATCTAAAAGTTACTCATTTCTTATTTTTCAAAATCAGCTATAAGAAGAACTGATTTTAGCAAAACTGATTTTGATTTTTTTTTTTTTTACCAAACACCAAAATTAGCTTTTACATTTTCAAAATCACTTTTAAGCTTTCCAAAAACAATTCCAAACAGGCCCTAAATATGAGATCCTAATAGATTTACCTATACAAAATTACGAATTCCTAACAAATTTGTGATAGGTAAATAAATACAACATAATAAAAACTAAAAAAGAACAAGAAGAATAAGCCCTTACAACTTCTAAAATTATTTGAGGAAAAAATAATCTGATTTTAAATTTTGATCGTGTACTTCTATGGAATTCTCCCAGGTTTGTGAGTGGATTAGATATCTTTCAGTATTTATAGAAATAGATATATAGGTTATACTATTATGTAATAGAAATAAGGAAAATTATCACTCGTATATCTTTATGATACACTTTTTTCAAACATACTACAACACTTTTAATGTGTATTAGTCATCTATCCTAACTGATAAAATATGTCTGTTGTATACTAAACCGTTAACTGCTGTTTGAAAATTAATGTGACAAATTGATGATTTTGCCCTTGAAACTTAAATTAAGGTAAAACGAAATTATCACTTATATACCTTTAATTTATCACTTGCATTTTTTATTTTCATATAAAAAGATTAGATTACTCCTCTAACATCGTCACATTTAAACGATAAATAATGGTGCAGTGGACAGCAGATATATTTTGTCAACTTAATTAAGATGAACGACTAATACCCTAAAAATATTATAATATATTTAATAATAGAATAAATTAAGAATATACAAATAATAATTTTTTTAGATATGAATACCAATAGATCTCTAATTATATAATATATATTAATAATTAAAAAAATCAATCAAAGAAATATTAATCTCAAAGACTAAGAAAACATCTTTAAGGATCCATAAATATAGCCACCCACATGGAACAGGTTGTTGTTTTCATATTTCCCATTCATGAGTAGGAAAAAACTGATAAAAGCCGGGTTAAAAAGTTGGTGTGGGGACCAATACAAGCATATCAATTGCATTGAGACAAAACCACCACATGGGTTCGTCTCAGAGACTTAAAAGAACTTTCAGTAACTGTATTGGGGTCCAATGATTCATGACTTGGCACAACTTTGCATTGGCAATCAATCAACCAACTGTGCGCATTTGATTCCGCTTATTAAGAGTGTGCACATTGTCCCTGGTCACAGTAAAAATCAATAATATTTTTGTAAGATTTTCTGAAGTTATATAATGAAACTTACATTTTATCTAAAAATAAGTAAAAATTATTAACATAGAAGTAGGGTCTACTTATTTTACATGGAATGTAAATTACATAGAATGTAATTTAGCATAACCCATTTTAGTATCATGGAGATCCAGTCCAATATAATAAAAAAATAATATGTGTACTACTTATTAAGTAAAATTTTATTGTACAGTCACTTATAACATTATAAAGTAATGATATTAATATTGAAATTTAAAAATAAAAATAAAAGTGCTAACTGTTGAGTATGTTATGATCTCTCACTTAAAGAATTTTTCATATCACATACTATATTATATTATTTAAGATAAAAATTAAAAAAAAAATCCAGAGTTGTATATTACCATATCCTTATGCACAGTAACTAATTTTTAACTTCAGCTGGTGTAAAACATTCCTTGATAGGGTGGTTGCAGCCTCAAAACATGCAACCTCAAAACCTCCCTTCCCCAACTTTCTGCTAGTTGCACTTGACTTAAAATTTGTTCACAATTTATTTTAAGTAATTTTCTCCAATTTTAAGAGCCAATTTAGGCGACGATCATCATTGTAGTGTTGAGAACTTTTAATGCGGTTAGTTAATTACTCGAAAGAGTTTAGGGTCGTCATATAGCATCAATAAATAACAATTACCATAGCTTTTCTGTTAGTAATTTTACTATATTTTTTTATTATTAGTAACAACATTGTCGTTACTTGTTGCAAATGTTTTATAACACACATAGCGCAAGTACACGAGTTGCACATACAACAAAAAAATTGTTTCTGATACCAAAAAAAAAAAATAAAAAAAAAAGACTAACATTTACTTATAGATGCGCAATCGCCAAGCCTATATAGTTGAAAACAAGGTGTTACATAATTGCAAAAGCATCATTGGTCGTGTTACGAAGCAAAAGTTCAAAATTTTTATTTCTAGCTAACCAAGCAAGGATAAACCTAAACGTACATATACGAAAAAGATATCGTATTAATTTCAAGATTTAGGGTGGGTTATCTTAATTTCGGAGCACCTTTTGAAACCCACTTCAACGCGTATGCTAATATTCCACAAAAATAATAAAAAGTCATAGAATTTATACTGAAATTATATAAAACAACCCCTAAAGACTCATGATCATTTTGTTAATATTGTAACTTTAAAAATAATTGTTATTAATTGTACTGTAAAAATAATCAGTTGTAAAACGAATCAATTAAATATTTGGTAAAAATTATTTTTTAAACTACTATGAGTTTTTAAAACAGTTGTATGTACTTGATGATTCTTACTATTAAACTACTGGACGAATGTAAATGACTAAAATTAATATAAAACTGAATAAATTTATTTACATATTTATAAACATGTGTGTATATTTATTTATATATAACAATTGATTCACTAAAATAAATTTTCATTTATTTTATTTTTATTTCATTATCTCAATATAATAGAAAAAATAATAATAATCTCTTTAAGTTTAATGATTTTATTTCTCAATTGAATAAGAATAATTTTGAGAATATATATGTGATGATATATTTGAAATTGTATTAAGTATAAAAATGCTTCTCAAAATTAGATTTTAAAAAGTCACTCATTCCATACGCATCAAAATCTGATTTTGACAAAAGTAATTAAAAAAAAAATTATTACACACTAAAATTAATTTTTAACTTTTTAAAATAACTGTTGAGTTTACTCAAAAGTAATCTCAAATTAGCACTTAATTAGAACATTCTAATCGATAGTAAAGAGTCTCTTGTGTATATTTATATTAAGAGTAATGATTTTAGTGGGCGACCGTTTTTATCTTAAGACGAGCAACACTACCAATGTATTGTCGAATCAATTTACAACTTCAATACTATTTATTAAGAATCATACAATTCTATCATGTGTTCAATGCTCATTGTATAGTAGATACCAAGTATTTACTAAATAATTGTCATGACTATATTAAAATTTTTTTTATATATATAAATATTTAAAAGATTTGCCTAAGTCTCATTACTATAATACTGTTCATAAAAAAAAAAAGATAAGTTACAATAAATTAACAGCTCCTATATTTGAATTACATCCGGTTCATTTTGAACTCAATCGTAAAAATCACCACAAATCTGATATAAAAAGTTACCATAATTTTTTTTGTATATGCCGTACCGCACACTTGACTGTTTGATTACGACAATCGACCAAAACCCTTCAATTATCAATCGAAATTGGGGCCACTACACAAAATTGGCGGATCTACACATTCTGTCAATAGCAGCAGCAAACGAAGTGATGATGAAATAATACAACAACAGCAAAAAATAAATAAATAAAATTAGAGGAATGGCCCAGAGTCGATCCAGTCACCATTATTTAATTATAAGAGTTGCGGTGTTGTCAATTTCGAATAATTTCCTTTCCTTATATTAACCCACTTCTCTAATCAAAGTTGCTGCTCTCCTTAGCCATGTGTATAGTACATTGTAGTTGGATATTAAAAGAGCCCAATATTTGTACGCGCACGCGCGCACATATATATATATATATATATATATATATATATATATATATATATATTTGGGTTTAACTTAGAAGGTTTTGACGAAAAGAAAAGTCCTTATGATTTAACCATTTTTTGATATAATGTGTTTGCTGCTTCTTGGGTGAAAACAAGGAATCTAACAACAAAAGCCTTTTGCATGAATTTAGATTATTCACTTTTACGGTCTTGTAAACCCTTCATTTCATCATCACCTCTTAAAGATATACACACACAATGAAACCCAACCGATTAAGGTACTCTTTAGGCAGGACTAATGTGCTCTTTGAATAAGAAGCGCTTGTGGAAAAAACTTTCGGAAACGTTAAAAATTTTATTCCAACGTATTTAAACGTGGAACTAGAATTGAAGCAGAAGATAAGGAAATTGGAGCCACAGGGGTGGGTTTTTGTTGGGTGCAAGTTGAATTATAAGCAGTGGGAAAATATGGGAAGTGCGCCGGGACCAAAATGAAAGAACGGTAAATTTCATGAAACTAAAATCAAATGGGTTGGGAGTTTGAATGATGCGAGTGAGACCCACAACCACAGAAGCACCTTTTAATCAATGTCAGATTTCATTCTATTTTAAGGAAAGCAGATTTCAACATCACCATAATGACACGTGTACTACATACTAATTTGGGGTTACTTCTCTTTAAGGAAGTCACGTCTAGTGGGGTTCTCTTCTGAAGCCCCACATTTAAAAGTCCTAATCTATCAGCATAGCATAGGCTGAGGCTCAGCACCGTCTTAATATAATTTTGCTAGTTGTCATTTTGCAAGCGCTTTCTTTTTGACCTTTTGTTTTTTCTCCTTTTCTTTTTTGTTGTTATAGACTTATAGCAGAGCACAAACAGTGCTCCATTTTCACGCTCCTCTTGTGGTGCTAAATGCTAATCCCAACTTGGTAAAAATCAAGAATCGTATCTGGTTCTCACATCTCGCTTTCCAAAACTCTTATGAACAATGGAAAACTTTTAATTATCAGAAAATTTTGATATAAAGTAATATAAATAGATTTTCTTACTTATTTATTTAAAGGAGAGAAAAAGGACACAATTCTCCCTATGAACTAGAAATATTGCAACAGGGTACAATGATTTACACGGTCCATCTCATTTAATACCTTCTCGGCAATTTGGTAATTAACTAGAATACTCTTGCAATTGATCGATATATCTCAATGACGTCTCACACGTAAGTCTTCTTAATATTCATGAGAATTTTGTTGTAAGAGTATGGCCTTCGCTGGCTATCCACACAAAGCGGATTCTGATTTGATTTCACTCCGGGCCCATGGCAAATACCAGGTTGAACTGTACGAACTACTACAATATGGACTTTAATTTTAGCCTTTGCTTTGACTAGTTAGGAATTTTAATTGTTGTTTGGGCTAGAAGATTCTCTTTTGTGTCTTTTAGACACTTTGTAGTGTTCTTGTTTAATGAGAAAAACTCTTAACAATAATAGTATTAAGACCTTCTCACGCATTAAACCAAGTACTAATTACTAAACGACTGAGTTTGTCACATGCACTAATTAGATCTAACAACAAAAATGATAAAAATTCCAAAACCTCTCAATGAACCTGACTAATTAAAAAGTTTTTAAATAGCTGTATATATATATATATATATATATATATATATATACCTTGCCTGCAAGGTGTGCTGCTTTTAAAAGGACATGCAGGCGTGCAAAAATAAGATGGGTTGAGTACTGAGTAGTGAATAATGAAGAGGAGATGCGTTGGGTGATATGAAACTTGAACAAATTAAGTAAATGGTGATGGGCATTTGGCTAGCTATGGCCAATGTGTGGTAACTTAATTTCTTTCACTTTTATTCTTATCAATAATGCTTTACTTTTTGACCCCCATCCCCTCCTCATTTTTTTTTTTGTTTTTCAACCACCGCACATGACTCATGAGAAAAGCAGAAAGTTAATAGCGACACATATTCTCAACTAATTTTTAAGCAGAGATAGTAATTGTCTTTGATACGTTTGATAGCTATTTTCGAATTGACATATATATATATATTGAGATCTTTAAACGCATTTGATAGGTATTTGAAACTAACTCTCTCTCTCTTTTCTTTTTCTTTTTCTTTTTCCTTTTCTGTTAGACAAAATTATTATAAAATAAATTTCGGCCACTAATTTATTGGATGACAAATTGAATTTGTTTGTATTTAAGAAAGAGAAAAGAACACTCAATAATTTGCCTAATGAATTATATATTAGACTCGATCAACTAATTAATTGGAACTCAAAAATCTACTTGTACCAAAATTCAGATAATCCTCTATACATATATTATGGTGAAATTACCAAACTTAATTAATAAAAAAAAATTTTAATAACTTGTCCGGACTTAACAGTAACGTTATGTTAAATAGAGAGACAAAGACAATTTCAAAAACCTTTTGATTACCCACAGAAGCAGAGAGTTTTTATAGATAATCAAAGCGAAGTACTTTCAGAGAAGCTTGTTACGACAGCACCGATTTTGGACAAGTATTTGGGATAGCTTTAAGGTTAAACAATTTGGCTGGAAATTGAATTTGATAAAATTTAATTTTGTCAACCAGAGAGAATGTTATATTGACTTGTCCGAATCACAAATGGGTGTGACCAAATAATGCAACAAATGAGCTGGTTTGATAGCAGCTTGTGGGGGCAGGCGACAGGTTACGTCTTTCATTTTGCGGGTTTTGCCTGTCCGCAACTGCAAGTGGAGCCCCTGTTCATCTTCTTAACTGCAATTATTATTTCCAATTTAGTGTTTATGCTCCTAATGCAACTTGCATTAATAATATACAACTATTGTTTCGGGAGTCATAAGAGGCCAATAGCGTGTGTCTTAATCGGACATTTAACAAAAATCTGAAAGTTTGATATCTAGCGGTAGTAATTTCAGTGGGTGCGTGGTATCTTATCCGTATTGTGACAGATTCGAGCAATTTATTAATTGTGTTAAGAATTTTAGCACTAACTCAACACAATTATTAAATGTATCCTAATTGTGTTGCATGTTTTATATTTTTTGCAGAAATTATTTTTTAACATGTTTTATTTTATTTTTCTAAAACAATTGTACTCTTTTAAAAAAGAATGAAAAATACAAGGAATTTCTATGGGATAAAAAAATAAGTCAACACAATAAAATTAATAAAAATAGTTAACGTTTTCATAAATGGGTTTACATGTCCTAAACTCCGGATTAATAAAAACTAATAATCGTGTCACCTTAAGTGAACCTAAACTTGCTAATTTACAGAAGAAAAGAATGTTTACACCTATGCTTTGAAATGTACACAGCTTGATGTATCTTTATAAGGCATGTTTCAATCTCAGTTCTGAAATCGAAACAATCCGTTAGGTTTCATTCATTTACTATCAGTACGGAAACAATTTTGCTTGTATCAGGTAAACCGGAACCATATTAATGAATTAGTAAATGAATAGAGCTTCTCTGTCTGTGAGAAAATAATTGATGGCAGATGAGATGCCCATCACATGAAAGCCATATGTGTTTTGCCATTCTCATAATAATGCATTATGTGCATGTTACACACTCGCCTAGCTCCTTTGTAAGTGGAAGCAAACAAGCAGGTCACATTCCAATTTCTAAATATATAAAAAATAATTGAGTAGTTCACATGATATATAGTGTTTAAAGTATAAATCGGAGTGATCTCGAGTAGATTCCTATAATCAGATAGTTATATGATGAGCTCAAACGCATCATCTCGACAAAGTTGTTATCTGGAGAGCATGAACAAATCACCACGAATTAGGTGGCTATCTAGCGACCTTGAACAGATCATATCGACTAAGTGATTATCTGGTAACCTTGAACAGGCCACTTTAACCAGTGGGTAATTCTAATTACCTCGACCAAATGAATATAATAATGATAATTATTACAGTCATTATTATGATGGTTATTATTGATCATTATTATGTTTATTATTGTGATCATTATTACGACAATTATGATAATTTTGAGGGTTTTGATGATAATTATGATTATTTATTGGGATGGTAATAATTATTTTGGGTGAGTCTCTTCGATGGCTTCTGCTACTCTCTTCCTCTCATAAAGAAATGATTTTTTTATATATATATATTCTATTGAAAAACTTGAAGCTAGAAGGCAATTTAATTAAGCCACATTAGAGGTGGCATAAACTTTTTCTATAAAAATTTGATTACTGATTTGAATGTCGAAGGATTTTCACTGAAAAAATATCCAGTGATCTTTAATTATCTTATGTGATTTTAAGTGATTGAAAATAATCTGATGACAGTTATAGACATCCTTAGTGATTAACAAGCTATTTTTTTAAAAAATAAATTTAATGACGATGCTAAAACTTGATATCAAGTTGCTAACCGATCAGCCAGATTTTGGCATCAACCTATGGTGAGAAAATTTTGCAAACTAATTAAGATTTTAGCTGAAGTTATCTTTGAATTTTAAAGAAAAAAAAGGGGTAAGGGCATGTAAAAGTATCGTGACTTTGAAGTAAAAATTTCAAGAATACTTAAAAATGAAAAAGCAGAGGAAAGGAGTTTTGAGTGAGGTTTTCAATCAATAAGAGAAATTTGGTCATGCTGGCTGGTAGAGCATCTATTAAATTACTCTTTTTAATCATTAATTAATATAGTTACTGATCTACAACAAATTCTTTCCATCACAACAAAAATAAAATAAATTCAATCTGGTGGTATGCATCTAATGACAAAAGCTACTTTTAGTAGAGCACAACTAAATTAATTTTTTAACTCTTACCTCTTTAGAATTAGAATATAAGTGGTTAGCAAATAAAATTATTTAAAAATCACCACTCAATAGCAGACAGCCCATTTAAATAATCATCCATTTTTACCAGTGGACTGAACCAAAATTTGAGTCGTCGTTTAGAATAAAAAATAAAAGTTACAACCTACCCACCCTTATATATAAAGTTCTGTTAGTATTGCAATTGTGAATCTATCAACAACAGCCGTAAACACAGCCCCTGAAGTGTCAAATATGTATTAGTATCAGTCACTTTGTTAAATGCTAAAACACAACAGTTATAGACAGTCTCTCGTGTTATAAATTTGTTGTGAGGCCAACAGGCCTGTGCAAGATTCAGTGCCTTAGGCCTTTACTGTTTATACGATGTTGAAGTGGTTGCCCTAATAGGAGATATTGAGATGGGCTTTGATCTTCCAATGACGAACAGATCAGTCACTGCTAGATTTGGTTTGTTCAATTTGCAATTTGCTCCAAACCTAGCTACCCCCACCCTATAAATTAAGTCGTTAGTTTCTTCATATTTTCCAATCCTGAGAGGTAATTGGGAGTCAGGACTTTATTCAAAATCAAGCCATCTTGGGGATGAAGCTTCCTTGAAAACGTTAAGAGAATTCATTTTTCTGGAGTATCCTTCAAATTTAAAGAAATATGATCGGTTTACAAATGATTGGGTGGATCCTTTTGTTGAATATTGTTACATGGGAAGGGAATATATTCAAAATCTTTCCATACCTAATATGCTTAACGCGTAGGCATGAATGTTGTTGCATTACTATCTTTTTCCATTCTCTCTACATTACGTCACAGGACGATGCGAATTCATAGATTTATTCTTTTATTTTTCTGTCATTTTTTTTTCACCTTGTTTTTAAGTATTTATACATCTCCATTATAATGTTTAAAACTCTTTTGGCACATATCAAAAATTAAATTCATTAATGAAAATGACAAGAAATGATTATGTTATTAATATTGCATAACTCAAAAGGGTTATACACGGTACACTCGTACATATTGGACTCATTAACGCGTGAATGCAACACACTGAAATCTTATTTGTGATTGAAGTTTTGATAGTTGTAATTTAAAAAATAAATTGATTTGATGAAATTTTTACAACATATTTAATAATTTTAGTAAATTATTATTTAAAAATTAATTTTATTATATATTATTAAATTTTATTTTATAATTATCATTTTTCTCGCAGTTACGATCATTACAACACTTCAATACCAAATTCGACCTAAATTGATTAGCTTTTGAAGAAGCTATAAGGGTAATCTCCTTTCTTTTAGCATATAGTAATACTAGTATAGCCAACGATACGCATTATTAATTAAAGAGAGTTGGAATCGACTCTCTCTTGTTTGAATCGCTCTTGCACGTACAAAATATATTGTGCTGCCTTCGTGTCGACGTCCTCACCACCAGCATAATCAAGGAAGCGGAGGCCACTGGTGTCACCGTGACCACCGTTCATCATTGGCAGCTTTTGCATCTTTGAAACATTTGGCAAATCTTGATGACGAGTCAGATAACTTACAGTAGAAGTAGCATTATTTCTAGCAGAGGGGCTATGGCTAGGCCGCAGGCTGATCACCTTGTTACTGTTGCTAGCACATTGCGCTTGTGGCCAACTTCGTCTGGTCACCACTTTTGAAAATGTCCTGCCCAGCTTACTCTTCATCAACCCCCTTCTGGCTTGTACTCTCTACTCTCCATTACAGTTGCTTGATTAACTGCTTCAGGTAGGCTTGGAGTGGTGTCTTATTTAATAGAGTTTTGTGGAGAGAGACGGGAGTAATATCAATATCAGTACATCTCATATCACATGCGCTTCCGGATTGGCCCCCACTTTAATTCCATCAGATAGATATTTTTATTGTTTATCTAGAATTTTGTATGCACATTAATCAATCACTTCTAATCCTCCCCACATTGTATAGTACTACAGGGGTTGGATAATATATTCCCCCACCTATTTTTTTAATCGAGCATGGAGCAATAGCATGATATTATTTGTATGATGTGGGATTATAATTATGGATAACTTTGATGATTATACATACTTTCACGACCAGCTGCTAGAAAGATTTGGGCTCTTCTTTCTCTTTATGTCGTGATCTTTGATGCGTATGTTGCTACTAATTATTAATTATTGCCGAAAGATTGGAGCTCTATAGTTTCCATAATATCTTTGTTACAGAGAACTTAACCCCTTAAAGAAATCCTCAAAGCATGCATGCATGATAACAAGGCCAAAAGCACTCAAATTTTAATCTAAGCAATAAAGAGTGACACGAATCATTAAACCGACAAATACAAATAGCTAGATGTGCTTTCTCTTTTGATGCTTTATTCCTAAGTAACTAGCAGTAATGTGAATGTGTTACGAGGCATAAAATATCATAGTGTCTAGCATCTTTACGGCATCGTTTTTGCAGTACCCACCACCACCACCATAAACCATGACGTGAGATCAAATGCTATTAATTAGATGAGATCACCCATTTTCCCTGCACGCTAAAAATGGGCTGCCCTGATTTTTTGTCTTCGTTTATTTTTTTTCTCCAAGTTCTCGAACAACTCAAAATAGAAAATTTTGATCACGTTTAGATTTCATAATCTCAATTTATTCAGGAAAATTTACACAAATATTCATTGTATTATATCTGTCAGTTAATTTACATTTGGAAATATTTTTATGTAACTATATAATCTGGCTTATATTAAATAACTAGAATTTATATTGAAACTTCCATGTTGCAATAGCATCTGCAAACAATCATGTTGCATTATAAATCGGAATGATCATACAAGTGGGTGAGATCTCAGAGACATCAAGTAAAATCGTAAAAGTCTCAAATCAAATGGGAATAAATTTTAATGAGATTAATGCAACAAACGAGAAGATGAACCCACCGTTTGGGGGATACAAGTTAATTCAGCGAAAAAATATTCAAAGTTTACGTGTAGCATCTAAAAGATCTCTGTGCTACACAAATGCAGCAATATCAGAAACATTAGCGCTTAAGACCACATTTTATTAACTGGAACCTACTAAAATGGTCAGAAGCAATGACACCTAATACTACTCCCAAGAGAAGGAGAGTGACTGGTGAGCTCCACTTGTAGATGACTCATCAGGGACAAGGCCAATCTCAAATGAATCCGGGTCATGGAGGTTAGCATTACTAGGCTGAACAACCATTCCTAGCCTACTGTAATTCAGGCTTGGAATCAAGGACTGTGCTGGAGGGATCAACTTTGAGTCGGTCTGCGCCATATGGTTCAAACCAATCCCCCGAGTCTGAGGCTGTGGTGATGACAGAAGAGAGAGAGCACGACTTGAATCAACAACTCCGTTTAACCCGTTGGAGAATACTTTCTGGCTGCTGCTGTCACAATTCCCCAACGAGGAACTGGCAGTAAGTAGTGGTTGACAGACAGAAGAAGCCCTTGGGAGTGCAGAAGTGGCCGCACCTTCTAAGAATGGGAACTGCTTCCCTCCTTTGTAGTTGTGAGAAGAGGATCCATGAAACAAGTTCCCATTAGTGAAGTCTAGCTGTGAGTGATTGTTGTGAAACATCACATTTGTCTTGGTCTTGACTATGCCAGTCCAAGCAGGTGGCACCGCACTAGTAGAGAATAATTCAGGGCTGCCAAATGGCATAAATTTGGTACCTGCACAAGAACAAGTTTACTGTTAATTGAAACAAACTTAATCACTATGTGGATTCATGGAAGGGTTAAGCTAGCATTCAGTTCAGCACTCAATAATGGTGAAGGCTCTCAGTGTATAATGATTGAATTCAGAAATCAAAATTAATAACTGACCTTGAGGATTGGAAAGAAATCTCCCCGAATTTAAGGATAGAGAATCTGGTTGAGACTTCCTACGTCGCCGATTATGTCCATCAAGTCGTTTCCTGCAGCTTCTCTTTCCCTCATCAAACTCCTCCAATGAGTGAAACCTGATAAATTGTTCAATAGAAATTTAGCTTTAAGAACACGTAAATAAACAAAAAATGTAATTTTGAGGAGCAAATCTGAGTAATACATCTTTTATGCAGCTCAGTTTTATGAAGAATAGTCCATTGCATGGAGAATCTGATAGAATTACAGAGAGTTGGTGGCTACTATAAAATATAAATGCCTTAGGGGATCAAATTGCAATAAAGATCCTGTCTCATCTAGACTTGGCTACTCAGCTGCTTATGCATAATTTAACCGTCAAAAGAACAAACAGATGCCATCCTCTACTTCTTGGTTAACTCCGGTAACAGAGTAGTTTCTTCAAACAATCTGGAGGTGACTACAGAAATCATTTGCTTTCTGAATTTCAGGAACATTGACATAAGAAATGCCAAACAGCAAATAAAAATTTACCCAGAGAGAAGTTCAGGAGTATGTAGTAGAAATATTTTCTAAATCTGATGGTGCTTTGGGCAAAACAAGCTAGTAGAATCTGAACTAAACACAGTTTGAAAATAGATGTATCCGTCTTATGCAAATGATATAGTCTAAGTACACTGAAGAACATACCTTGGTAAAATTTAAATTGAGTAGCATTATAGAGAATAATTAAACAACAGGAAGGCAAAAATGATTCCAGAAACATCCATTTATTTCTATATTTACAAACATATTTCTATTCTTACCTGCTGCACTGCTGGCAAAATCGCTGTTCCTGACCGCGAATAGTTACTTTGGGTGTCTTAGAATGAAGCTCGCAAACTTTATGGCGTCTATGATAGTCCCTGCATTTATCAAGGTCAGCAGTGCATCCATCAACCAAGCAAAAAGGGGTTTGGGTGCCATTGCCAGGCACTCTGGCTCTCTTTGAAGAACCAGATGATTCCATCAAAGACACCCCAGAATACTCAAAGTTCTATTTTCTAACTTGTCCTCCAAGTCAACCTAGCTATTCCGAGCTTTAAGTCCAATCCCCACTGGACCCAGCAACTAAAGCAATTAGGAGAATACCATCTTCCAATGGAACATTTTCCTGTACTTACTTCTTTTTTTATCTCCTCACGCTCAACTCCTAACCAAAAGCATCACATAAAATTTCAGAATCTATACAACAAGAATAAAAATCAACCACACAAATTCATGTCTAAGCTTCTTACTCTTATTGTTAATCAATTATTAACATTACAAAAGACTTCTGATGTTTCCTTTAAAGAACACGAAGAAACTCAGTTAAAGAAATTACTCTCTCTTTGATCTCCACAACCAAAGCATATTACTTGTGAAAATTGCAAAGAATTAAATAACTACTAGATTTAGGAAAAAGGGTTTTGATAATCATCGCTTTACCAGTATGGTGAAATTCTCATACATGTGTACTTGTCTGTCGCTACCTTTTTTTTATTTTTCTTCATTAAGAAAAACTACAACTATAACAACCCTTTTCTAGTTTTTCTTGTAAACAAAAATTTAACTCAGTAGTGAACTACAAATATCTATTTTTTTTTCCCCTTTACAATTTTCTTCATAGGCTGAGTGCCTCAGAGAGACATATATATCCTTGAATAAATTATAAACATAAACAAGCTTATAATAGATATCTGTGAACTGTGATAACTGCCAAAACTTGTGAAATTATATTTTCCAAGCAAAGTCCAAAGAAACCCAAAAAGTATAAACTCAGTTGTATGAATTCATATAGTGCATATTATCTCAAAAACAAAAGCCAAGAAAGCTGAAAAAATAGTTAGCATGAAAGTAACCAGAGAATCCCACAAATCAACCACATAAGAGGCAATTCACAAGAGAATCCTCTCTTCCCAATAGCAAGAACTGAAAAAAAAAAAAAAGGTAAAACAGAACTTTTTCAATGTCTTGAAGACAAAGTGGTTAAAGTTGCGGAACAACAAGAAGAAAAAAAAGACAAGACAAACAGATCAAAGTGTGCTTTTGAAGTTGAAGAACAACAAAGAAAAAAAGAAAAAGGAAGAAGACAACACTGACAGAACTTGACTTTGGCAACATTGATTCACTTACAAAAGTCCCATCAAAAAGCTTTTGCTAGCTCTAAACTACTTGCTGCAGCTAGTGCTTACTCAGTATCAGAACAAGATGCAATGACTGCAAGAGATTTTTGGATAACGTATTCAGCTACAGACGCTGTCTGAGAGAGAGAGAGTGCAAGTAAAAGTTAGAAGGTAACCATGAATGGTAAAGAGAATAGTCATTACAAGTCTTCTCTCATTCCCTTTTAGGCTTGCTGCTGCCTTGTTTGAAGAGAAATTTTGTTTGTAGACTAATATTTTAATTTGATTGAATAAACAAATCGTGGGTTATTAAAAAGACAAAAGCCAAAGAAATGAGTGGCAAAGAGAGTGACAGGGTGTTGTTGCTTTGAACTTTTCAAGTTAAGGAGGAAAGGAAAGAGAGCATTTGCATATGAATTTCTTGTGCTTCACATTGCATGAAGTTTGGTAAATTTTTGGGTGTTTATTACTTACTCGCTTAAGCTTTGTTACTATGAGAATCCTCTCACCAAAATTTGTTGTTGGATTCTCTTGGAATCTAATGGAGTTTTGAATGTTTGTGTGCAACAGTACAAGTTTCAAGGATGACAAATGAAATATATATATATCAATCTTCAAGTCAACATCAAAGTCTCTGTCTTATGAATGAGAAGCAAAATTTCGCCATTATTTTGTTGTGGGAAATTATTGCTGGCTTAAATGTGTGGGATTGTTTTGTTACCTTTCATGGCTATACTTTTGTGCATGTGAATGAGCAGACAAAATGGTAATGATTTATGTATATGATCAAATCATATCTTAGAATCTTTTTACAAATGTGATGCTTTTGCAAATTGCTTTTCAAAATAATGTTCAAACGTGACTACGTGAGCGTATTATGATTGAGTTCTCAGTTGATTTTCTGTTGAACATTAAATTTAAGATCATGATTTATTTTAAACTTTTATACTTTATATTTTTTATTTTTATCTAACAACCCTTGATCGGTATTTAATAAAAACTTAAATCAGAATTAAATTTTTATGTAAGCATAGCAGGCTCCCATCCAAATATTTTCTTAAAATATTCCTTTTTATAAGTTCTAAGCTATGAGGAAGTGATCTTAATCCCAGGGCTGTGGATTAAAGAATTCAGATAAAAACTTTCACCTTTAATTTGTTGTTTAAATAATCACTATGCTTTGGTCTTGATTGCCCATTCTTGGATACCCATCGCGAATAATACAAGCGACAGAAATGGAAAGCATTGGTAATGGTCCAAGCCAGCAAAGCCATTTTATTTTATTTTATATTGTAGATATCTAGATCGTAAAGAACTTTCCTTAAGCTCTCCATTGGCCATTGCAAATAGAGTAAGCTAGGCGGGCTAGCTACCATAAGACTAGAGGGCTACTGGACAGGCAGTCACAAGTTTTAGGACCCAAAAGTTTATTACTTCCAAATTACGAATTGAGTAAAAGCATAGCCAAAACCTGTTGTGGGTTAGACTTTTAAGATTTTTAATGCCTTTTCAGATTATTGACCCCACACCTTCAAAAAGGAAAATAAAATTATCGACCCACCCACCCAAAAAATTAATAAGAGGGCTGTGTGGTGGTGTTTATTTGGTTTGTTTAATTTATTATATAGGGTGAGCAACAGAAAACAGGTTTAATAACAAGAACGAGTCCAACTTCCAACTCCGAATGGGTCGAGTCTGATAGCAGCAAAGCATGGCCTCACTGTACTCCGCCTCAATTAATAAAACATAACATAACATAGGTCCCAAAAGTTGACAGCCATCCATACCTTTCAAGAAGTTATTAATGCCTCGAAAGTTACCAATGAAATGATTATACCAACCCACGTTTGTATAATTTCCCTTCACTGTTCTTCTAGCCCAGGGAAGGAACATGAAGCCGGGAGGCTGGAGCTTTTTGCTCTCAATGCCATAATTAATGTTCCTGTCACTCGTTTTTTTTATGTCACGTCGGACACTGACCGATTGTAAATTTTAAGTTTTAATTAATAAAAAATTATAATTATAATTATAAAATAAAATTTAATAATATATAATAAATATAATTTTTAAATAATAATTTACTATACAAGTAATTTGATTAAATTAATTAATTTAAAATTTTTAATAACTAATATTTATTAAATATTTTAATATTATAATTTTTAAGATATTACTAACTCAATCTCAATACTTAACAAATCTTTATATTATTTCTTTCTCCAGCTCCAGCTTCTATATATTTTTTTTGGGTTATTCATTACAGTTTATGGAGGTTTCACTTTCTCATTTAATATATATATAATGAGAATAGATGGAAAATGACTGGAACGTGTCAAATAATATGACTTTTAGAAAGTTAAAATATTCAAAGTTGAAATTTTTGAAGCCAAAATATTTGATGTAGTCGAAATATTTAAAAATAACACTGTTTAAAGGAAAAAAATCTACAAAGTAAACAATGTTGAATAATTATGAATCAAATGTGGGGAGAGGGGGAGTTCTTCCCTCCAATTTGTATTAATTCCTCAATTTAATTTTCTTGTGAGAAAGAAAGAACTGAGTTTAAAGATTTAAGAACTTAAGTGATAAAATTCTTTAAAATTTAATAAGAAATTAGGTGTATTTAAAGTTAGATAAAAAATTATTTATAAAAATATGATCGTAATAATTTTTTATATAATAAATATTTTTTTAACTGTTTATTGACAAATAATGTAATTATTTTTAAATTTAAAAATTTTCACATAATTTTTGTATTAATTAATACTTAATAAATTTATTCAGAGTGATATTGAAGAAACTCAACTGCCTATCAGAATGTGACAAAAAACTTAGTGAGATTCTCGTCATTTGAAGTGACAATGATTGATGAAAACCTACCCAAACATTTGTGGGGCACAGAGTCTCACAAAAATCTCATCACTGTCATTTTTTGTAGTTACCTATTTTTGGCATCTTTTTCGTCGCTTAACAATATTTTCTAAACACTTTCAAAGAAGCCTCTTCGAAAGTCTCTGTAGACATAATGCAAGTATTTTATTTATTAGTTCATAAAATCTTCTCCTCGTCCAATTAAAATAACTAACAACAATACTATAAATTTCCTAATCTGAGACCCAATAAGACAAAATATCATCTCAGAAATGGAAACGTGAAATTTGCGAATTTCTAATATTACAAACAAAGTCTAATCTTTATCGCTTTTCCCCTTTGATGTAATCCAATAGAATAAAGAGAACCTTACTTATTTATTTGCACAACATAATATATTTGCAGATAATCAATTACATAACACCATATTATCGTCGGATCAATTGGGATTTTTTATTTATTTAGGATTCTAAACAATGAAAGGTATTGATTTGAGATTTTTTATTTATTAAAGATTCTAAACAATAAAAAGTATTGACTTGAATATGATAGTTGTTCAAATCTCATTAACCAATAGTCTTTTTCAATGACTGCATGGTCCAAATGGTTAACCTGAAATAAGTACAATTTATCATTTAAAACGTGAACATTTTGCAATCATCTAATTTCCGGTAATTAAATTAATTTCCACCATGGTAGGTTATGCTCTAATACACACACTAAGGTGCAAATCACCATCATCAAGTGCTTTATAAAATAATGCTGATCATTGCAGTCAAACAGTCAGTAATCTGACCTTCATTCATAGGCACATGATTTGCAAACAAGACTATGCTAGACTTATATCAGTTTTACCAAAGTAATGTTGCCGGGGAAAAATCACAAAAAGGTCGTTTGCACTGTTTTTCTTTTTCAAACCGTTTGGTTAGACGGACCTACTGACAACTAACTACCAGTCAATCCAACTAATCCAATAAATTAATCTTCAAAAGCTGAACACTTAACAAACATTGATGAATTTAAGCGCTGGTCCCAAATGGCAGCTATTTGCCAGAACCACTCTCCGTGGACACTAATCTTCATCCGATGCTCAAACAACTACAACTACAGGATTGATAGGTGAAGCCAAACCAAACCAAACTCGTGGGAGGAAAGAAGATCAACCACCAATGCATTGCTTTAATTTGATAGGTAGTTTCTATTTTCTCAGATATAAACCATGATTTTCAAAGCAAAGCACAACCCAACGGATCCACATATAGATTCAAATTTGCCAAAGATTGGTCTGACTACGCTATTGTAGTGGTAGGGTAGAGAGCAACTTTTATTGGTTCCACCAGTGAATATGCCATTTTCCATCTTTAGGCCACTAAATATTTTTTTAGGGCTGGGATTCCTTATGTAAAATATACAGATAATAAAATCATATTTTAGTTCGTTTCAACTCATTTGATTAGTAGAATATATTAGTCATTCTGCTTGCGTAACTCATTAGCTTGTATAAACAAACAATTTGGAAAAAAGCAAGAGGGCAATTGATGGAGTCTGGCCCACAAAATATAAATACAAACCGCAGGAGGTCCACAGCATTAAGCCCCCGAGATGCCCAGAACTTCCGCCTCTTTATGCCACATTATTGTTCTGAAATTTAAAAACAAAGTGAAGAAATAATTAAGCATATAGCATAACTTTTATTAAATCAAGGTTTACAGGTCTGACGATTTGAATGTCTGAACTTGGCCATTTCAGCCTGATCTGAGTGTGGTTGATCAACAATTTGGACCTGAATCGTGGTAATCTTGCTCTGTTAACATCACTAAAAACAAATTGAGCAAAGGCAAGAACTGGCTAGCTCATGTAAATAGCCAGAGTCATGAGAAGAACAAGACTTAAATTCCTTAAAATTGACTGAGCCAAAAAAAAAAAAATTGAGTAGCCTGCAATTGATGTGGCACAAATTGAGGCTAAGGTTTCATACTTCCATATGAACTTGTCCTGCCTTATACATTCCAGAGGCAAATCATTCAAATGGTGTTAGATCCAGCACAGTGTAAGTAACAATAATGACCACATATAGAGTCACCTGTGCAAACAAAGGGGCATGCATCCCGTTCCTTCAAATATATCCCGATAGTGGATACTACATGGATCCTGGTTCTTTAGCAGGTGCAGACAGGATACAAGCATATTTGAAATCTTAGTGAATTGACAGAGACATCAAACATGCAGCATCGCATACAAAAGTAATCTTTGACCGTAAAACCAGTTCATGATGTGAGGAATGAAGTGAATCTAATATCATATTACAATTTCTACCTTAGGTTGCAATATCTTGTGGCTGTCCATGAAGTATTGGTTTGGATGATTAATCCCAGCATCACATGATGAGCCATGAACAGCTTCAAACGTTAAGGTGCATGCCAACTGCACATATTTTACCACATTGTTAGGGTTAAAACATAAAGTAGAGGCACGTAGAAGCAAATTTCTGAGATGATTGGTAATTAACAACCTGATAGTGTCTGTTTCGCACTTTATCCAATACATCCTCCATTGCTCGACTACCTACTCCCATTCTACCAAGTGCAGCCCTTAAATTTTCCTCACTGTTGGATAGATGTAACAAGCCAAGAAAGATTGACATTATAAATAAATAAATAAATAGTTAAATAGCCCCATAAGAATTCAGTATCGAAACTCATAGTATTACCAAAATTCCACAGTTAACAATGATAAATAAAATCGTTAACTTGAATAAATTAGATAACTTAAAAGAGTAAAAATTTTTATCAATTTTCCCTGTGGCTTAGCAGAAGAATGACCTTTAAAGATAAAAGAAAAACAATAATGTGCTCCTTAATTGACCTGAAATGACGATAGGGGCAGCCGTGATGATCTCCCACACCAGGAGTCAAGGAAATGATCTTTTGACAAGAATAAGGTGTATAATCCTGCAATTATTCAATATTGTTGTAATAGACGTGTGTGTACACACATACAAATAGAGAGAAGTCTCGAAGAATATATAGGTGATAGAGGTCAGGGTGTAATTCAACGGAGTATAATTCTAAGACTATCTGTCTTAGCAAAACAAGAGAATTTATCTTTGCGAAACAATCGCTCAATACTTTTTTTTTTTTTATAAATAACCCCTATAAATATTTTTATAAGAGCTCGAACCCTTGCTCTCAACATTGTGAGTGCAATGGTTCGCCCACTAAGCTATAAGCCTATTGGTAAAAGTTACGTGAATTCCATGTGTTTCTGATCTGATCCATGATTCAATTCTAAACATAGTTTACCAGTCCAGTGATGATAAACATGGCACCTGCAAACTCTTTAAATGACATTAGTTTGATATCTTACTGTTCTCTTCCCCTCCTTTCCATAATTATGGCGTATGCTGTATGCATATTCTTTGTCAAACCTCTCCGCACCAACCTTTGACAGAAAAAGATGGAATATTAGGTGTCAACATCATTCTACGTTAGGCACCAACCAAGGAATAGATTCCAAACATAATAAACTGCATAAAAATATAATATACTCATGTATGAATGGTGAGTGGAGAGCAGGAAGCAATGGCTAAGAGAAGGTGCTTATGATGCACTATTACCCTCTAACCAAATGAATCATGCTGACTTTCCATTTGCAATAATACTAAAGATCAAAGACAACTGTATCAAACTTATTCACACTTTACAAATATAACTAAAATGTAATGATTTTTTTTTTCCTAAAAGAGGACAACCAAAAATACAATTAAATGAGCAGAGACAAACACTTCAATGGCACCATTTTACACTATATTTACCTTTTGGGAGAACTCAGCTTTCCAGAATGCTAAGGCATCTTCCATCCTCAATCCAACACCCTAAGCATACAAAGAAACACGAAGAGTTAACGACAACAAGAGATTAAACAGTCTTCGGAAAACATACTACTTATTGACAAACATATTTCAACTTGCATCACTCATACGTGCAAGTAATTCTCTACTTCTCGATATTTTTCTATTATTTTCCTTCTGTTCCTTCTTGTCACTGTATATGATAAATGCAGACCCTTATCCGTGTCATTTTGAGGCTTTAATTTATAAAATTACTTGTCATCTCATAAATTTATAAGTAATATAAGCATCTATGCGTGTCTGCGTAAACATGTAAGTTGTAGGACTAACATGCAAATATGGATGCTCAAGACTGACTAAGTTCAAAAAGATAAACTGCAACATTTCAACCCTCTAAAGTGTTCAATATTCTTATGCAATTAATGTGTATCATTCCAAGATTAGAGTTCCATGCTCCATGCATCTAAATTTACCAACCTGACACAATATAGAGCAGAAAATCACATACATGTACAAGGAAGAAATACAACCTTCAAAAAAAGACCTAATTGCATTCTCCCTCCATGCTTTAAATGATGATCTTCTCTCAGCTGCATGCAAGAGGCATAAAACACCTAATTAGAAGAAACGTAGAGGCAATACTGTAAAGCAAAGATCAAAGGGGAGAAATAAGAAAAGATAATAAAGATGGGAAATAACTTAGAGAAAGGAAAGCGACATTAAGTTCACAATGAAAAATCTTACCTTGTTGAAAAGGTGGTGCATACATAGAGGGAATGAACCCCTAGCTAATTGATCAAGGTCTTTGATTGATATCTCACCAAATTCTTTAGGCTGCAGAGGCAGTCAATTTTTAGGAATCAAATTGAACATCTGCGATGTGGTCCAAGGGAAACAGATCATATAATAATATTTAAGCACCTGGGAATAGTCTGGACCCAGATAGCTCGTGCACAGGGCTTCCACAATCTAACCAGTACCAGGAAATAAAAAATGTCACTAGAAAAATTCCCCCACCAACATCCAAGACCACAATTCAATACTCACAGGAGTTAACCGATCCTTCTCCTGTTCTCTGATGGTAGACGTCCACTTTCTGCAGTCAAAAGCTAGAACTTCTGAGAGATTGGTTATCTAACAGATGCAGTTCGTAAACAATGTGTCCATAAACATATATTGACAACAGTAGCATCAATGCTTCAGCTAACGATAAAATGATATTGAAGATGCTAGTATTATATTCCCAGAACAAGTACATGAACAACTATTTTAAACACTTTACACAGCTCTTACCGCCTGGTAACTCAAAGCACCAGGATAAAATCATTGTCTGTTTCTACAAAAGTATAGATGTTGCAGCAATAAATTATCTCCAAAACATCAACTGTTATAGCCTATGCTAGGGATATACTATGCAGCATGCTTTGTGATTGCCTACGTTTTCTTACCGCACTGATGAATGCAGGTATACTGAATAATAAAAAGCTTTCAAAACTAAGTTACCTGTTTGTTAAAATGAGCGCCTTTGATAGATTACTGCGAAACTGTGTGACTACAACTGAAACCACCTACATCGAAGGGGAACAAAGACACATAAATGTTCATAATATTGATAACATTCAGCACTTCATGTCCAAAATGTAACAAGAAGCATTATAATACTCACCTGATGCATAGCAACATAAGCATGTCCTTTATAGATATATACTCTACGACCAGCTACAAGTTCTGGAACCTCTTCAAAAGGAACCTTTATTTTGGTTGAACAGGTAATAGATGTAGGCAAAATAAAACTGGCAAACATCAGATGAATTATTCCTTCCAAGAGTAGAAAATTAAAGTCAGACAAGGCTAACTCTCAAATCACAAGACTGACACCCTCCTTCTGATATCAAGATTGAAGACTATGCTAAGTATTTTTTTATCACCCATCCATGAGACAGAATAATGATCAGAGCAATTTAATTGTGTTAACATTGGTGAAAAAAGATGACACAGAACAGAGGGATGTAATTTTCTTCAGTGCACAGTATACACACATCACCATGGGCAACTTCTTCATCAATACTTTCATATGATGCAATTTCTTCAATTGATATTTTTTTGCATTTATTACACCGATAATAGGTATTCAAGCAGAAGTAAATATACCTTATAGAATATAGCATCAGCTGCCAAAGGAAAGAGAAAAATGAAGCGCATTAGAATATAAAAAAGACAATTTGTTTAAATTAATATTATCTTCTTATCAGTACCCAACCAAAAGGACTCAATAAAAGGGATTACATGTTTTGTCCGAGAATGTAACTAATTCTCCATTTGCATGTACCAATGTGTGCATCACAAAAAAGAAATACTGAAGCAAACAATGAAGGGAATATCAAATCTGGAGAGAACTCTATTTTAAAATTCTTGGAAATGTCTACCAGTGACCTCATTTTAATTTTTTCTTAACTGCTGGCAATTGGTATGATTTATAGAAATATAAATTTCACAAAGTAAAAATTATTCAATTGATTTATGTCCAGCATCAAGTAGCCAACAAAGCCAAAATGAAATCTGCTCACCAGTGGGTAAAGGCTGACCAATGGAGCGTGCAACTTGTACCAATTTTTCCTTTACAATCTGTGGGGGAAAACATGTCACGAAAGGCATTATAAAATAGTTGGAACATCTGAAAAGCTCACTCTCCGCATTTTCCAGAGGCAGAAGAGGTTAAGACTTGTGTGAAGATATTTATCTATCATTTGCATGTACTTTCAAGTGTTTACAAGAAACTTAAAAAATCTGCTTCGCATGTTTACAATAGATCAATGGAAAATGATTACCTCAAATTCTGCACTGCTAACTGCCTTGCATGGGAGGTCAAGCTCTGCCATCAGTGCTCTCTGCCAGTTCAAAAGCATAGCATACAATCAATGGACATCTACATAAAATGAAAAAGAAAGAACTGAAAAAACCAGAACCCTACCTGAGCTTCAGAGCTTTCAAGCCGAAAACGATAGCGAAATAGAGCAGTCTCCATGGAAAGAAACCATTTTCTCAAGTCCTCCCTAAAATCGGAAGAGGACAACCATAAGCCAGAAATCCAGGAGAAAGAACACGTGTGACACGTCATAAAAAATAGCATAAGCTTACGTCCTACAATACACAAGACGTAGTACAAAGTGAGAGATTATATCCTTGTTGACAACTTCAGATGCCTCTGGGTGCCTCATATTAGCCTTCCACAAACCATTTACCTACAAAAAAGGCCAAAATGTAAACTTGAGAAATGGGTGGACTAATATGGGATTATGGTAAAACCAAATGTGTAGTTCTTCAACCAATTTTTCCATTTCTTCAGGTTTTTTTCCTCGAGACAACCCATCTGAGATTCCTTTCAGAACTGCATCAAGTTCAAAGAATAAAAGCTACCTTAGTAGAGTTTAAACTAGAGGGAATAATCATCACCAAATCTTTTTGACCATCAACAAGCAGAAAGGAAATATATATGCATATACATATAGAGTCATTATCTAATAAGGGATCCCTTAAGTTATTAAAGTAGGGAATAAACTAAAAGACAAGCAAAACATGCATTATATTTTGTCCTACAGTGTATTGGAGTGTGTGTTTTTCTTATCTTTGTAGCTTATTCCTTACTTTAATAACTTAAGAATATATGTGTTGTTAGAAAAAAAGAAGTTAAAAGTCTGATTCAGATGTTTTATGCTATTGTCTATCAAAGTAAAGTATAAAAATTAACCTTTGCAACGATAAAATTTCAGTATCTTATGTCCCAAAAATTGAAAACATTTGTCTTGTTAAAGAAAGAAGCAAAATTCATTTGGCATATTTGTAAAGTAATTAAAATTGAGGATAAATGGTTAAAACTTAAAACCCAAAATAAAATGTTGTAATTGATTGCTAAGTTGAAATGGTAAAAATAAAAAGATGAAGTATAAGCCCTAATTTGTGAGTAGCGTTAATTTTCATTTAGCCTCCGATACTTCGTCAGAATCAAATAGCAACTGCAGCAACAACCAAACTAACGAAAATGAACATCTAATTTTCTTTAATGTGCGCATGCATGTTAAATATTATTAGCACGGAAAAATTTAAGTCAAAATTAATTTCATTTACAACAAGAAATTAAGCACCTCGGAGGCGATCCATGGCAAAGACCTCGAAATCTTCGAGTCTGACTTCAAGCTGAGGCGCGTGACGGTAGAGAGGCAGAGTTGAAACGCCATCGCTTTGGGTATTTGTTCTGGTTCTTTGAGATCGAACGATTTCCATTTTTGCGCTCTCCCAGTTTCCCTCGATTCACTAGAGAAGAGTAAGAGAGGAGTTGGGGATTTCTTTTTCTTCTTTTTTGTTTTTTCTCTCTCTCCTGCGAGCGCGCCGAACAAGCAAAATGGCGGGAAATTGATGAGTCGGGCTATCAGGTGGCCCATTGGGCTAAGCCCAGAGATAGCCTGGCCTCCTACAAACTGCTGGTGAAAGTCATGCGACCAATCTTCATTTCCGAAGACGACACCGTGTTATACGGTCAAGTTATGTTACGCCGTGCGTATTAATGAAATGGAACAAGACAATATTCATTCAATTCAGGAATCTGAATAATGAATTTGGAACATTTTATTTTAGAACTATGCATGACCCATCTTTTAATACTTTCCAGAATTATATAATAGCCAATACCTAAATAACTGACAAACCAGTCTCGTCTTACAAGTTTTTATTGAACGGTGGAATTAAAAAAATAAAAAATAAATCATCGTGTAATGTTGATGCTGCGACTAAGTTAAAAGTAAGGATTTGCCGTAATTGGAGAGTCAATCAATTGCGCAAATGATGTGGAATTCGTAGATGCTGTTGCTGTAAAGAAGGAAAATGAATTTGCTGTTGACATGGGGGTAAGTACCAGCAATTCTTTAATTTGTGAAGCTTATTAACAAAAATACAAGAAGCAGGACGTGAGGTTGAGTGCGTCATCGGTGAAATTATTGACCTACTGTATGGAAAATGTTTCAAGGTGGAGTATGCTCCTCGAGCGTGCAATGACACCGCATCTTTTGGCAAAATTGGCCAATAAAATTCCAAATGAGCAGGTTTGGATGGAAGATGTTCTTCAGGAAATTTGTAATATTGTGTCACTAGAGTCGAGATACTTGTAAATGTTTATTTCAATGAATATTACTTTCTTTTCTTCAACCCAAAAAAATTATAACGGTGTACTTACTTGTCGGATTGAAGCAAGAATCAAGTAAAATGAAAATTTTATAATTAATAGTGTGATGTACAAATATTTTCTTGCACTATAATAAAAGTGTGGAGGTTTGATCCTTGCCCTTATCATGATTTTCTCCTTATATTTATATAAATAGCCTCAGAGCTAAAGGAAGACACTCACGCAATAATCTATTGATGTAACGCCATAACTAACTTGAATTATACTTGGTGATCGAAGTTATGTTGATCAAACCGAGATTGTCAATCAAAATTTTAATTATGCATTTACTTTGTTTTGTATTAAGTGTGAATTGTTATAAATTAAAATTTTATCATTAGATAAAGGATTTATAGTTTTAAAATTAAAAAATGAATAAAAAAATATGTTTGTACAATAATCTATTTAATTTATTATATAAAATTATTATTATTATTATTATTACTTTTTATGATGTAAATAAAAGAAATTATTAATTTTAATTTAATTATTTAAACCAAAAAAATTTAACCCAAGTTATGTATATTAAGATTATAATTTTTAAAATTTATTTTCTAAAATTAGAAAAAGTAAGAGTGAGATCCCACCTTCCGCACCAAGTGAAATCCTACTTCTTAATAAAAAAAAAAAAAAGAGTAAAATCCACGTTGTATAATTCTCACCCCGTCCACCCAAAAATAAATAAACGATTGCATAAGTGCACCGACACGGCTACACCTAAATAATAAGCGAAATCCGACTCCCGCTCGACCATGTCAGTTGGTTAGGCCTAGTAGTTATTGTCAAGAGTAGCAAATAGCTTACTACCATTCACATCAAAACAAAACAAATATATAGTAACAGTGAATAAATTTATTTCATCTTCATGAGACATTTATCTGATATAGTGGGGGGGAAAAAAATTGATTGACAAACATTTCGCGTCTCGTATAGTTGGCCTTTCCCTATTGCCCCGCCGAGCCCCTAATATATTTCTCATATTGACAATAAGTTTGTAAAAGCAAAAAAGGCTTCCTCCATCGTTTTACATAACAACAATTGTATCAGTCCACTCTTAATAACATTAATGGCTTCTCTACAAAAAGTCAGTAACAAGTTTGATTTCTATAATTTGCCTTGGGCGCTGCCTCAACTCAAGGGCGAGACTAAGGCAGCCACAGCTAACTTTGGACGGCCTTCTGCTCAGAGCAGAGCACAGTTCTTTATTGTATTGAAGAAATTTTCATGGTCATCAATGCAACATAACCTCAGCATTGCTGTCCACTTGAAAGCTCTTGTTGTGCCAATCCATTAGTTGCACTCCGCTGCCTTGTCAAGACTGAACCACTAAAGCGTCTACTAAGCACGCCAATACTCGATGACCAGCTGCCTAAGTCTTCTGAAGCTCCAATACCATTAGAAACCTTAGGACTCCTTGATGACTCACCCACCTGTGTAACTCCATTGAACTCCTAGAAACAAACCAGAAATCACTAAGCAGGACAAGTATGAATGAGAAGGGAAAGAAAAAATAGAAAGGTAAAATATTGAAGGCCAACCTTGAGGCCAGAGGTCAAGACAGAATTATGCCGGTCAACCTGCAAAGTGCCAAAAGAACAAGCTTTTTTTTAAAATAAAAATGTAGGAGGGGAAGACATTATCTATAAAATCTAGGAGGGGAAGACATGATCTATTTACTCCTGTTTTAACAGACTCCTCAAGTAAAAGATCTCGCCATGAGTCAAGAAGTCAAAGGACATATACCACAATTAAAAGAAAAATCTCGCCATGAGTCAAGAAGTCAAAGGACATACACCATAATTAAGAAGTCAAAGGACATACACCATAATTAAAAGAAAAATATAACTAAATGGCTCCATAAGGTAAATTATATCCAGATTGTTCTGGTAAATCATTGTTTCAATGCACGGAAGAATCCCTAGATTAAGTATATTGTTAATATCTTGCAATAGTGCAAGGGTATACACTACCAAACCAATAATCAAGTTAAAAGATTGTAGATTAGTGGTGTAAACCAGTCCATGCAGCCCAGAACATGGCACGAATCCACTCAGTTTCCAGTAAAGCCCAGCCCAGCCAGCAGGTCATTGCTAGTGTGGCAGGCTTGGCCAACATTGTCAGAATGTGCCAATTGGCACATATAACCTGATTGTGCTGCACAACCAGGCCGGCATACCATGATCCAGCATGACAAGGCTGTTATTGGGATTTAAAAGTAATAACCAATAATGCAGAGGAGAGTAAAAAAGAAAATCAAGAATTCCTGCAGCATCATTAAGTAATGAATATAAATCTTTAAAAGATAAAATCCTGAAAATTCAATTAAAATCTGTTTATTCAATTTTCGAACACAAAAACAGATTATCTTATCAACTTAGAAAATCAAAAATTCAAAATGTATATAACAAAAGGGGTCCAAACAGTGCCAGGCCTAGCAAGTCATGCTGGCTTTTGGTGTGGCAAACTGTTCCCACCATGGGCCAAGGTGAAACTAGACACACCGGTAACCACCCTACTATTGATACATGAAGCAGAAACCAGAACAGCATTTTCCCATTTGACCCATCCAGTGTTTTTATCCCCAATCATGTTCATGTTAAGAAAGTCAACAAACCTTATGAGATCCATTGGAATCGGACGGAGATGGTGGTTCCAGTGGCAAGGGATGCAAGGACCCAGTCTGCTCAAGCACAAATTGGAATGAGTGAGCAGAGTATCAAGTAAGCCAAATAAGATCAAGCAGTTTCATTTATTAAGGTTTATGCTTATGGCCAATGGAATGCTTAAATCAAATGTAAACACACATAGTCATAAACAAGGCAGGGCAAGTGAACAATGAATTAAATATGAATTATTTACGCTCAATTTCTTGAACTGATCTCCCAATTTAGTGGAAGCCAAGCAAGCAGAAACTAAACAGAATGGAACAGCTAATGGAAGGATACGCATTTCATTGGTGACCCATTTTTGCTTAAAGGTAGAAAATGGATGCAATATAAAATTCAAAAGAGTAAATTTGTTCAAAAGCAATACTCTTTTTTCATCTGGAAAAGGCACAAAATTCCTACACAGTTGAATGGCCCAAGATTCAAGACAAAATGCTCCAGAATATAAAAACAAAACCATATCTGGAGAAGAAGATGAATGATAGAGGAAGGAAATTTCTCACCCGTAAGCATTTGGTTCAAATATCATGTAAGATTAAATAAGTGTTGGCAGTAAATTCTAAAATGGAGCTAAAAGTTACCCTTGAGGATGGCGTAATTCCTGGTAATTCAAGAGTTGTTCTTGACAAAGTGTAATGTGAAGCCTACAGGGTGAGAGAGCATAGTTAAATAGTATAGAGATTGTTTTCCCCTGTCCCCAGAAAGGAAAAAAATCAAATGAAAAATATAATACTCTATAAACAAGGTAAGCACGGAGAATGTAATGTAAGAATTAGCTAGTCGGAATCAATAATCAACCCCCCAGACAAGGACCCTAGTAGAGGTAGCAATGTTGGCTTTCTTGTCCAAAAATCAAGTCCACCACATGGCAATGCTATGTTGTCTTCCTCTCATACCAAATGTTAGGACCGTAGTTAGTACCCAACCAAATGATTAACCAATTGTAATGACCTATAAGAGCACCCAGCCCATGCCCGCTCTTCTTCTCTCCCTAAACAGTAAAAGATTAAAACATTAAAAAATTAAAAATAAAACCCTTCAACAAATTAACGTGGGCCACTATGAAGTCGAACAAACCTAAATTTTAAACCTGAAAAATTCAATGGATTATGTGGTTTATTTTTCAACAACATAATAACAGCACCACCTGACAAAATAAACTAACTTGAAATATAATTTCACTGCATTTACTATGGATCTGAAAAATAATATCAGTTATCAAATCCAGTTCATGCCTGAATAAGCTCTGTGGGTCTGCCATTCCCCAGTTCCCTGGCACGATCACACAACTTCTTTACTCCTAGGGTTGTGATATCCTAAAAAGACAATCATTAGCATTAGAACTTACAATAAACAGCATAAACAGGCTTAAATTCCAATCACAGTTAACTATGTTGTTAACATAAAAATTACCTGCTTGCCTTCAATTTCAATTAGTTTACTTTCCTGGAAAACCCCAAAATTAGGGAGAAGTTAGCTTCTCATCAAGGATCTAAAACATTTAAAACAATATAGAAAAAAAGATGTTATAATTTTACAATTGCTCACCAGAGTTTGAACAATATCACGAACGGACTGAAACTCATCACCAATCACTTTTGATCTTCCTCGTAATATAGAAACCTGAAAAGTCAAGTAAAAAACTTGAAATGTCTACAAACAATACACATAAACACACGCAAATATCATAATGCACTCACCTCTTCCTGCGTAGCCTGGGAGATTTCTACAATTTTAGTCACATCACGATCCACACTGGTTATCTTGGATGATAACTGCCGCTGAGCAGCCTGGTATAAAGAATGTAAAAAAGAGATAAGTTACTGGATGCTCAAATGTTTACATTATAAAAAGGTGAATTGAAATAATATAATAAACAGAGAGAACACAAAAACCACATCTATATCCAATCCGTAAACTAAAATCAAGTATCACCATATTTTTAATTGTGAGAATTCAATATACCATAATGGCTGTCATATGAGTGTATTATCAATTACTACAAACATAACCAAATAAATCTAGGCTAATACTATAGTAATGACAATCAATGCATCAATGAATTAAAAAACTTGCCGAGATTGATGAATAAACATCCTCAAGTTGTCTGGCAACAGAATTGCAAGCATCAGATAAACTACGTTTTGTTGCAAACATCATATCAGGAAGCTTCCAACCCTGAAAACATTCAAGGAATATCACAGATGAAGCTGATGCCCAAATGAATAGTTATGAAGCAGAAAACAATTCAAAATATAGCAGTATATATTTGCATGAGATAGCAGAGGTAGTTATTTGCCACATTAGAATACTGAAGCACAAAAGGAAGAACTTCAGGGATTGGAAAATGGAAACAATGCTTCATGGAATTCTATATTACGAGCACTGTATGTAATTGGGAATTGAAACTCTCTGGTCTTTCTTTTGAGTTACTTTAACAAAATGACTAGAAGAGGAGTTTATAAAATAATTTCAAGGGTTTCAAAAACAAAGACGTTTGGAAATAATTTGTTTCTAAAAATAGAAAGTTTTTATAATTTCGCCATTTTTTTTTAATGTGTTGCATCCCTGTTCTCGCACACAAGGAATTAGTAGCTACCTGTCCTTTTCCTAATTGCACTAAAAGGCCATGCTAAGAACAGCCACAAAAATGTTTACTTGTTAGAAGGGATAGGGCACAGGTTGAAAAATGGGACACTTCAGCTAGAATATACTCCATCTAATTCAGATCAGACGAGCAAGATGAAAAGGCATAATTCTGAGAGATTAATTTTCTTTACAAAGACTGAAGCTTCAGTTTGTGATCACTTTTCAGTTGGGTGACTCCATTAAGGCAATGTTTCCTTCTTTATCTTTCCACCGAGTACATCCGATGTATGTTTTGTTTCTACTCAACAGGCAATCCAAGTAACCTCTTCAATAAATTACACTAATTGAAAAAAGAGAACCATTAGAATATCACCATTTCAAGTAAATTAAACTATAAATCTAAGATTTCACTGTCAATCAGTTATTATCTTCTTCAATGACCAAGTTCTGTCATATACCACTCCCAAAATAAGTTTCTTCAAGATCCATACCACATAAATTTTCGAAGTAAGGTTATATTCAAATAAACTCAGGAAAAGTTATGCATAAAAAAACTTTTGACCATTCTCCCATATCATTACCTTCCACCAAACATAACCATAACCAACAGCTACAATAACAACAATTATACCACATTTTTTAGCACCTGCACATGATAATACAAGTCAGAAAATTTTAGCAAGTAATGTATAAAGAGAATTTAAAAGGACAGCTGAGGAGTAGTAGCTTTCAAGAAAGGGTACCACCATGTCATGAATAAAAAAACAATTAATAAAGATTTCTCAAGATTGCACAATATAATTACTAAAATTTATGTATATATATCGGAAAGGCACCGACTGAAATTGATGGTTCAGATAAGCAATCAGCATGCAGTCATATGCTACTGAGAAATATAAGCTAACCACTCTTCTAAAAGAACTCAAAGGTTAACCAGAAGAAGTTCAATCTGAAAAATCTTGGAGGCACATATGCAGGGTAAATAGGATGTATCTCTCCGCAGGTTAAGAGAGGGTGCAGAAGAAAAACCTGTTCCACTTCCACTTGAAGTCTCAATTATGACTGATCTAGGAACTCGTGATAGTTCCTGTTGCACACTGCTAACCTGTAAAAGGGAAAAGTTCAATAACAAACATAATTTAGGTACACCAATAAAACCACATTTGACCCAAAAATCAGAAGAAAAAAACCCATCAACAGACAGAACACAGGGACCACCACACTCAATTAGTGAACTCAAAAGTTACAGGAAGACATCACAGATGTCGACAAGTTAGATCACTTTCGTGGGAAAAAATATATACATTGAGAAATGACTTTTTACATCAAATTGTGGGCTAGGGAATTCAGATTACATAAAGAACACAGAGTAGGAAATGTGGGAAATTATAACAAAAGAGCAAAGGAGGAAGGAAAACTCAATTCTTCAGAAGTGATAATAAACCTTAGGGAAATTATCACTGCACCACCTTTCTTTTGTTATATGTATATTTAACCACTACAAAAATTTGACATGATCTTTAGGCCACCTTTATTTTTAAACTTGTATCAATCAACCACTTTCAAATTATAAAATGATTATTTTACCCTTAAATAAATTAAAATACTATTTATTTCATAAAATTTTAAAAATATAAAAAACTATAATTATAAAATTACCCTAAATTTAATAAAACAAATAAATCTCAAAATCCAAAGATATTAATTTTTTTATAATTATAATTTCATTTAAAATTTATCATTTTAATTCTTTATAATTATAGTTTCATTTAATTTGTATAGGAAAGTTTCTTCATTTTAATTATAAGAAAGTTTATAATAATTATAGGGAGTTTTTCTCTTCATATTAATATTTGTAAATTTCCATATACTAAATTTAATTACAAGAATTAATAAAATTATCATTACAAAAAAATTAACATGATAATTTTTAAATAAATTATAATTATAAAAAATTAACATCTTATTTTTTTATTTATTTTATTAAATTTAGTGTATTCTTGTAATTATAATTTTTATTTTTTAACATTTTGTAAAATAAAATAGCCTCTTAATTCATTTAGAGGTAAAATGGTTATTTTTTTGTATAAAAATGGTTGATTGATACAAGTTTAGAAACAAAGGTGGTCCAAAGAACATACTAAAATTTTGTAGTGATTAGATGTACATATGACAAAAGAAAAGTGGTGCATTGATAATTTCCCTAAACCATATCCTTCAACTCTCTCTGTTTAAGCATACAAGATATCTTGATAGGTCGTGGATGCATTCAACTCTACATCTCTGAAGTACACAAAATATGTTTACATGTCATTGATGTCTCCCTATCCTAAAATAACTGAGGAAAAGTAAGTTACAATAAATCACCTTTTGACCAGCAAACCAATCAGAGAATAAACAGAGATCCTGTCACACTACTAGCCTCAAGACAAGATCCATGGACCAAGAACACAACGCACATTCCAAAAATCTGAAAATTAACTGTACTCTTTACCCAAAAAATTGAAATAAAAGAAAGATCACAATAATATGCAGGCATAAAGGACTAAACAATCACTGTGATACTTATACTGCCTCAATTACAGAAAGGCATATTTGCCAAGGTCCTTTAATACAAAAGGGGTTAGATGGAACTGGAAATCTAAAATTCCTACTCTTTTCTACCAGATTCTCAGAGATTAGATGCTGTGGGCTTTTCAATTTTGTTAGGCCTTCTATTGAATGTTTTGGCAAATTAATTAGCTTATATCCATTGAGTAGAAACAATGAGACCAGAAAAAAAGGTAAGCACACAGCAGAACCACCGCTTAGAGACAGAATCAAAGAAACAAGTTCGAAGGAACCAAGTCTTCCAGGTTGAATTTGAAAGCTTTTCAAGTCCAGGTTATGAATCTTAGGCAAATTTAGATCAGGTCGCATTTTGTAAGCACAGTCTCAACCCAACTCAAAATGACCTGTTGCTAACCCACTTGGACAGGTCTACTTGGTTGGTATGGCCTTATTGCAGCTAAAAATGGGAAGCAAGATAAACAACTAAAGGAAGATGTTTATTTTCAAAAAATTGTCATGCAGTTTAGCAAGTTCCTAATATGTAGGTAGTAAAAATTATCGTGTAAAAGATTGAACTCAAACCACCATCCTCTCCACAAGAAAAAAGGATAGAAAATGTATTTAATCTCTTCCAAGTTCCAAGGCAGATCTCAACCATAAGCAAATACACAACCAAATACACTTGTACTAAGCCATTGCAATATAAATATATGCACTTCAGCAATTAAAACAAAGGGTCAAGTGCCAACCTCAGCCAACAAGTCATTGACTAGCTTTCTATCTGAAGGACCAGGATCATCTTGTTTAATTAGCTTTGAGACAATCTGTGGAAAAGAAAATTCAATTTGAGTTATTACCACATTCGAATCAGGCATAGGATACAAGGAAAAAAACGATAATGATTAAATCACAACCCGCTGCTGGTGGGAAAAATAAAACAGATTTAAAAGTACGAAGGATTTTCATTCAATGAATAAATCAAATCTACGACCAGAAACAGAAAATAGGCTCTTAATGCAGTACATGATAATAAGGATTCTAATTACAAACAATGAGTTCGGGAGTATGTTTGCTCCTCATTTCAAAAAGAAAACAAAAACATCAGAGAGACATAGCCTACAGGTGTACATTGCATGTGAGTTGTAACAAAATCCTATCATTGAGATAAAAATATATGCACAAACACATTCAAACTAAATACAATTATAAGCAAATAGAATTAGGTTTAGCTTTTAGTCATAAAAGTACCTTCAGAGTACCTCCAACAGCATCAGAAACGCTCGACAGTCGCCCTTCCTTAGCAAGTACTGAGGTTAGAATACCTGAGACAACAAGAAAAAAACTAAGAATGTATTATCTGTCCAGACACATCTTATAAAAGTTTAGCTCTTAAACAATAATACCCCAATTAAACAATGCCAACCATTCAAAAATGTAATCGCAAGTCCATAGAACATATGACTTGGGACATGTAATCAACACATAATCCATAGAAGATTTGGTCGAGGAAGTTGGGATATTTCACCAACACATAATCTACAAGAAGTTTTGGATGAAACCCAGAAGCCACAATAGGAATGAGAATATTGCTAGGGAAAGATGACATGAAAATGCATAATACAAGATGCTCACATGAGATAATCTATTTCCTAAAAAAATTCCAAAATGGGGACTAAACTGTACTTGTTAATAATCCACATGACCTAACTGTATTTAAGGAAATTACTACTCTGCATAACTCTGCTAGTTCATCTAGAAATTTTTGCACTCATTTCTTTAAGTATGTCACCCAGTTGAGCAGTCTTCCCCAACACCTCACAGGTTCTGATCAATCTCACTGTTATTAGTTTGTCTACAACTCTACATACCATTTCCTCCAATAAAACCTATTTAGCATCCCCCTTTTTCCACTCTGTACTTAAAAAAACAGTATCATACCAAATTTTAGTCCTTCTAAGCTAAGGACATAACCACTCTCTCAAATCCTACAGCACATCAACCCTAAATAACAGTAACCAGTTCAACTCGGGATCTACTTTTCACCAAAAACCCTAACTTTAAATTCCACCACTATCGCAACAGTCAGTTAGGAGTTATATGCAGCAAATTCATTTGGGAAGAAAATAACAAAACAAGTAAAAGAATAAATCAATTCGGGAAAATTGTACGGACCTGCCCCAACGAGGAATGTTAACTTTCCAAGAGGAAGAGCCATGACCGGTAATATTTATTAATTTAATTAATTCTATGCGTTTATAGCTTCTGTGAAGAGCCTGCTATGAGCTGCGCTACCACATGAGAAAGCCTATTGATGAAAAATCCAATAGTTGAAACCAAGATTGATGAGCAAGAAACACTTAAAACGGTATCGTTGGGTCTTGTCAATTGCGTCTGAGTCTCGCTCGCTCCCTGAGGTGGGGTGACTGCTGTCAGGCCTATACGGTGTGGCTGGGTTTCAGGTTCGACTCGAAGCAAGCAACAACCACATTTGCGGGACTGTTGGCTAAAGGAACTCGGGTTTGTGATTATTTACGAGAAGACCCCCTCTCTCGTCTGTGCATTAAACGAATATTCGTTTTCGTCGATATTATTATATTATATTATACCTTAAAAAATCATTTTCATTTATAGAATTTGATATAATACTTTATTTTATTTTTATTATATAAATAATAAACCATTTCATTCTTATTTTTTAAACAATAACCCAAAATATCTTTCTGTAGATTTATCTTTAATTTATTAAATGATTTTTTGAGGTAAAATAAGATTTTTAATTAAATAAATATAAATTATTTAAAATATAAATATCAATAACAATTAAACAATATCTAACTTTTTGAATAAATTTAAAATTTAAGGATAACTTAATAAAATAAAAATAACACTGATATATATATATATATATATATATAATTTTTAATCAAGTCAACTAAATTTTTTATACAATAATAATAATTTTCCAATCAGAAATCACTATTTATATTAAAATAAGGGATAAACTGAAAAATAAATAATTATACACTCAAATATTATATCTTTTATTTTTTTATATTTTAAATATATATATTTTATCTTTTGTAAGTGGTTTTTTTTTTAAATACATGAAGGATTATGTGTTTATTTTTTGTAAAATAACAGTATATATTAAATATTTATTTATTTATAATGACTATATTAAAGTCTGGGACAAGTTAAATAATAAAACTTATTATATGTGAAATCTATTTTTTTTAATTTGTCATAAATATATATTTCAAATATTATTAGTGTTATTGTTTTTATTCATTAATTTATTTTTAAATTTTAAATTTATATAAAAAATTAGATAATATTTAATTATGTTTGAGAGTTTTATTTTAAAATAATTTGTATATCCTTAATTGAAAATTCTATTTTATCCTAAAAGAATTATTCAGCAAATTAAAAGTAAATTTATAGAATAGTGTTTTGAACTATTATTTAAAAAATATAGATGAAATGAACTATTTTTTAAATAATAAAAATCAAACAAATTATTGTATTAAACTCTAATGATGAAAAAGACTTTTTCCCTATTCTACCTATTTAGAATTTTATGTACTTTACAAATTGTTGATACTCGCTTTTATAACTAAAGCAAATTAATGAAGGAGTGTCTCGTACAAACTCGAACAGCAATAAATTAATAACCAATTTACAAGTTTCTTTGTTATTATGTTTCGTGACTGCAAATCTTTTTTTTTTAAAAAAAAAAAATTAAGAATGATTAATGAAACCATAGTTATTGAGATCAAAATTTATTCAACCCTATATCTTGTGTGTGTGTGTGTGTGTGTGTGTGTGTGTGTGTGTGTGTGTGTGTGTGTGTGTGTGTGTGTGTGTGTGTGTGTGTGTGTGTGTGAGATTAAAAAATGTCAAGTGTTTCAAACACATATCGATCGTTCTTCATTGAAACAAGTACAATAGAGTATTTATTAACCTACTTATTTAGAGTTTATCCACCTACAATTGGCCAAATATCTTGGAGAAAATGAGTTTGAATTTTTGAAGAAAATTAAAATTTAAAGTTTATAAATATTTAGTGTGAAATTCAAATTTTATTATTCTTCAAAATATTTATGAGTGTGGGTAAATTTTGTTGTATTTTTCAGCTGTGTTTAATAGATCCTTTGATTATTTTATAATTATAATGATTTGAATATTTGGTAGACATGTTTGTAGTTTGTAATATTCAAACCGTATAAAGTTGAGATTTACATTTAAGTTAATGGTGAGGGTGTCATTTAGTTGAGATTTATATTTATTCCAGTTCCTTTTCCATTAATATTTTTATTCGAATAGTTTTATAACTCTAAATAACTCAATTCCTTTTTTTATTTTAAATAATAATAATTCAAGATTGTTATTGTTTCTATATATATTGGAGTTCGAATCTCCCTTACATGGCCACGAGGGGTTTGGGTTACTGCCAAACTAAATTAAAAATGTTGGTAAAAAATTTGTTTACAATTCTTGATAAAATAAAATAAAAAATGTTTTGATTTTTCCTCTTCTTTTTTTTTTTATTGGCATTCAAAAGTGATAGGGTGAAGCCATTTGATCCTATTAATTTATCCTTTACACTATCTTTTTTAATTAAAAGTTGTATTATCAAAATAATTTTGAAATAATTATTTAATTATTCATTTATTTTTTCATTCTCAATTCTTGTGAATTTCTTCACACACACATATATTATTGTAAATAATTGATTTCATTATACGTTATCATAAATTAAATTGCGTAAAAACATCAACAAATTTTTACCAATCATAAAAGTTAATTAATAGAGGAAATTGATCTTTACCAATCACAAAAGTTAATTAAGGAGAAAAAAGTCTTTTACATATAAAATATGAAATAAATATTACGATTTACTAAGAAAAATGATAAAATGAATTCAAAAGATAGGTGAAACTAAGAGTGTAGTTCTGTGGGATATAAGAGTAAGAGAGATTACGTCGTGAGTAGAAAGAGAAAAATATTATTGAAGACTAATTTTGTGATTTTTAAATTTATAAATTCTTAATAATGAATTTGTTTTTTAAAAGGATTATAGAGATAAATGGCTGGCTCAAATACTCTACCCAAAGCGATAAACAAATAATAAAGAAATATAAACTAAAAATTCGTTGACTCTGAAGGCAATTACACCATGATTATTAATGGGCCTGCGACTTTAATCAAATTCAACTCCCTTCTTGTAGAAAACAAATACACATTTTGAGGCCCAGAAGAAGTTTCGTCTCCTCAGACTGGGCCACCAAAGACTAGTCTTTTCGGCCTTTTTCTTCTTCAAATAGTGTACTACCAGCGAATTTTATTGTGTGTGATAGTAATGTAATGAAGGAAGAGAAGCAACGTATTTATCAGTCATAAAATTTTATATTTAAGCGAAGGAATAAGGATTTAGGTTCCATGGGTGAAGTTCATAACATGAAATTGAGGTGGCCAACAGTGAAGCCTATAAAGAAGAAACCATTAACATTGGTAAACTATGTCACAAAATTTGTAGAACTATGTAAAGGCAATAAACCATTAACCCCTCTGTATATTGTCTCTGTCTCTCGACACGATATATTTAAAGCCTATATGCGATATATACACTCTCCAACCATGACATATTTACTTACTTGAGGAACAAAATTTAATTTCATGAGTCCTCATTCATTTACTATTAACGGTTGATTATTGAAACTAATATATTCTTAATAACTGATATGAGTGATTGATATATTGCCATAGAGATTTTTTTTTTCTTTTTTAGTTGATATAGTCATTCTCTAATGCGAAGTCCTGTTTTTTTTATGCGGACACGTTGTTAAACTGTGCTGTTTAATAAAGTCAATGCAAACACATTATTAAATAGTACAATTTTATAGTATACTAAAAAAATAACTATGTTAAATTACAAAGTTTACTAACGTGTCAGCATTAAAAAAATAATAATAATAAGAGTATCCGCATTTATGTATCAATCAAATCTCATTTTTCATTTTAGTCGTGGGCGGCCTAATGACAAAACAACTTCTACACAGCTAGTGTCCGATCCTAATTAAAGCAATCCCAATCCATTTAATAGAAAATTAAACTTATTCATTATTGAATTTGAAGTCAAGCTTGATTTAATTTCTTCTTAAAAACAAAAGAATATGTCATACTTTTCCCAGCAAAATCTTGTTATCTGCATTTTTCGTTTGGCATAAGAGTTTAAATTATCTTTTAGCTAATGTTTGGCTTGCACAAATGATAGAAGAGGATAGGAATGGAAAGAAAAAAGAGAGAGATGAAATATGTGAAAAAGAAAAAAAAATCTCATTTTTCATTATTTATTAGACATGAAATTCAATTTTCTCAATTTATTTCTTTCTCATCTCCTTATACTTATTCAATCCAAACATGCCAAGAGTTGCCCTAGATTTGGTAGATATCATCCACTATATAATTTATCAATCAAGTAAAGATTTCTCAGTCTGATAGAACAGTCTAATTTATTTTTATTAGTTCTTTAGTCAAAGAATTGCGATTTAGAACTTAAAGATAAAATTATACAATTGGCATTTAAAAAACCCAACATAAAATATGATAAATATCGACCTCTCGGCCAAAATTAGAGTTGATTTAGCTCGAGAGATAAAAAACCGTATGCTCTCAAGTCTCAACAATAATTTCTAGCAATTCAAACATTTCGCCTGCCATTAACTTAGAAATTTTCAATTTCAAACTTTCGAGTTATTTTGTAAATTCAGATTCATTTGAAGTTATTTGATAAAAAAATTCATTCGCTATTACACTCAATGTCAGAAATTAGAAATTACAGAAACGACAAAATCAGTGTAATTAAAGCGAATTGACCACTTTGATTCTGTGATATGAAGAGATTTTGTCCTTGTTTAATATAATTAGTTCAAAAATCCATTTTTCTATCAGAATATAAACTCAACTGTTGATATTAATTAATAGTTAAATCACAATAGCTGGAAACTGAATTATGTAGACAAAAAGAAATCGAATAAAAAAGAGAATAAAATAATGAACCAATGCAGACAAGTTCTGTTTCTAAATTCTAATAATGCTGCATGCAATACAACAAATTAAAGGCATTGCCATAAGAATACAACTCTGTGTTCAAATTATACTTGAGAAGTATCCTGATCAGCGCTGAAGATTTTATTTCGAAGGTTCAAATTTAGGACAAGAATTTTCTCTCATTTTTTTTTCTTCTAGTCCCTTTTTTTTTTTAATAATTAATCAAATGTGTGATAATTAAGTCAACTTTTTAAATAAATACACACATCTGACCAATTATTAGAAAACAAAGAGGATTAAGAAGAAAAAAATTAAGAAAAGATCGTTGTCCTCAAATTTATGGATACTAAATAATTTACAACGTGTATTAAGGAGTATCTAGCGTTCTACTGCTGCTTAATTGGTAGCTGCTACCAAATTTGAGGAGTGAATTAATAAGAAGCGTAAATCTGCATCTGGCTCAAGATGTGCTCAAAGTTATCGGTTGATTTCTCAATGGGATGTGAATGCATTCCTTCATAAGTTGTCACCACAACTCCTTCATCTTTGGTTAGCCGTTGAACTTGCTTCTTAACATTGCAGCCTTGATGCGTGCACCGGTAGTAGCTTCTGCAAATAATAAAATGTAGATAGATATTAGATATACATGTAAAAACAATATATATATATATGGTTAAATTAATTAATTGAAACTCATCAACTTATAAGTTATCTAGAAGAGAGGGGCCTGGTGATTATTCATATATATACATACTGTGAATAAGTGCGTCCAAGTTCTCTGATGCTAAGTAATTTCTAAGATGTCAACAATTTCAGTTCTTGACGTTTGACTTCAACAATAATAAATCTCATGTGTTTCTCTCTCTTGTGTCATATCCAATAGGAAATATATTATTTGCTGTAAATTAATCACACACACCTTAACTTCTAATATTCTTCAATTTGAATAGAATAGTCGGGGATTTGTTTATTGCAAATTAAGATCATTCGTCATCTTTTCTAGAGTTGATGATGATGACGATGACTATCTGCACGTTAATGCTATCTTCAGTTTTATTATCATATTCTTGAGAGGAGGTAAGGCTCATTATGCAACCCAGCAACAAATCAAAAAGATGATATATATATTTGTGCTACAGATAAATCCTAATGGTTAAAGCTCTGTGGGAATTGACAGTAACGATAAAAAATATTTAACTTTAAAAGTCGGCAACCAAAAGCAACAAAAATGGAAAGTGCATTCAGAATATGGGATTGCATTGTCAGCAGCAATTAAGTGTGTATAGTTATTCTAATTATCGCACACTTGACTAATTATTAAAAAATAAAGAGAATTAAGAAGAAAAAAAATTAATTATTAAACAATAAAGAGAATTAAGAGGAAAAAAAATTAAGAGAGAATCATTATGGATAATTCCGATTTTTCTTACTGAGCTTCTAATACAGATGATGCATTTCACTCTCAGAAAACTTACGATCGTGTTAGGGCTCCGTTTAGCTATTATGATGGTTTCAAAGTCACAACTGCTGTGAAATGGAACCTATAGACACCGTTAAATGGAGAAGAACATGATTGTTTCTTTTTAAGAATGAATAAATAAATGATAGTAAGGGTAATATGCAGTTGCCAGACAATTTTTTGAATATGCAGTTGCCAGACAATTTTTTGAACAAAACAATTGTGTGCGTAAAACAATTACCCTTGCAAAGAAAAGCTATAGCGTTTAATTACTAGATAGTTATTTAGCAGCTTAAATAATAATATATATATATGTGTGTGTGTGTGTGTATAGTTGCTCTAATAATGCCTTGCCTGCATGGATGGGTATATGTACAAATTCTTTTCTCCGTGCACAATTACAAAGAGAAAATGATTATACAAGAGATCGCATCCTGCACAGATGAATATATGATTGATGCTAAATAATTGTCCGTTTTGAAAGTACTCTAGCAGAGGTCTATAAGTTAACTGAAGAAACAATTCTGGGATCATATTTATATAATACTAAACAGATGCGTCAGTTAATTTATTATGAAACGTACGTGGAAAGAAATTGATCATCACCATGAGATTACAGCAAAAGTTTTGATGATATGATCATCAGTTCATCGATCGATCATGTGGTTTAAATTCAGTGGTTGCGTATTCAACCCCCCTCGAGTTTGAAAATAAAAATAAACCAATTCCGCTAGCATAAATAAATAATCTCCATCTTGATCAACTTTTGTCTTACTTTTTATCCGAATTATCCAGTTTCTTAAAAAGTACATTATTGTTTGATATACACGCATGAAAACAAGCAGCAGAAAAACAAAAGAAAATAAAATGCAAAGCTAGAGAAGGAACATTAATTAGCATACCTTGGAAACTTGTTGTTTTTGACAGCCTTTTGGCCATACTTTCGCCATCTATAGCCATCGTCAAGTATATCAACTTGGCTTCTTGTTTGAAAAGCATATCTTGGCTTTCTTACCTTCTTCTCTCCCTTTTTAATCTTTCCCATTTTCTCTCCATTTTCAGACCCTATATTATTAACAAAGCTTTTATTCTCAGAATTACTGTTGCCGTTCCCATTCAAGCTTGCTGCTGCAGGATTAACTTCCATCCCTGATAATAATCCCAAGAACCCACTTGTCTTGCTGTCGTTGTAACCTTGAAACTCAGCATTACTATTACTATTATTCATTATATCCAATGATGATGAAGATGAACAAGCTGCTGCCGCCGCTGCCGCTGCTGGAAAATATGTTTGATAATTCTCCATTTTGAGTTGAGACTTGGTCTAAATAGAAAGAGAGAGAGAGGGAGAGATATATTGTGGGCAGATTCGTTTAAATAAGAGAAGAGCATTACATTACATATGAGATTTATTGTGGGTTATGAAGGTACAATTTAATTGAATTTTAAAACATTAAGGGGGCCCTGATGGCTAAAGCTAAGCTAACCCTATAGGCGGGGCCATCACGAAGCACTCAGCAGCTTCTTTATCTTGTGTGTTTGGTGTCGTAAACGGCACGTAAATTTTACACCCCTTGTAATTGGTAAGAAAAATAACAAAAGTAACCGAATCGTGACAAAATTACGATGAGTGAATTTACGAAATTTTTTTTTAATAATTAAAAATAAGACTAGGTTACGTTAGAATTATTTTACAATAAAATATTTCTTTATAATTATTTAATTAAAATTATAATATAATTTTTATTATTTATTATTTTATGTGTGTGATTGTGACCTTAAAAATATTCTCAAAATTTACTTAAAAATTTATCGTTACTTTATTCATTTAGCATTGCTCAGTTAATAAAAAGCGAAATAAAAAAACAATGGAGTCTTTTAAAATAAACAAAATTGACAATTTATAGAGGTCATCAGTTGAAAGAACCGAAATACCCAAATTCCACGGTCAAAATTCAATGAATAATGGTAATTTAGTTATTTGCCAGGAGCCTATTCGTTATGGATTAAACACCGACACACCGTAACCCTTTTTTTATAAAATCTTAAAAATTAGGGATCTAAAATTTGTTAATCTCCCGGTTTGCTCCAAATGGATTGGCAGTCTCTCTAAGTATCTCTTTATTTTTTTAAATTTAGTTAAAAAGTTAGCTTAGTTATAAATAAATAAATAAATGTTTAATTATCGACATCAAAAATTTAAAATTTATTGTCCGTTCAAAATGGGGATCACGGTTTTAATTTGAAAACTTGTGATTCTTGCGAGGGGGACATATGAGCCATGTTTACAATTTTGTACATGAGAAAACAATTTAATTTGAAGCAGCCTCCCGTGTGACGGGCCACGTGTTGGTCAACATTCACAAATCCCAATTTCCTGGTCAGAACATGTGTTCGCAAAATTATTGCTGTACTTCATACTATTCGACGGTTTCGACCATCAGACAAATCCAAAACCCATCTAGCTGTTTCATTTCTTAACAGAAAAAACAATTAATTTTATAATGTTAAATAACTAGAGAAACGGTAAATGTTAAAAAAAAATCGCTTGACTCAAGAATTTAAATTTACACGAGAAATGGAGATAAAAGTCCTAAGATAGAAAAATGAAATGAGATAGCCACCAGACTTTTAGTTTAGTGGTTAAGGTCGTTGTCCTCTAAATTAAAGGATATTAGTTTGAATTTCTATAAATGTATTGTGGAGTATTTTTTTTTATTTATTGAATGAAGTCAGTCTATTTTATTATCTAAGTGTGATAAATAAATATTTCTCAAATATTTGTGATGATTAAAATCTGAGTTGTACCTCATACGAATTAATATAAATTAATCTAAATCATAGTCTGAGATTTATATTAGTAAGGATATTGTAACGAATTAATGTAAATTAGTTCAGTTATAATCTGATTTATAAATACCAGTTATAGTTTCATGTAATATGAGTTATAATCTTGAGCAACAATCTCATGTATAAAAAAAATATGAAGTGAGAAATAAGAATCAATTTATTTTATTATCATGTTTATTAAAATTATCAGATAGACTAAAAAATCTAAAATAGACAAATAAACGAAAAGATAAGAACCGATAGATAAAATTTATCTATATTATTTATTTAAAAAATTTAAATAAGATTTAAGATAAGACCAAACAGAATTTACACGATGAACAAACCAAACACAAATTTTAGTATTAGAAATGCATGAAGCATTTGGTTTGTGGTGGGTTGTATTGTGGAGTGCGGACGCATATCTTTGCAACTTTTTTTCTTGTTTTCTTTTCCCATGTTATCAGATATGGATTCCACGTAATGAGAGCCAAATAAAACGAATTCAATGGATGTGGAAAAGTTTATGTGTATTGGAACTATTGGTAGTCCATTCAATTTGACTACATGCAAAAATGTTTTATAAAAGGAGGAAAAATACAATTTTCTACACGTGGGTTTGAATATATTAATTCTCTAGTTTGAAAATTTTGGGTTTGGTAAGTCAAGCCGCGCAGCCTCTGATATTTTTTTTTCCAACAGTATTAGAAGGAGAGAGTAAAAGTATGCAGTTGATAAGCAAAAACGGTAACATGCTAAATGCTAATAAATTATTATTATTATGAATCCTAGAAGTATCAAAATATTAGGGTCCAGCTACTGTGCACCTGGTGCATGATACTCCTATTTTGACCATATATGAGTTGTTCATTAGATCCAACACGGAACTTGCTTCAACGGCATGGATGTATTTTTCTTGAATTTTAACATTTATGTTCCTATTATTTTTTAAAAGTAAAATAGTCAAAGTTTTGACACATAATTTTAAATTTTTATATTTTAATCAATTGACTTAATTTGAATAAAAACTTAATCATAAGTGGTATTTATTTATTTTTATCTGAAATCTAAATAGACCTGAATCAATGTGAATTCTAAATATAATTGAATTTCTAAATCTGAATGATATATTTATATTTTTTTGGTTTAAAATAAATATTAAGTTATTTGTTTTATTAACTTAAAAAATTCTGAAAACTAGTGTTTTTATATTTTTATCGTTACAAATTATAAATGTTAAATAAATAATAAACATCTCAAATTACTTAAATGAGATAATATATTATCATAATATAAATCATGTTCAATTAAATATAATATTTTATATTCTAAATTAGTATATGTTAATCAATTTTATTGTAGTTCATGATATTTTTATATAAAAAATATTCAAAAAAAAACTATGAAGGTAAAAAATGTTATTTTGAAAAAAAAAATAATAATAATAGTCTATCATTATATTATCACAAGTTATGAAGATGGGTAATAATGAAAATTATAAGGATGAAAATTAATTTACTATACAAGAGCATTTTAGAAAATATGTTTTAATGGTAACATTAAGACTTTTTAGATTAAGAAAAAAAAAAACTAGGCTTAATAACTTAATGACTGAAATTTTTAATTAAGTTGAGAAAAACAAATGGGCTTAATGACTTAACTAATTAAAATTAATTCAATTAAGTAATTAAGTTAAAAAAACCCCATAGTGTAAGGGCAATAACTTATAAATAATTTAATAGAATATCAATTTAATCTATAATAAATAATTTAAATATATTAATCTATTAATAATATTTATCTATCTTTTTGGAAACAACATAAAATCTATTTAGTCAATAATAAATTATTTAAATATATAATTAGAATTTAATTTATCAATAAAATATGACCAAATAAAAATGTAAAAAATTTCATAATAATCAACTATAGTTTCATTTTCAAGTGTAAATAATAGGAAAATACTCTTAAGTGTAAATAATCAGAATATATTAGACTTATGTATTAAAATTTCAAAGCTTCTAATTTTTTCATTTTTCAGCAAATAAGAGGGACCACAAAGTAATTTACTAAAAAATAACCACAGCTTCGTCCCAAAATATTATTACAAACTGACCATAGAAAATCCAAATCAAATGCATCACATTACAAAATTTTCTTGTATTGTATCTGACTTAGTATTGGTGGGTAGGTAGGTAGCGAGCTAGGTCATAACTCATAAGAATGAAAGTTTTTATTTTTTCTCCACATATTTTTTTTCTCTCGCTGATGACAAATAACTCCTAATATTTATTATTGGTGACGTCCAATATATATTTACCTAAGTTAAGAATCTTTTTGGCCAATGAGCCCATGCGCAAGGAAGGCTCAACTAGTTAGATCCTAAGATTTCGATCAAAAGCTTAGAAATCCGCATATATGAAGACGAATCCGCTGAATCAGGGGAATCCACCGACTCAGGTAAGTGAGTTGGTCTGGACTAATGTTCTTAGGATTTGTAGTCCTAGTAGTGGTGCGACTCTATTTTTTCTCTACTTTCCAAAAATTAAGTAGATACATACTTCAATTTCATTAATAAGGATACAATAGATTTTTCTTCAGAATTTATGATAAAAATTTATGTTGCACTTTAATAAAATTGATATAACTAGAGTTATCTCAGTAGATTTTTTTTTTTTTTACAAACATTAAATTGCAACATACATATAACAAAAAAAAATTAAAATTAAAGAATCCTCTGCATTAGGGGTAAAAAGTCTATTTTACCCTACAACTGCAGTTGAACTTCCAACTTTCATTTTTCGACCAATAAAAACTCAAAAGTTATGTAAGAAAATATGATTGAGTAGGATAATTAATTACTTAATTAAAGAATATAATTTGATACCATCCTCAATTATTGAGTTATTATTATTTTGTATATGATTAGAGTCCATCAACTTGTACAAGAGATCAGCTATTTTAAAATACTTATGGAGTCTGTCCTCCTGTCCCTATTACTAATTAATTTCTCCATTGAATTGACTAAGGACGCAAAATCTTAATTTTTTTTTTTATCCACTAAAATTTCCAAGCGAGGTTGAACGGAACATTCGAGCATGGAAAGACGAGAGAGGATTCAAAGATGCGTTAATTTGTTTTCAATTTTTGTTCAAAATGCCACAAATAAATTAAATCATCTACACATGCAACATGCATATATCTAGATGCATATTCCCTCGGTTCCAAAGCACATGATGCTTTAGGACAGAAAATAAAAATAAACACACGCAAAAACACCATGTATGGCCCTGAATTCATCAGTTCAATTCTATGGAGTGCTAAAGAATGTTAACATCAATGGGGTCTGCCTGCCTACTCTTGCAAGAGTGATATAAATTGTGGACGGTAACGGGAAAAAGAAAAAAAAAGAAAAAGAAAAAAACGTGATCTGATATTCTGATTGTAATGTTTGCGTAAGTTATGTGATAATTTCGTTTATTTCGGGTCATCCACTTGTTAGATACTGATGGATCTCTGTGATCTGTTTGTTACTTAAATCTAAAAAATGAAAATGAGGCAAAAATTGTCAAATACCAAATGGGGATGTTTTGAATTTTGGTTCATATTGATGTTGAAATTATATGAAAAGACTGGCGAAAGAGCATTTTCTTCCTCACATCCATCGTCATCCGGAACCACGGGTCACGTGTTTTTGCGTAGCAAGTGACGCTCTCTGATGTTTACATCATCCTGTCGCACGTAAAATTCAAAGTTCAAACTTACTAATTATTACAAATTTGTTTTTTTGTTTTTAAAAAACAATATTAATTATAGCGTGTGAATGCAATTCAAGTTTTAATATTTTCGCTGATTCACTCTCCAATTAAAGATAATGTGTTGCATAATTACTTAAGCTCGAAACCCTTCCTATCAGGAAAAGAAATATTATTTAGCAACGTGATCGTACTGAAATTATAATTAAAATATGGGTACAAAATGTTTTTCTTAGAAGATGGAAATTTCAAATCTCTTTAAAGAGTAATATTCAAGTGGAGGCCGAGGCAGTCAAATTTAATAATGCAAATAGAACACGTTATGTACCATCAACATGGCATTTGATAATGTTGGTTAATTGAGTGGTCAATAGTTGAATATTTTTCTGGCGTCATCATATCTAATTAGAGCCTTCGTTCAAATTTCCCGAAGTTTCTGGGTCATGCAGCTCTCCCTCTTATTTCTGCGAACAGGGAACCCACATTAGGTAATTAACATTAATTCTGCATTACGGTTTTGTCACATGTGAAAAGTAAAATGGTTGGTTAGCCGATGGTAATTAAAACTCTTACACACGCATTATAATACCTGAAAATTATTGACAGGACAGATTCAAGCTGCATGCACCGAATCCTGGTTATAATCGTTCGGTATAATTTGACTAATATTGCCAAACTTCAAAATAGGGCCAGTCTAATAACATACATTTCGTCTTACCAAAATTTTTGTTACAGTTGTAAAATTTTTAGTTATATGCTTCACAAAGCAGTGTATTATAATTTCAATTTTTCGTTACATGTCTTAAATTATAAGCATGAGAAAAACATAACTCGTAACAAAAAATTCAGAAAATATAACTACATGCATGTTCAGTGAGATGTAACGTCCGGAGCCAAATTACTTTGGTCGTGGCATGGAAAGATGTATCCATCGCGACTCTTGAGAGGTAATTTATTTGAGGTTTAAAGTATTTTGCATGCCTTGATAATGATGCCGCTATCAAGCACATGGATTGTGATTTTGGTTAATATTTGGTGAATGGAAATTTGTGTAATGAGAATGAAGGAAAGTAACGCGGTGAAATGACCGTCAATTAAGAGTTGGTTTAGAATTAAAATATTGTAGTTTTTAAGTTATAGTTATTGTAAAAAAAAATGTTATAATTATAAAATAAAAATTAATAATATGTAATAAATATAATTTTTAAATAATAATTTTAATAAAATTATTAAATATATAATAAACTTATTATCATACTAATAAAAAATTATATCAAAATATCTTATAAATTATAGTAATTAGTGTTTGTTAAATATTTTAATATTATAATTTTTAAAATACAACTGCTTAATTTTAATTTTAAATATTATTTAATTACTCGATCAAGAATTCTTAGGGCCGACGGTTAATTCAAGTGAAGAGAGCTTAGCTGAATCAGTTGCAAAGTATACTGATGTAACAGCACTAGACCCAGGCAGCATTGTGAATTATTAAGCTGACCAGAAGGCATGAACTCCAACTATCCTCTCAAAATTTGCTAGGCTCTAGCTTGTTCGTTATTAATATGTTTCAGTCAACTGACTAAAGATTGATAGGTGACTAAAAAACTTTTCAACTTAATCTGGGCGTTTACAACATCGGCCTCGTTCCCTGAATTTTTATTTTAAATCCTGTCGTGTCATTTATTTTATTTTTATATAGGGATATATTCACATTTTTTAATTCAAAAAGGCATATATTTTCTATGCAACATAGTTTTCTGATAAGTTTTTTTTTTTTTGGAAGAGAAAGTAAAACTTTCTATTCATTAAATTGAGATAGTAACATTAAGATTTGGACTGAAAAGTCATCTAGCCAAACTACAGGATTGTCAAAATTTAAGGTTATTTTAGCAATAGAGTGGGCAATGACATTGCACTCTCTTGGAATAGATTGAATAGAGAACATATGCTAGGTCTTCAAATTTTCTTGAATTTCTTCCACAGTCCAAGATATTTCACTCATGCTGCTCTTCCTGCTCAAGAGAGATTCACCACTTTTATTGAGTCTGATTCAATTATTATTGGCACACACTTTGCTTGTTGAGCCACACAGATGCCAAACGCACTGCTTCAGCCTCCGTATTTGCCACATTTCCTATGTAAAAAACTCTCTCAACTGCTGCAGTTTTCTGATAAGTTTGATTAACATAGTTTACTGACAAATTTAAATGATATTTTGCTTTGCTTAAAATCACGCCGTAAACCATGTGACACATTTCACTAATCTTTTCTGTTTTACGAATATGGGCTCCGTTAAGTAGGCCCAACTGTTTCCGGATATGACCCAACCCATTGGTCTTTGTTGCAATTGTCTGATTTCTGAATTCCGAACCTCTTCTCAAAGGCTGAAACCCCTCTTTTGGGTTTTATAATTTATTTTACAACTTTTTTTTTTTTTTGGGAGGGGGTTGAGAATTACTATTTATACTTCTTCTTTGTTGTATTATTATTATTTTTTTTTACATATCGAAGAATCATGATTTGATGTCATGTGCTTATGCCTTATCCTTTGAAGTACACATTTTAATATTTAAGTCTTAATTTGAGTTATAATTGATGTGATATTTTTTTATTTAATAGTAATTAAGTAATTTTACAAATTTTTAAATCGATCATTTAAGTACTAAGTATTTGATAAATATTAGTTGTTGTAGTTTAAAAATTAAATTGATATGATTTTATACTTATATGATGAAAAATTTATTATATCTTTATTAATTTTATTAAAATTATTATTTATAAATTATTATAATTATTCTATTATATTAAAGGAGATAGGTTCGACTGAGTTATTTCTGTGATTTAAAAAAATATATAATTTTTAAATAAAAACTCATGTGGACGTTTGCACCGATAAAGATTCTGTATCACATTAATATTTTGAGACTTAGGCTTTATTTAGTATCAATTTTTTAAATATAACTTATTCAAAGAGGAGTTTTATTAATATAGTTTTTAGTCAAATATATATAAATATAGTTGTTTGGTTGTTAACGAAAATTTTTATTAAAAATTATAAAATTATTTTAATAAATAAATGTTTAAAATTATGTTATGAAAAAATGGAATAAGATTGTAAAATAAATAATTATTATTTTTATAATTAAAATTTTTAAAAAATTTCTCCAACTTCTATGTCTTAAAAATCCTAAATTTAAGTTTTTATTAATATATGTAAAATAGTTTTTTTAATCCCAAAAATTCAGCTCAAAATAAAATGAAATAACAACAAAAATTTTGCCCCCAAGACCAGTAGACGGGTTAGTCGCTATAATCGATTCTAGATTCAGTAGCGATCCGGGTTCGAGTCTTGGGGTGGGAGGAGTAAAAGCTCTTTGAACTGCACCCTCCTCTCCTTTAAATAAAAAAAGAAAAAACAACAAAAATTTTAAAAAAGTTTTTGGAATTATACAAGTGCTTATGGTTGTTAAATTTTTTAAAAAATTATTATAGTTATTTCATATTTGTATTATGTTTTTTACTAGTTTACAAGAAAATGAGAACATTTGCCCTTTTTTTTCCCTGAAAAAACAAAAATGGATTTCTTACACAATAAGCAACACTTGAAATAATTTATCCAGAAGGTTTTTCTCGATATTTCAATTTTCTTTTTATAAAAAAAATATTTTAATTGATAATTAGTCTCTAACGCCAAAATAGAAATCTGTTTCCTAATACCAGCAACTCAACCAAGCAATTTTTTTTTTTTTAAGCAAAAGAATGAAAGGAAGAAAATTTACCCCGCCAAAAAACCAATTAGACGTATGTAGCACGCGATAATAACGTAAACAAGAGATCAAAATTTACTCAGCTATAAATATATAAATACGAATCTCTTGGATATTCAAGAGGCTCTCTATTATTGGTTTATTTTGACAAGATGGATTTTTCTTCTGCGAAATCTTCTTTGATTCGTTTCAGAGCTTCTGCCAATTCATTTTTGTCGCAGTACGAACCTCTCACCCTGCTGCTCGCCCCCGTCCTCACTCTCCTCGTCGCGCGTGTACTTCAATCGTTCATTGATGTCGTTCGCGAGAAAGGATTCAAACAAACTTTCGTAGCGTACTTCATGAGCTCAATCAAGTAATTCATCATCATACTGATTCGATTATTTTTATGTTTTATTTTTGGGACTTTAACGATAAAATTTTAATTTTATTTTGTGCATGGCAGGTTGGTTCCTGGTGTTAGTAAATACATTGAGGCGGAGAAACAGAAGGTTACTTGTTTTTATATTTTTGAATTAATTGTTGTGAATGCACGTTTTGTTCAATTTAATTTCTTTGTTGGTAGAAATGTGCAGTTTGTATGCTGTTTGCTCTATGAATTTTTCATTATTGGTGTTTTTTTTTTTTATTATTTCGGATCAAACTTTTATGACCTGCCATCGTTTGATTATTGTCCCTATTGAGTGAAAACTGTGCAAAATTTGAGAGATTGAATTCAACAGTCTGATTAAAACTGATTTGTGGATAATGTGCATAGCTGAGTTTAACTTTATTGAACTTAAAACAAGCAGAACTTAATTCTAATTATTACCTGACGGTAGCTGCCTAATTTCTTTGATGCTGTCTGTCTCTATCTTGAGGTGATTTATCAATCACCAGAACGTTATGAATGATTATGATCCCCTTGGCTTATTTAATTTTACTTTATTATGCCTTCGTGCATGGTACGTCTAGTTCTGTGGCCTTTGGAGGTTAATACTTATATTTGATCTGTGCTTTTCATTTTTCATTTCTTTTTCTGTTTGTTTCTGAATCTAGTATTTCGAATGGTGAATAAATCTAATTTGTAAATGTGGTCGTCAGGTTGTGGACAAGATGCAGTCTGGTGTTAAATCCAAAAGAGAGGGCTGGAGGACAGAGTTGCCTTGGGCAGGGTTGGGAGCAGGAGTCAGAGAGAAACTGAAAGAGGAAAAGAGCAAGGATGTTGTTTGGCAAGGAAAATGTTCTGGTACAGTGTATGTTTTTTAACTATTAGCATGGTGACAGTTTATTAGTTTAGATGTGTTCTATTGCCTTAATAATGAACATTAGATTCTGCTTGAGCTTGATATGCTCTGGTTTCTTTTATTGCAGCTATATTGGGGGAAGTGAAGCTGAGGGACATTTTTCCTTGATTAATGAGGCATGCTCAATGTTAGTAAGATTTCAATATATATAATTAGCATTTGGTATTCAATTGAGCTTCTACTTGAAGTTGCTTGTATACAGCAGGGCATTGAATTTATCTTCTTAAGATATAACTGGTGAAAATGTATTTAAGTTGGGGATAATACAAATTCAAACTTATATGTTCACTGATTAAAGCTTTGTCCCCAGTATGTGCTGTATTTGGGTTGAAACCCACAAGCCATGGAGGAGCTGGCTCTTATTATATTTCATACTTTTCTCAGAAAGGAAATGATTGTTGTTTTATTTAGTGAATGCACACTTCAGTGGTGATAGCTTAAATATGTGACACTGTTGTTATGAGGTCCAAATTTTCTGAAAGCTGTGTAGAAGCTTGCAAATTTTAAATTCTGTTTCTAAAGTACAATAATTCCACATTCAGAAAATGTTTCTCAAGTGTTTATAGTTAAGAAAACTTCTTAATTTGTTGACATGTTGCAAACAATGACCTTTTGGGGTATCACAATTCTATTAAGGATTGTGGCATATGTTGCTACCATCATGGTTAGGAATTGCTTGAGCAAGTCTTTGTATGGTGCTTTTGTCACCCTGCTTAGCAATGTTGCGATATAGTAACTCACGTTAACAATTTGATACTGTCAGGTCAGCCAGCCATCCTTGCAATCGAAATCCCCTTTTTACCTCTTATCTAACTTTCTTTAAATCCCTTTTCAGGTTTGCACATACCAATCCATTACATTTAGATATATTCCAGAGTGTAGCTCAATTTGAGGCGGAAGTTGTTGCAATGACAGCTGCTTTGCTTGGCAATAAAGAAAAGGCTTCTGGAGGACAAGTGTGTGGAAACATGACGTCAGGTGGAACTGAAAGTATATTATTAGCTGTGAAATCATCCCGTGACTATATGAGAAATAAGAAGGGGATTACGAGGCCTGAAATGTATGGAATTTTTCCAACTTTTTACTTTCACTTTTCTCCAAATTAGATAATTACAACTGTGAATTCTTCTTTTCCCAAGTACAGGATCATACCTGTATCTGCACATTCAGCATATGACAAAGCTGCACAGTATTTTAATATCAAGCTGCGGCGTGTTTCTGTTGATAAAGAATTTCGAGCTGATGTCAAAGCAATAAAGAAACATATAAACAGAAACACCATTTTGGTATGGATTTTTACATCATGCTTTGGAACAATATTTCATTTCTTTTTCATTATCTTTTCTAATTAATCAGTGATTTCCTCTTAATTCAAGCTAGCTAGCTTGTTCCAAACTATTTACTAAGAAGGAAAAAAAAAAAAAGATAGCCTCTTGCATGGTTATATTTCCATGTTAAGGTTGCAATTTACAATGTGCTTTTTCTCAGCTAGTAGGCCTGACCTAATTCATAATACTACAGATTGTTGGATCAGCACCTGGATTTCCTCATGGAATCATCGACCCTATTGAGGTGTGTGGTTGCCTTTATGTTTTTTTGGCAGTGATGATAACTAATTTGAAAGTTGGGTATGCATGGTTGTTCACTTTTATTTGAGGAAATCCTGCAACTTCTCTTGTAGGAGCTTGGTGAGCTGACTTTAAGTCATGGAATATGTCTCCATGTTGACCTCTGTCTTGGTGGCTTTGTGTTGCCTTTTGCTCAAAAACTTGGGTATGTTTGGCTTAGTTGTTTATTATCAGGTCATCTCACAATTAATGGTTGGTGAATGTTGTGCCACGCTCTTGCAATTACTAATTTCACAAGACGTATTTTCTGTGTTTTTGAAAATTGTTACTTTCTTTCATGTCTCATGTTTTGTGGATAAATTTTCTGTCATTTTTGCAATTACCAAATAGGGCAGAATGTGTGTCTTTTCAGGTACATTCCTTAGACTTACTCTTGCAAGTTGTAGGATTTTATTTTGAATATGAAGCATACATTAAGTAGACAATATGATTAGCTCATATATATCCCTCCTTCAAATCCACACTCATTTGCATCTGTACTTTATGACTTCTGAATTAAACAATACCATGTGGAGGAGAAACTTTTAACAACGTTCTTTAGTTTGCCAGGCATCCTCATTTTCTGGCTCTGCTGCTTAGGCTATTGTTGGATTTATTTTCCTTCTCAGGTATCCAATTCCACCATATGACTTTTCTGTCCAAGGCGTAACCTCAATATCAGTGGATGTACATAAATATGGATTAGCTCCAAAAGGAACAAGTGTAGTTCTGTACAGGAATCATGAAATTAGAAAGGTAAACGTTGAATTTCCAAAATTTTTTAGATAATTCTGTTGGTCTATGATTACAGGCTGGCTTGGAGAATTTTCCTCTCTTTTATGAAATTAGAATCCTCAACTGTCTGTATCAATAATCATATTATTGTTCTTTCATTCAGAAAAGACAAGATAATGATGCTAATCAAGTACATCGGTGCATTTGAGAGCAAGTAAATTGTTGCATTTGAGATCATTATAAAAAAGATTGAATGAAGTTTTATAGTGTGTTTCAAAGAGAAACTTTCTTAAGGGAATTGATATGCATCTCTATGTAGATACTAGATAGGAATAATTTGCAACCTTTTCACATTGCATGTGTCTTCCAATATGAGTGTTCTTTCACACATTTTGTTGGGCTAGAGCACAATTCTGTGGTTCTGCTCCCCAAAAAGCAAAATTATATAGGGAATTCTGAGAAGTGCCGCCAAGTTGATCTTTCCATTATCATTTTTCATATTAAAATGCAGGGGAAAATAAAGGTCTTAGAAATATTCGACACGTGTAAGTAACCATTAGTTTAGAGTTTGCGGACCGATCATAAGATTTCAGCATTTCTGTTGTCACAATGGTTAATTATATATGGTCATGCATGCTACTTGGCATTGTGGAGATGATATCATGTTTAATGTATGTTAATAATCATTTTATTGTTTCTTTCCTTTCATTCTTTCTGATGCTTTTACTTTCTTGGCATCTTGTTGGGATAACTATTTTACTTCGCATCCGGGTTCTTGGCTCCCACATTTTCCTTCAGCATCAATTTGTTGCCGGTAAGTTACCCGATCCAAACAGAAACACATGCAAACACGCGTAAAAGCACACAGAAGCACAACTCATTATAATAATTGAAGTCAAATCTTTATTTATGCATTTTTTCTGCTTTAGTTAATGCTTTTATACATAGACACGCTAGACTGGTGTTGAAATATGACTTGTCATTTATGGAAGCAAAAGCAATCAATTAAAAGGCTGTAGGCTGGTCTCACAGATCCCTACAGCCTTTCTCACCATTTTTTCAATTTTCAGATATTGCTTGACTACTTGTGAGCAATCATCTATTTATATTTATCCATACCGATCTTAGTTTAAAAACTTCATTTTTTGCAACAAGCAGCCATGGCTATAAAACTCAAGATTTAGAAATTTCATGCTGTTTTTGTTTGTGTCCATGCGGCAGTTACTGAGTGGTCAGGTGGATTATATGTGTCTCCAACCGTAGCTGGAAGTAGGCCTGGTGGTTTGATTGCTGGGGCCTGGGCAGCACTGATGTGTCTGGGGCAAGAAGGTGAGAAAATGGAATTATCAATCTGCATTCCAGATATATATATATATTTGAAATATTCTTTTATGCCGATTATAATCTTTTGTTACAAACTATAGGATACTTGGAAAACACCAAGGTTATTATGGAAGTGTCAAAGAGCATACAGAAGGGGTTAGTGTTGTTTCCAATGTTCTTACCTCCCCTTTTTCAAAATTTTGGACAACCAGTAAGTGCTGCTGTATGTGCAGAATAAAGGAGATTCCTGAGTTATTCATCATTGGAAGACCAGACATGACAATTGTGGCTGTTGGATCTGATGTTGTCGATATATTCGAAGTCAACGATGTCATGTCTTCCAAGGGCTGGCATTTGAATCCATTGCAAAGACCCAACAGGTGAGAATGACTGTGCATCTATCTATTTCTTTCTTTTAGTATTATTATTATTTGTTCTGTTTTTACCCTTGGAGTGATGGCCACCTCAAATTGCCCATGAACTCATTAACACTGATATTATTTATTTTTGACCATTCAAATAATCATTCTCTCAATTTAAATTAATATTGTTTAGATGAATTAAGTTTGATTTTATATGCATTTTACTAACATCTAGCCTTGATCTATTTTAGAGGCTGACATTATTTATTTATTTCAATTGTGCTCAAATCAGCATTCACATCTGTGTTACCCTTCAACACGTACCTGTTGTTGACGATTTCCTTCAAGATTTAAGGGAATCGGTTGAAACTGTAAGTTGTTCTTGATCAAACAAAACAGCACTTTGTCTCTGATGCTATTCAGTGGAGGGAATATTATACCTTGGTGCTTGTGGTTAATCCATTGCAATGACCTAATATATGTCAACATTCATTTCATTTAATCGTCTCAGGTAAAACAAAATCCAGGTCCAATAAATGGTGGTCTAGCTCCCATTTATGGTGCTGCAGGGAGAATGCCAGATCGAGGGATGGTTAATGAATTACTGGTAAATTACATGGATAGTACGTGCTAATGGAATCCTCTGTAACTTCATAGTTTCATTCTATTGATTTGCATACTCCTGTATGTATAAGATATCCTCTATTATGTTTGAATTGCAATGAATCGCCATTTGATTGATGTTCGTCATTACTCGCACAATAGCTCTGAATGTGAACATTTGGGTTCAGAAAGTGGGACAATTTGTACTTGTGCACATCATTGCGAAGCATAATCTTAGTTAGTCGACTTTTGCTGCGTTGAGTGTTGCTACTATTATTTAAAAGTTAAAACCATCGCCGGGTGGTAAAAATTAAAAAAAAAACTGGGTTGGGGACTTGGCAATCGGGAAACCATGAAAGTCATTTTTCCAGCAGAAAGGTGACAGTATTCAGAAACTATTTCCTTTCGCGTATAGGTAAAATTATCTTTTATGTATATATATATATATTTTGGGGAGGAGGATGAACGGCTAATAGTTGTGTTTGTGAAAACAGCGCTTTATATACTCGTTTTAAACCGTCCCATTTGGTCCTAGCGCAGCGTGTCTGTGTCTTTATGGCTTTATGCTAATATATGCTTTTTGTAATTATTTTAGCATACGTAATTTTTATCTTTCAAATCCAATTTTAATAATACGATAAATAGAAAGTGAAGGAACAAGAAAAAGCAGAAGAAGATAATTGTTAGCCTCAGATGAGTGCACGATTTCCAGTTTTCCACCTCTGTTATATATTATTAATGTAAGGTCACTTGTTTGATCGTTCATGAAGCTAAGATAATTAAATATGAGGAAGCTTGCAGGCACATATATTTGTTCTCTTGTTATAGTCTTCTGAATACATACGATGAGTCGCAATAAAATATGATAGATATCAAAAATATGTTCAGCAAGCAAGGATACGCCTTTACTTTATCACATACATTTGTCTCACAAGGTACTTATTTATTGGTTCCATTCAAGCTCGTCGTATAACTTATTCACTCACTCACATATTACTACCAAATGCCAATAAGCCAATACTCACTTATAAGGAGTTTGTTACAAACACAATAATGCTGCTTATTTATCTTAAATGATTAAGAAGAGATTGTAGTTTGATCTTGACTGCTGCTTCTGCCTCTTACAGCTCCAACACCAGGTCTACAATGTAAAACATATAGAATACAATTGAATTATAATTGGTCACGCTGAAAAATTATGTAACTACTGTAAACTGAGTGTCGCAGTGTGCATATTTTGAAATTTGAATCGATATTCACATTCTTCCTCAATGGGAAGAAGACTTGGTTAGTTATTTTCAGAAATGCAATTTAAAAGCTCCATGTGGATACCGCTGAAACTGTGGATTAATCAAACAGTGTCAGGTAGCAGTGCCACTCACCCTTAATATGAACAACATTGCCCATTGAATAATTACTGATTTTCCTTCGAATAAGCCAGCAGTAGAGAGCAAGAAAGTGAAGCGGTAAAGTTATCAATTATGTCTGGTGTACCAAATGCAAGTGTATAGTACTTACAGTCTGCGTCTGTTTTGATCCAGAACTCTCGGTTTCCATTGGAATCGCTGCCGCTAATCGTGAATTGAGGTGGGTTTGATTGGCTCTTGTAGCGTCTTATTTTCTCTTTCGAAAGGTTTGTCTGTGGGTCCTCATCTGCAGGGGCCAACATCTGTCCTCCATTGTCGTGGCCTGCTTCATGATGGCTGCTGCTCTTCCTGTTCTCCCTTTTCATGGGCTTTTCATTCTTTTTTGTTGCTGCTGAGCTTTCAGGATGAACTTTTCTGTGGAACATATGCAGGATCTACACATACCATGGACCGTGGACATTTACAGAAATGAGGAAACTCAACAAAAATGTCAGAAACACAATGTTAGATTAAACAACGGATGTAAGATGTTCCTGGAAACTATAATTCTTTTCGATACGGATACATTATTAGACATATGTGTGGGTGTGGCCAAAGATTTATTTATATTTTTCTTTTACTAACTATCAATCATATAACAATCACATGCTTGAATTTTCTCAGGGAAAATTTTAGAGCCGGAAAGAATTCTGTTCCAAATTGAAATAACCTATTAGTCAGAGAATTTCACATAATTTTTCGACATACCCTGTGCAGTTTTGTTTCTGCTGAAGACGAATCAACAGTGCCACCAGCAGTTGCATTGGAGCTTCTGGAAGCATGGAGCATTTTCTTCTTCAGAATCTTTTTCATAATATGCACAGCAGATTTATCAGCTTCCTTGTCAATTCGCTTCTCCTGATCTCTCTCGCATTTACTGCCAGAATTCTCCTGATCCGCTAGCTTTGTCCTCTGGAACAGCTCTCCAAGCGAGGTCCTGTGCTCCTTCTTTGCCACTGCCGTTGTTGTCTCAGACAACTCAATTGCTGACCCGAAAAGATAGCCCTGCAGTGGACACACTGTGAAGCCGTTCCCATTTGTCTCAGGACCTTCAATTGGCTTTCCACTGAGCGTAATAGTGCTGCCATGGCTGCTTCTCCCATTGCTCACATGACTGTTTCTTCCAGATGAGTCATTGCAGCCATCTTCTTTATTAGCTTCGGCTCCAAGAACCTTCTCCAACTCATCATTAATGAGCTTAAGTTCATTCTCCGTCACTTCAGTTTCCTGTTCAGTTATATTCTCAACTGATATGCCAAACGTTGGAGTTGAGGGATTAGGGATGCTGGTGTCCGAATTACCAAGAGTACCAATTGCAAGAAAACCATGAAATAGCTCAGATATTGCAGATGATGAGTCTTCATGATCATAGTCCAATTCTGATTCTTCTGCTCGAGCTGCTGCTTCTAGGCCCGCAAAAGACTTTCGAAGGTATTGATCTTTCTGAGCTTGCTGCTGCTGCCTGAATGGTTTGTTACCATAGCTTGTCTTTGGGTAGCATTGCTGGTCATCCAGTGATGGCTGCCCTGTAAGACAATTACAAGCATTCCCTGGCACAGAATATGTCAAGTAAGCATAAAGAAGACGTTCATTCATGCAGAAAGAATAATATTGTTTCTCTTATGCTAGTTTGAAGTACAAACTCGTGTGAGCTTATTATGTCATGCGACAGAAAGAGTATGGTTTTAAATAGAGGTCTTTTTCCAAGTTCAGGTGATTCTACTACTATGAATAGTAGTACTAACATAACACATATAATCTGCTGATTCTTATCGTGAGCCAAACTCTCCAAATCTCCAATGATTGGAAAGCTTTCATGCAAGAACATGTTTGCTTCTTGTAGCAACTAATGTATTTATACATGGCAGAGCAAGACTTACCAATTCCAAAATCTTTGAGTGGTTCACTGCTATTTTGCCGAAACTTGCGGTGCATCCAACCTAGTAACTGCAGCACATTAAGAGAAACAGAAAAAAAAAAGAAAAAAACGATGAACAAATTAAATATAGCACTGATGAAGCAAATATTCTCCAATTAACGAATGGCTAGCAATTATGGTCTTACCTTCATACTTTGTTATCTCTTCAGGAAAACTGAACTTTGATCACTTAATTTGGTTATGTTGAAATGAACAAATGCTAGACTGTTTATTAGTTAGATATAAAACAGCTTTCCTTGAAGCCACCAATCCACCAGGACCTGAGATAATGCTGGGAGGAGAAAAACACAGAGATAGTTACAAGATTTCAGGTTGGCTAGCTATTCATTGTCAAGATCAAATCATGGAGCCAATTTGAGAGTGGGTCCTCAAATTCCTTGCTCGCCAGGATGCTAGCTAATTAAGCTATATATATTCTTCTAAAAACTCATGTGCGTGGTTGGCACTGGGCTTATGCATATGTACATGGGAGGTTTGTACAATCGACTGACATGATCATAACACGTACGTGGAAAGGCATACACGCCGCGATTCTTTAATTGGGTGTATGTACAACTGATGTACAGAAGAATTTCTCGTTCTCTTAAAGTTATTAATTATTTTATCTTTTTGGATTATTTGGTTTCATAATTACACGTAAACAATCTTTTAATACAATGGCACATAGACTTATACATACACATCATATTTTATCACATGTCGATCGAATTATATATCTCTATATCTTAGATGCAGTATTTATATTTAAGGACGTTCAATATTTGTGCTCATATATGGATGTAAATGGCGTCCTTTTAATAAAAAAAATTATATTTGCTTTATTGCTGTGTATGTCCAGAAGCGCAAGTTGACATGCAATAATGTAAATGCACATGCAATTTCTGCATGCAGCTCATCAAAACTAAGTTTATATAACTAGGTATTTGGCTGGAAGATTTCACATCGGATAATAAAATAGTATAGGAAATACAGAGAATAATTTACCCGACGCCAATAGATTCAAAGATAATGTGACAAAGAAGATCTCTTTCTAATTAATCTGGGCATTCAAAAAGTTGGATGATCCTGTGTGCTTTCTAATTTTGTTGGTCCACTTCTACGTTGTGTATTTTTCAAGTGAGTTCATTTAAGGGTCCTATCTGATAGACAACGTTAAATTAATTAATTATTATTCCATATATGATCATCTGATAATAAATATCTTCTTATAAAGTGCAATGTATCATGATGATGTTTAAGCTCTGCCTTTTAGTGCTTCGGAATAGTATTGCTTGGAGCCACGCACCCGCACCATTTTGGAATTTGGAGCACAGCAAGCTCTGATTGGATTTCTTGCATGTTTTATTCTATATTTTACTGATAGTTTCGTGTTTACATCTCTCTTGTATCTCATAGGCAGAATGGCATATCGCTCGCTCTGTGAAAATATAAGTCGTCATTGTCATTTTTACGGCCTCTCATTTCATGATAGCGCATCTCAATATACATATATACAGGTATCGGACGGACGCACCTGGTGATATACTTTTATATTATAGGAGTCCATGTGCCTAAATAATCAAACTATTCAGCTAAAAAACTGAGGATTACCTCAGGTTTTATATATATGTATCTTTAATCCATGATTTTATTCTCATTCGATATGAAATTATTTCCTTAGCTAACATAGATAACTTGGTAATATGGAATAAACACTACTATAATGGAAAATGCAACTGATACAAAAAATAAATACAATATGTGATTAGAAATAAGAAATAACAACTAGAAATAGAGCAGAAAAAACCTTGAGGCTTGTGATAGACACTGTCCTTAAAACATATTTGCCTCCTATCATTTGGTGTGTAAGCATGTATTCTCCCAGGGTACAATGAGAATAAATAGCAAAATCGCATCATTAAACTATTTTCAGCAAACTTCAGTTCTGAATAAACGAATTTCTAGACTCTATTACTCTACCAGTCCAAAGTTTAATTTTAGATTAAAGTTACCAGTCCCCCCCCCAAAAAAAAAAAAAAAAAAAAAAAAAAGACAAAACCAAGCCAATCCGAATTGGAATTTGCATCCCCGAGCAAGGGTATGCAAAAGAGAGCATACTTGCTTTACATTCTTATCTAATACCAATTGTGTAAACATATATATCCAACTCAAGTCTTAGCTTAATTCCTTTCCCATGTGGAGTAGCTATTTTTACTTTGATTTTTCGGATACAAAATATATTGCTTCGAAGTATCACAAAGAAGAATCCGAATCAATCATGACCTTTCACTTACATAGAGTGAGTCCCACTCAAAATTATGTCCGATCAAAATAGCATTTACCATGCTATTTTCCAACACTACTTTAAGAGTAATGTTTGTAGGCCTTACGATAATTGACACAGGAGTATACTCTTCCTTCATTGTTAGCCTGTCCTGTTCATTTCTGCTATCATTTAAACAAGTATGTTCTTTCTCAGATGAGCTCATCTGGACCAGGGTGCTGTTGGCCTTGACAAACTTGGTGGGGTGGCTGCCCCACAGCTCACTTTTACATTCTAATGAATAAGACTCAGCTGAAAAACTAGAAACGGGGTTCACAGCTTGAAGACAAACAAGGTAATGGAGCCATTGTTGAAGAGAACAAATATCTTTCTATACTAGCCATTCACAACACGGGGGCCATTATCTGTATTATTGAAAGATCTGTAGTAATAAAGGATTTAGTCACGAAAGTGGTGCAATGCAACAAGAGTACCTAATATTTTTCAAATGTATTTGTTTATTCAATTTTCAAATTAAGAAAATTTTACGTATTGTGTATTTGTTTACTCATTGTTCATATTAAGAAAGTTTTAAATAGTAAAAGTAATATTAGAATTTATTTACTAATTGTTTGATTGATTAGTCGTGTTGATTAAATAGTGAGAATGACGAAAATTTCCTAATTAGGTGGTGTTGACCATTACTCATCACTGCTAGTGCCACCATCTGGCTAATATTGAAAAATTATTCTCAAATATTAGTATGGGGAATAATTAAATTCATTGATCTTTTAACTACTTGATTATAATATAATAGGACAAATCAACTAGTTAGGTTATCTTTTATAAATCTTGCATCACCTAAAAATTTATATATAGGTATTATAGATTGTTTATCTAGTCTGAATTTAAAATTTTTTAAAAATGTTGAAAGAACTGTTACGTTATAGGATATAAAAGTGCAGTGTAACAACTTTTTTTTAACTTTAAAAAAATTTAAAATTTTGGACTGGATAATTTTTACACATGCATACATACATATGTAATTTTTAATAATTTTTTTCAGATATTAATATATATATATATATATATTACTTAATTGAACGGTGATACGAGCGGACGGTGCACGGTTAACTCAGTTTTGGATTAATAATTTTGTTTGAGGGTATGGGCTATATTGGTCACGAACGAAAACAACCACGTTGTGCCAGCCGAGTGCCGACTAATAAACCAGCAAAGTGGTCTAGAAATGAAAAAGTTGAAGCCAAAATACTGACACGAGCTAAACTGTATGTTAGAAAATTCAGATCCTTAAATATATTATACTAATCGTAGGGCCAGATGAATTTTCCAGGCAAATCTCTTTTTGGTAGCCAACATGAAACTAGAATACGAACTTTTAGACAAGTTTGCTACCACACATCATGAGGGAAACTCACACTCTAGGAGACATAATTTTAAAGGCAAAATTCACCCCCACACTCTCTATCATCAAATCAATGTTGATGAAAACTTGTTGTTGGCTTGTAGCCATCACATAACGGTGACCTTTGATACACCATTCAAAGTTAATGTAACCCTCAATCTTCATGTTTACATGTATAAACTTTAATCAAATTAAATGTGGATCATCCTATCTTCATCGCTTTTATTTACTTAAAACAAATATAATCTTATTTGCTTCTATGGTTAGACAGTAGTTTAAAATTTATAGCATTAAGATATATAATAAACATTAACTATTATATTGATTAAAAATTATATAAATATTAACTTGTACGATAAAAATTTATTTATAATATCTTTACTATTTTTATCAAATGTATTAATTAAAAATTATATTTACGATATTTTATCAACATTTATTTTAACTATAATTTTTTTTCCCTTTAAAGTAACTACGGCTTTTAAGTCATAATATCTCGGTATTAAATAAGAACCGATGATTATTCTCAAGAGTCGGAGTAATAACGGAGAATATAAAATAAGGCAAACAGATAGAGTCAAGTGAGTGCATGTGGTGATATATATTTCGGATTGATTAACAATATGCAAGTGAAGTTGATTCTACAAACGTAATTAACCGAATGTTTCTCCACTAATATAATGAATTAAACTTCGTTGATTGTATGACACACAAGCATATCGTGTCCATGATGCATTTGCTCTGTGGATAAGAGATGATGCTAATCTGACGCCTTACATTTGTAAGGTCACGAATAGGCCTGCAAATGTGAGACTGAGCATGAGTGTGGTACTTGCTGCGTATCAAAACCTCATTGTGCTGGACAAGTAAAGTGTGTAATATCTATTATCTAGGTGAATGATCTGCTCGTTTTCGAGCTTGTATCTTTCGTTGCTAGTAGTAACGTGCCTTAATTTCTTCTATAAGGATTCTTTTGTGTAATCTTAACTTGCATATAAAAAATCTCTATAATGTTAACTTACTATATTTTCTTTCCGGCCCAATCTCAGTTTCTTGTGGGCAAAATACAAAGCCAATAACTGATTAAAAATGTGCAGATATTTTAGTCTTGACTATACACATGCACGCGTGACTTAAAGAGATTCTTGAAAATTGAATACTCTTTAGGTGCATTCAGTAACTTGTATTGTAATGTAGTACATTGCATTAAAACAATATTCTTATACTAGCCCATACTCGACTACAATTTTTGATTGTGTGTACTGCATTAAAAAGGTGGTTAATTATATAAAAGGTGTATAAAATAAACTCAGGGGATAGAGTTTAATTAAGTTGTATTGCATTAAAATAATGTTTATATTATAAATATAATAATTTAACTTTTATTAAATATTAATTTATTTTTATATTTAAATAAACAATTAATTTAAATAACAATACAAGACAATAATAAACCTAAATATTTAATAACACATTATTAATTTTAATTTCATTACATAAAATCATTTTAATTATTTTACTTTACATATGAAAAATATTTTAATTTTATTTAATCATTTATTATTTACTAAATACAAAATTTAAACAAATTTAAATTAAATAATTATATTCGACATTAATAGATAAAAATATATTTATAATTTAATATTATATTGTTTTTATAATAAAATTATATTATATTACAATAACTAATATATATATATATATTAAATTATAATATAATATTATTAATAATACAACATCATATTGTACTATTTTATTATTTAATAAATAGTATATGATTAAATAATATTAATGTAATTTTAGCTGTAATATAAAATAATATTATTTTTTTATAATCTGTTCATATCATGCTACATATAGTATCATATTATAATTTAACACAATGCACCCTAATGAGTTAAACTTAAGATGGATGACTAATAAGTTCCTTTCAAAGTAATTAAATCTTTGGAATTTCTCACTTATCATGATGGAAATTGGAAAAGGATACTTCTAAACAAGAAAAAAAAAGTTTCCTTAATTGGAATTGTTGTGAATAAACAACATATTAAGATCAACTTGACAAAAAATTAGATACATTTTTGTAGTCAACTAGGTCGACTGGATCTGTACTAACTGAAAATACAGATTTCGAAACGAGTCTAAAAGAGGCGTTAAAGTCGAGCATTCCACGAAAAGAGCGCGAAGAGTGGACACCGATCCGTCCAATATAAAACTAACCCAACTCGTATGATTTTTTACAATTTGAGTTCTTAAATTTTTTACCCATACTATTTATGGATTGAGTTGAGTTGGATTAAGTTGTATACAAACTCAATACTACTGGATTTGCGCTCACTCCTACATTTAGTCAAAATTTTATAACTCAATTTTGGATAAATTTCATTTTACCCCAACTACTAGAATCACAAACCTCTGTTTATCTTAATTTTTTGCCAAAATAATTTTGTAGTTCAGAGATTTTAATCACAGGCTGCTCTATCAAAAAATAAAAATCAGAGACTGCTAGGTTTCCTTTTTCTTTCTGTCGAGCATTTTTTAATGCATAGCTCATGGGTCATGGTCCAATGCTATGACTTCTTGTATTGGATTTTCGGCTACTTAATTTTGTAAGCCCAATTTTGGAAACAATGGACTATTGACAGCTTGATACCTTTTTCTTTTTTTTTTTTTTTAAATAAAGTGAAGATATTTTAACACCCGTTTAAAATCCTTAGAACACCCCTTTTGAAAATTTTTTATTGAATATCCCTAGTTTAATTTGCGAAAGAATCAAATCCATATACTAAAATTAATCAGCTTCCCATATGTTTTCATTCCCAAAAAAATATAAACAAATATTAAGACCTTAAGTTATTTTTCTTATTACATAATTTCAATCTCCATAACTCTAAACTCTAAAATTTTTTTTTCTCAAAAAAAAATTTTAAATTAAAAATTAAAACATAAATACAAATTATGAAATGGGAGTGTAAAAAATTTGTTAAAAGAATAATTTAGTTAAACCTCAACCCCTTCTCTTTTGTTTATCTCATTCATCTTTTCTTTTTTATTAGGAATAAGTTTTATTTTATAGATTCGACTTCAGTATTTTTTTTTTTCATTTTGTTGTGCTGAATAGCCTCGTGCTTAAAATTTAAAAGTAAATGGCATGTCATTGAAAATTTCTTAATTACTCAATAGATCGAATACATTTTGATCAAGACAAATAAGAGGGAAATTAAATAGCCTTGAAATCATCAATACTAAGCTTTTATGACCATATCATGGATGCTGATTCTAATTATATCATACTTATCTTTACTTGGAAGTAGAATTTATTATATGCATTTTCTATAACTCACGCGAGGTATTGAGAAAATTTGTATTTGTACTTGTATTTTTTGTTTTTTCAGATTTCAATTAAGTAGTAAAAATGGAAACTACTCTTTGGCGAGACAGGAAGGCAAATCACTTCCCTTCTCACATTTATTCATTTCATCTATTACTGATATGTGAGTTGGGGGAGTTCAAGTCCTATTTGTAAATGCACGTAGGAGGAAAAATTTCCTCCAATTAGTCGTCCTACCTGAAAGCAAAAATTTTATTCCAAATTTTCTTTTTAACGGAAAACTAAATTCTTCAAACTATTTACTATTTAAAAGCATATTCAATTCGTAATTGGTCCAGACATTTAAGTTGTCCCATCACAAAGCAAACTAGGGAATGTCACATCTTTCTGGTGTAAGTATCAAAATTGGAGTTAAAAAAACCATAAAGATCACCTCAAAATTGCCCATTTTCCTATTCTAATTGGATGTGAGACCAAATTATTGTGCAAGTATTTTGTCAGCCTCAAAGCAAACAAAAAGGAAGGAGACAATCAAAGTCCCCACGAATTTAATCGCTCGCGTTTGGTTACCATACTCAGCTGAGGATCGATCCAAAAACACCCTATCACATGCAATGGGGATAAGGCAGGCAGCAGAGGCTTCTCACTTCTCACTTCTCGGCAACTGCCCGTCCTGTGAGTTTTGCCAATGGCCTAGCTGTATCCGTCATACATTTGCTTGTTTGCTAGCCAGTAGCCACCATCCAATCCATACATAAACACAAACGATAAAAGATATTCATATCCTTAAAATCCTCAGTGGTGAAACTTCTTGCTTCCCTTTTTCTCTTTTTAAAAACTATTAGGAATCTTTCACCTTACACTTTGCCCAGTTATATCTATCAATTCTCAAACATGGTGTTTTGCCAACCATACGTTCTTAAACCGAACTAACTTCCCAATTTGGAAGCTTATATAACGATTTTGCATTTATCCGGAGTTTACAAGTTTTGCAGGCAAGTTATTGTTTCAGACTAACTGCCTATAATATTGCATTATAATGTACTTATATTTATGATTAAAGGGGGGTGGGGAAAAAAAACACTATACATCGTGGCTAAATAGGTGAATCCTCCCCCAAATAATTAGAAGAACATAAACTCACATTTGTGGAAAGAGTTGTGATTTGCACTTGTATGTATATATACTAATACCAATGGGTGGTTCCCAGTTTCTTGTGAGGTCAACCAATCACCTTCAATTGGTATTTCTTTGGTTTAAGGGGATCGGTCGCCATTACTTCTGGGTCACATTCACGTGAAAGCTAAGAACAAATGGGCATATGGACGGTCAATCCACAAAAGCAAAATCCACATATCCTCGTCGAAGAATACTAAATGCAAAACTACGCAAATCATAAACCCCTATTATATGCTTTGGGCCCCAAAACGGATTTGCTGTCATGATAACATAAAAAGATATGAGTACCTGACTTATGAATTAATAATTGCTTGTAGCATTTGTCTCCTGTGCAACTTGTTCTTCATTACAAATTTTGCGTGACTTTTTAGATTACAAATGATTCTAATTTATTAGATTATAAGTGCAGCACAACAACCATAAAATCGGTAAATCCTCGTTTAGTATTTTTTAATTTAGTTATTATGTTTAAAATATATTTTCTTATTAAATATGTTATACTCTTATATATATATATATATATATATATACAATATTATCATTATAATAATATTCTTAAAAAATTAATAAAAATAATAAATATGTTACATCTTATTATTAAATATGTTATAATTTTATTCATATATTTTTTATTTTTTTACAATAACATTTTTTAAAATAAATTAATAAAAATATTAATTTATCAAATTAGTCTTAAAAGTAATATAAAAATTTACATAAATTTTTATAATATTATTTTATTTTTAAGATTAATTTGATAAATTATTTTTTAAAAAATAATCATTAATAAGATTATTGTAAAGATATTAAATATTACTTTAAGTTTGTTAATATTAATTTATTTATAAATAATTATTACCGAGATTATTATTATTATTATTATATATACACAAAAAAATATTAATTTTTTACACTAATATTTATTGATTAATCTTTTTACAAAATAAATTAATTAATATCAAAAATATTATTAGAAGAATATAATTATAAAATAAAATAAAAATATTATATTTTTAATTGTATAAATATTTTTTTAAAAAAATAAATATTTAAATTTAAAATATAAAAACTCAACAACATCCTCTCGTATAAAACACGAAGAAAAAAATGATAATTAAGGAAATTCTAGCTTGGTGTTCATTAGGGTACTTGCACTCTCGGCTAATAATAATAATCGTAGGCGCCCTGGATGCCAGCAGACACATAGGGCACCTAACCAAAATTAGAGGTCGTAGAACAAGCATATTATAAATAAATTTGAAGACAAAATATTTATTACTTGAAAGAGGGTTCCAGCTCCCCCACCCAAAATATAGGGAATCGCATCCATTGACAATTTTTTGAAAAAGGTGAATCGAATAAAATAAAGTAAACATATAATGCCCAATAATAAAAAATTTAACACATTATCCATAAAAAAATAATCTTCTATTAACAAGCAAAACTCGTATTTCAATTGCCCCACCTCAGACACTATCTCCACCAAATCACAATACTTCTTTGCTAAGCAAACAGACATTATTAATCATCAAGCATTTGTTTTAATTTTATAATCATTTTTCTAAAGTGACCCCCTGCCGGCAAGCACATTTTATCCGGCCAATTAAAAAAAATAATATATATATATATATAAATGATTAAAAAAAAAGGGAAAACAGAGAGAAATAAAATTTAAAAGAAGATAGTAAAATGCTTCTTGCTATATTCGAGCACGGAATTTGAATAACTAAGGATTAAAAATAGAATTTCTTAATTTTTTTTTTAAATAAGCTGGGAAAGTTACACGAAAGGGAACCAAAAATAAAAGAAAAACTAAATTATAATTTCCCTTTGCCCTAAGCGTTTGGACTCCAAAGAGACCACAAACGAGAATGGAATAAACCTATCACGTCCGGCAGCACTTTCCTAGCCAAACCCTTGTTCGAGGAGCTGCTCGCCGGCGGCGGAGAGTTGAAAATCGAGGGTGTCTGTCCCTCCTCCTCCACCGCGGCGGACTCAGCGGAGACCTCCGCCACTACCTCGTTCTCCTCAAGCCGTTGAGCCTCGTTATCGGGAGAAGTCACCGGTGCAGGAGGCACGACATTTTCAGGCAAAGACTCAGCAGGAGCGGGAGCAGCAGGGCCGGATGACGATTCCTTGGTTTCTTCAACTAGAAGTTGTTTGCTGTTATCAGAAGAACGACGTGCCGTTTTGTCTCTCCTCTTGGCTTTGCCATTCTTCTTATTGGACAGCTTGTCCGAAGCCTCGCCGTTGGTCAAATGATCCTCAAAGGCTTCAATGGCTTGGTGAATGAGCTCGCGGTTGGGAGAGGAGTCCCATCTGAACCAGTAACTCGTGTAGCAGTCGAAGCAATCGCAGTCAAACACCGGGGGCTTATGATTGTTACTATTACTACTGCTTCCAGTCGCTGCTTTCTTGGACCCCTTTCTCTGGATGATAGAAGACGACGAGGCGGTGGCCGTTGTCGTTTTGATTGACCTGGTGATGAGGTAAGCAAGAACTTCACGGTCCTCCAGAGAAAGAACTGAGGCGAGAGCGAGAATCGCAGCTGGCAAAAGCTTTAACACAGAGAGATAGTCTCCGTTTGATGAAGAAGACGAAGAAGAAGAAGAAGATGATGAAGGAGAAGGATAGACTTTACCTTTGTTCTTAATCTTCATATTTGATGAAGATGAAAACGGAAAAAGAAAATGACAATCAATGGACTTGGAGTTCTTTTAATTTTTTTTCTTATGTACTTCTTTCAGCTTTTGCTTGCTTTATCTTTAGGTTTTGTATTTGTGTGGTGGCTTTCTGATATTTTTTTCCCTTTTATATTTTGGAATTTTCCAAAATTAATAAAAAATTGGTTGTGGTGTTTTGGGGAGGGTAAATATTTTACTTGAAAAACAAGAAAATAATGGTACGACCAGCACAGTGGAGAGGTGAGGTCAGGTCTGGTCACCGTTCCTTGTTTTCCAGGTTCATATCGCTTCACTTTCTTTTCTGGGAGCGTGTTGCACCGCTATCCATTGTGTTTTTTTTTTCAATAAAAGAGCATTTTTCGACAAAATTTTCTAATATTTTAAGATTGTTCATTTTTAAATCTAGGTCCAATCAATTTAAATATTTTAGCACAAGAAGTTTTACTTTTGATTTTATCTAATTTATTATATCATGAGTGTTATGTTATATTAAAGGTCTAATTATGATAATACTGATAAGTCTTTGGTTTGATAAAAAAATCGTTGTTCTCACGTATTGTGAGAATAACAATATAATTTGAATATCGTAAAATAATTAAATTTTATTAATTTTTAAATTATTTAATAGTGTCAAGCCATAAAGTTTGATATGTTTAAGATTTCAACCACACGTTTAATATTTTATGTTTGATTTTTAAAATATTTAATAGTATTAAGCCATAAGATATGATATTTTTAAGATATTGTAATTTAACCACATGTTAAGCCTTTTTTGTTTGCTTAATTGCATCTTATATTATGAAAACTATGTGTTGGTTTTTGTTGACTAGAAAATGTATGACGGATATTATTTATTAATTTATTATCCTTAGAGTATGACTAATAAATGCTTATGCTTGGATAAGTTTATAGTGATTGAATTATTCAAGAATTTAGAGAATAGTATTGTTATCCTATTCGGTAAATTTATTAGTCATTGTGTTTTTTTTTTTTTGTGATATTTTGAGTCAAGATCAAAATATAAGTTCTAGATTTTAACAAGTTCTCATTGACTCTAAAAATGGAATCTTCTAAATATGAAACTTTCTTTGAAAATTTTCCATCAGTCAAAATTTGTTAAATACGTTATTCACCCAAACTATTTTTTAATTCAATTCCTAAAAGCTAGAACGTTTGACAAATATTATTTTCTAATTCAGTGCAAAAACTTATGCACCAACAACGCATTTTTTAATTGCCAAGAGGAGTAAGGATGGGAGAGGAGGGCACCAATATTTTTGTACTCACCTTTATATTCTGCATATGTTTCGTTTTTCTTCTCATTTTTGTCAAAATTGTTTAAGAGAGTCTTTTGTTCCTCCTCAAATAATAATAAAAGATCTCTGAATAAATTCACAAATAACCGATATATTTTTAGTTTATGAATTTAATTTAATGATATTAAATAATAAAATAAATAAATAAAAATAAAGTTTGACAATATATCTTACATTAATATTAATCTATTCAAAAAATACACTATAAAATATAAATAATTAACATAATTATCTTCGTCGATCTTCATAATCTTATACTAAAAATAAAAAGAAAATATTTTCTTATCAATAATAAAGTAAATTAGATGGATGTAAATACTAAAATTAGTATTTTTAACTAAGAGGTTGTTTTCTTTCATGTCTAAAGTATTAATTTGACTTAATTTAAGATATTTTGATATTTTAGCTTATTGATTTTTGTATTTGAAGTCTTATTGTAAGACATGTTCGTATAAATGAAAGAAAGTAAAATTTCTTAACTTATATTTTAATGATAAAATGTCTGTATGAAAAATTATTATTTTTCTCACAAATAACCTCATTAAATGTATTTATTTCCTACATAGTCATTAGATGTTATATTAGAATTTCACTTGATTTTAAAATTGTATTTGGTATTAAATACTTAACACACATTTAATTTGAATTTTAAATAAAGTCTTTTATTGTTAAATAATAAATTTTTATGTATATATATTATGTCAAATTGTAAAAAAAAAATAATGTTATCAAAATCACTTTTCATAAATTATATATTAAATGCTTACCTTATAAATATTTATAACATATAAAAATTATTGTAGTAGAAAATAGTTTGAATATATACTTATTTAAACTTTAATTATATATAACATTTTTAAGGTTATAAGTGTAAAAATATTAGAATTAAGATGTTTTGAACTTATAAAAATAAACAACTTACCACTTATATTAAGATATCAAAGAATAAAAAAAATAAACATATTTTTAAGACATATACATTTAAACTCATTCAGATTTTAGATAAAAAAAAAACACTATCTAAGTCTGAAAGTTTCATAATATATTTGTATAAATATTTTGGTATTTATTATTTATATTTATGTTTTATTATTTATTTATTAATAATGATAAAATTAAAATTAAAATTAAAAATTAAAATGAAAAGAATGAGGAATTGGGGGAGGATATATATATATATTTTAGCTCATTCCTCTCCTTTATTCAAAAAAAAATTGAAAAAAAATTATTTTTCTTTACTCTTCGGATAAAAATTTAAATATAAAATTATTTCTATATCTTCTTTAAATAAAAATTTTCGGTAAGATTTCCGTTTCTACGGGAATTTTTGCCATATCTAATGAGAAGCAGTGAGCACCGTACTTGTTCGCGCGTGGGCAGAGGACTGTCCAGGAGTACCGTTGCAACTAGCCTACGACTCTACGGCCTACGCCAAGTAGTGGTCCCGAGTCCTCACTCGCACAGAGACACGAACAGGTGTTAATCAGCCTTTTTACTATCAAACAAACAACACCACCCTCTCTCTTTTCATGTACCGAAGTTTTGGGTGATAGGAGTATACTTGTGGGCAGCACAGCTGAAGGATGTGTAGGCAGCTCATTATTCAGAGAAAGATAAAAAATAAAATAAAATAAAGTCAAGATAGATCAGTACTGTCACGTCTTTAGAGTTCGTTAAGCAACATGATAGCTCGGTATAGTTAGTTACAATCTGTTTTACATGCCCTTGACAAGTTGACATCGACTAAAGTTAAACTGGCTTCAATGTAACTAACTAATAGTGAATTAGTTATAGATTAATCAAGCTCAAGAATTGTCTATAAATAAGGATGCACGTACGCAGACATTTTAATTTATTTTTGAGTAAAATTCCAGATCCAGCGTATTTTCTCAGTATATATCCAAACAGCTGAGCTTGTTTTGATTCAAAGGTTAACAGTGAAGAAGAGAGAATGGAGAGCCAAAACCAGGTGTCACAGCCAAAGCAACAGAGCGAAGGCGCAACCTTCCTTGGAACATGCTTCAATGGACTCAATGTTGTTTCAGGTCTTTATCTCACTCCCTCTCTCGGGTAACAAATACGTAATTTATCAGGCCAGCTAAATAAACTTCATGTCTAAGCTTTTAGAAGAATCTTACTTGAAAGCAATCCATCAGAGTATCTTCTCCTACAAGCATTTGAGTTGAACTTTCTGTTGTTGCAGTTTCTTGTCGTTCATAAATCAACTCACTCGCCGTTTTAAGTTTTTAAAGTAGTGATGACTCTGTTTTTTTTTTTTTTTTTTTACCCCCTCCATGATCACGATGATTTCATTACTGGATTATCGAGTACCCTCCAGTTCCATAAGTCACAAACTTCTGCTTCAAGCGAAAGCCTTTTTTTGATTCATCAACTGCATTTTTGGACTCATATTTGTCTTGGTAAAGTAATCTGCTTTTGCTGCATGTAGGACATAATACGTGTTCTTCCCCTTCTATGATGTAGAATGTGAAACCGACTAAAATTATACTTGGTTGATGCTTGCTTTTAAGTCCAACACCAAGTTGTCTAACTAATACCAAAGTATTGCTTTAACTTAGTTTGATCAGATATTAGAACAAAAGATTATCTGACTTTCTAAGGAGCTGGATGAAATTCATATTATTTCGTTTTAAAGATTCACAACCTTGGTACGATGAAAATAACAGAGGGCAAATTGGTTTCCATATTTGCCAGGTATTGGGATACTATCAATTCCCTATGCACTTTCTCATGGAGGGTGGCTGAGCTTAATAATTCTTCTTCTAGTAGCAGTTCTTTGTTGTTACACAGGCTTACTTCTAAGGCGCTGTATGGATGCAAATCCACTCATCAAAACATATCCTGACATAGGCTACCTGGCATTCGGACGTAAAGGAAGAGCTATGGTATCAATCTTCATGTACTCTGAGCTCTATTTGGTTGCTGTAGAATTTCTAATATTAGGAGGTGACAATTTAGAGAAGCTGCTTCCAAACACGGGGTTCAAAATTGGTGCACTACAAATTAGTGGAAAACAAGGATTTGTTCTGCTCACTGCCCTTGTGATTTGGCCGACAACTTGGATAAGCAGTCTGGGAATTCTGGCCTATGTTTCTGCTGGTGGGCTTCTTGCTACTACAACTCTTGTTGCTTGTGTCTTATGGGTTTGTGCAGCTGATGGTGTTGTGTTCCATGAAAGAGGCAAGCTCTTGGATTGGGGAGGTTTGCCAACTGCCGTAAGCTTGTACACCTTCTGTTACTGTGGCCACTCTGTTTTTCCCACCCTATGCAACTCTATGAAAGATAGAAGCCAATTCTCCAAGGTAACAAAATATATATATATATATATATATATATATATATATATATATTGGTAACATCCTTGTTAAAATTTTTGACTTAACAAAACCTTAATATTTCTCTTGTTTTGTCTCATCGCAGGTTTTAGCAGTCTGCTTTATTATAAGCACTGCCAATTATGGATCAATGGCAGTTCTAGGATACCTCATGTATGGGAATCATTTAAAGTCACAAGTGACATTAAATCTTCCTATGAGAAAAATAAGCTCAAAATTAGCAATTTATACTACTCTAATCAATCCCCTCACTAAGTATGCCGTTACGATCATTCCAATTGCTAATGCTCTTGAAGACACACTACGTCTCCGCAAGAGCAGGCCTGTTAGTAGTATCCTTATTAAAACTATACTGGTTATCAGCACTGTCACTGTAGCCTTAACAATTCCATTTTTCGGCTATATTATGGCATTCACAGGCTCATTCTTGAATGTCACTGTCTCAATTTTGCTACCATGTCTGTGCCACCTTAGGGTTAATAAAGCAGCTCGGCGTTTTGGATTAGAGCTGATGGTAATTGTTGGGATTTTGTTGGTTGGTACACTAGCTGGTGTTGTTGGCACGTACACTACCTTGAAACAAATTGTAACCCATCTCTGAAATTTGATCTGATGAGGTGGGATTAAGTCTATCTTAATTAATAAAATAAGAAATGAGATCATTTCGGATTTTTGTAAAGCAAGGTTACATGCAACTCAGTCAACAAGTCCTAGATTAAATGCAATTACCACGATGACTCTATCGGTTGTCTATAGTAAAATTGTAACAGAAAAGAGACAAAATGATTAAAAGTAGCAAAAAAAAAAACAAAAAGAACCTATTTCTATGAATTAATAAATTTACACTTGAAACTACTTTCCCATGTTGAGATGTATCGGCATGGCAAGAATAAACAACTGACTTTGTAATTTGTATCATTCAATAATTTAGTTGTCAAGAATATCATTCAATAATTTAGTTGTCAAGAATTTTATCAATGAGGATACACACCATATCAACGATGATCTACAAAAACCTTTCCAAAATTTCAAACTACACGGACAATGAGGAAATCATACATGGCAATGATACTAATTATTATATATATATATATATATATATATATATATATACACATGTTTTTTTTTTTTTACTTCTCAATTTATTTTGAAATAATATTAGGTGCAATAAATATCGCACGATAACATATTAGGAAATTTACATAAATAACTCAAAATATTTTACAATTTTCACAAATAACCTTTCGATATTTTAGCTATTATAATTAGCTAAACTCCAAGTTTCAAGACAAAACTATCTCTGCGTCGTCACAGACCAAAATTCACAAACAGTTGTTCGAGTTCTGAGACGATGGACGATCTGGCCAAAATGATGTAATTTTTATTTTTTCTGAATTTGGTGCTGCCGAGGTGCGGTGCCGCGTGATGGCAGCACCGCGCCATCGACGCGATGGGCACCATGACATCGCACTAGTTTGGTGTGACGGCATAGTGCCCGTCGCACCACACCTAGTGCGACGGGCACAACCATCGCACCAGGTTTGGTGCGACGGGCACTATCGCAGAAATTTCAGATTCTGGAAGTTGGTGCGACATGCAGCCCGTCGCACAAAAGTAAAATATATTAAAACTACTAGACAGTGCGATACTAGTGCGACAGGCTGTAGTGCGATAGGCTGCTGTGCACAAATCTAGCTGTTTCACCAACTATCACCAAAATATAAACCCCAGCTCCGCAAACGATACACCACAAAAATTCATAACACTTATATAAATATTTAATACAATTATATTGAATGTATCGTGTGCTGGCTCTGATCTTTAGTTGCAGAGAACGGTGTTTGCAATTTATATGTAAGGGAATAAAAATTAAATAGGGAGGGTAAAATAGAAAATGTGAGTTTTGATTGGCTATACTTGATAGAAAATAAAGTGAATGGTTAATTTTGAAATTTAGAAATTGAGTTTGGTTATTTTTGTAAATTTCCCTAACATACTATGAACTTACAAAATATTATATTTTACTATTTTTTTTCATTAGTTAACATATAAAGGACTAATTTTACCCTTACTTTAACAGAAAAAAATGTTGTAATAAATATGAACTTAATGCCCTTAATCTTGCATTTCCAATTAAACACATATTTTAAGAAAAATTTGAGATTTACCTTAATTAGCCATGAATCCAAGCTTAAAAACTCGTTATGGAGCTTGTATAGATTGCCAAGAAATTGATCCAAGTACTGCAAAGCTGCTGCCTTTACCTCAGATCGAAATTGCTTGAATGTACTGTGTATATAAATAGTGAAATTGGGAGAGAAAAGAGAGAGAGAGGTGCACTGCACTCATTCCCCAGATTTTTCAATAGTTAATTCTCAATGGGCTGAAGTCACTTATATATTGTGGCTAAGTGCAGGGACCCCTCATGTGTTAGTACAAAATTGCCCATCCCATTATGAGCTATAATAATACAATTAAAGGTTATACTTGTCTATAATATACTACCATATAGGGTATGCCAAAATCAAACTCATTAACACAATATTTGATCACTTAATACATAAGTCTGTTAAGAATGCTCTTTAATATTTGACATTAGTCACGTATTAATTTGGTAAAGCATAAAACAATTAAAATGATTTATGCTAGTCTACAATATGTGAGAAATAAATCTAACAATCTCCCATTTAGACAACATAAGTCATTCTAATGATAGTTTTAAAATAAGATATTTTGAAAACAACCGAATTAATCAATATGCAACTATAGCAAAAAGTCAAATGTGAGCAATCACCCAAAAACATCAACAAGTCCAAAATGTGTTACAAATATCAAATCATGTGTGCACCGACAGGATGCTCCACACAACAAGATACCCATAAGACTAAGTAGTAGTATACAAGTATAATAATGAAAATAGCATGGAAATGTGATCAACATGTCTATTTCCATAAGGTCCACATGTCTAGCAAAATGAGACGAAACCAAAATGTCTCATATACTATTGCTTTATATAACCATAATGAGACTGATCAAAATGTCTCAAGAAGCGAGCTTCCATTTTATCATAATGAGACTAGTGCCAAAATATCTCAAGAAGCGAGCTTCCATTTTATCATAATGAGACTAGTGCCAAAATGTCTCAAGGAAGTTGTGCTTTTATAATCATAATGAGACTAAAACCAAATATCTCAAGAAAGCACACTGAAGCCAAGCCAAAATGCTTCAGTTCAAAATGTCCATAATGAGACTAAACCAAATATCTCGGACCATAATATCCTCACGATATACATAATGTCATATTCAACCAAATGTGTACACAATATATGGCATATCAGTGTTATATAACAATATGCATACATAATAACAAAATATGAGTAATACAAAATCTCATTTAAGTTGAAACATATAATACAAACCAGAACTCTCACTGACTCAATATATAAAAGAGGATTCTAATAATCCCATATGAGTCACATGATCCTTAAACACATTTGGAGTTAAAGCTTTAGTAAGTGGATCAGCTAACATGAGTTCTGTAGGTATATACTTTACTGATACATAAGATAGAGTAATTTTCTCTCTCACAAATAAGTATTTAACATCAATATGCTTGGAGCGTGAGGAACTCCCTATTATGAGAAAAAAAACAGCAGAATTATCACAATATATCTTTAATAGCCTCCATACGACCAACAAAAATCTATTCTCGTGATAAAATTCGCATCCATAAAAGCTTGACGTGTAGCCTCAAAACATGCTATATATTCTGCCTCCATTGTTGAAGAAGCTATAAGTGTCTGCTTGACACTCTTCCATGATACAGCTCTTCCTGCTATAATAAAGATATAACCAGATGTAGATTTCTTGTCTTCCAGACAGCCTGTGAAATCAGCATCATAATATCCAACTATATTTAAGTAATCAGATTGCTGATATGTCAATACAAGGTCTTTAGTAGCTTATAAATATCTGAGCACTTTCTTTGCAGCTATCCAGTGTTCAAAACTAGGATTGCTCAAATATCTTCCAAGTACACCCACTGCAAAAGCTATGTCAGGCCGTGTACAAACTTGAGCATATATCAAGCTACCCACAACTGATGCATATGGGACTGTTTGCATTCTAACTTTATCTACATCATTATCTGGACATTGAGACTTGGAAAGTTTGTCACCCTTTGTTATTGGTGCTTTTCCAGGAGCACAAGACTGTAGATTAAACATTTTCAGAACACGATCAATATAGGTCCTTTGAGACAATCCTAGAACTCCTCTAGATCTGTCACGAAGAATCTCTATCCCTAATACATAATGGGCTTTACCGAGATCCTTCATATCAAACTTGTATGACAATATCTGTTTTGTCTTAAGTAAAAATCAGTGTCACTAGCAGCGAGCAATATATCATCCACATAAAGCACCAAAATGATGTATCTGCTCTCACTGATCTTCAAGTATATACACTGATCAACAATGTTCTTCTGAAATCCAAAAGAGGTGACAATATCATGAAATTTCAAATACCACTGTCTGGACGCTTGTTTAAGTCTATAAATAGACATTTTAAGCTTACATACCATGTTTTCTTTGCCAAGCTCAACAAACCCATCAAGTTGCACCATATACATATCTTCAGACAAGCTTCCATTAAGAAAAGATGTCTTCACATCCATCTGATGTAATTCTAAATTAAAATGAGCTACAAATGCCATAATAATACAGAATGAGTCTTTGGTAGAAACAGGAGAGTAGGTTTCTGTATAATCAATACATTCTCTCTGACTGAAACCCTTGGCCACAAGTCTGGCCTTGTATCTTTCCACCTGACCTCTAGCATCTCTTTTGGTTTTAAAAATCCATTTGCAACCAATTGGCCTGCATCCATCTGGCAATTCAACTAAGTCCTAAACCCCATTGTGATACATGGATGCCATCACATCCTGCATGACATGTGTCCAAGATGAAGATTTTGTACAACTGATAGCTTCCTGAAAGGGGGTCAGATGATAAATCACCATCAATATCATATTTCTACAAGTAAACCACATAATCATCAGAAATTGCAGGTCTCCTGACTCTCTTGGATCTTCTCAATCGTACATCAGTGACATCATCCTCCACAGCCATAGGCTCCAAAACATGATGAGGTTCAGGATCAAGAGAATGAATATCAATACATGGTAATCCCATTGTAGAAGCTGGATAAGATGGGACAGGCAAAACCACAAGTTCTTCTCTTAATGTGAAATTGTGAGGCTCAGTACTCACACTATTCGATAATTTTTAAAATAAATGGCACGATCAGACTCAATGATTCTGGTAGTATGGGAAGGACAATAAAACCTAGAACCCCTTGAGCCTATACAATAGCCAATAAAATGACCACTAATAGTCTTCGGATCAAGTTCTCTTGATTGTGGATTATAAGGCCTCACTTCTGCTCTGCATTCGCAGACATGAAAATGACGAAGACTAAGCTTCTTTCCTGACCATAATTAATAAGGAGTTTTGGGCACTGACTTACTGGGTACCTGATTCAAAATATAAGCAGAAGTTTTTAAGGCCTCACCCCACAAAAAATCTGGTAAGGTGGAGTTGCTCAACATGCATCGCACCATGTCAAGAAGGGTACGGTTTCTTCTTTCTGCAATTCCATTCTGTTCAGGAGTCCCAGTCATTGTGTACTAAGCTTCTATTCCTCAGATTGAAATTGCTTGAATGTACTGTGTATATAAATAGTGAAGTCGGGAGAGAAAAGAGAGAGAGAGGTGCACTGCACTCATTCCCCATATTTTTCAACAGTTAACTCCCAATGGGCTGAAGTCACTTATATACTGTAGCTGAGTGCAGGGACCTCTCATGTGTTAGTATAAAATTACCCATCCCATTATGAGCAATAATAATACAATTAAAGGCTATACTTATCTATAATATACTACCATATAGGGTATGACAAAATCAGACTCATTAACACAATATTTGATTACTTAATGCATGAATTTGTTAAGAATGCTCCTTAATATTTGACATTAGTCACGTATTAATTCGGTAAAGTATAAAACAATTAAAATAATTTATGCTAGTCTACAATATGTGAGAAATAAATCTAACAAAAAATACATAAATTATAAATATTACAATTTAATTATTCTAAACTGTTGTGTTGAGAGTGTAATTTAACAATTCTATAATTATATTTTAGGATCAAACTGTTTTGTTTGTTCTTCTTACACTTAGAATTCTTCCTTTGAGGTGCGAAAATTAGTTTTAAGTATAGTGCTTAATTCACCCTTGACAATTTTAAATTTGCTGATCAGTACTATTGTTCTAAATAGTTTTATGAGTTCAAAGAAGTAATATTAACTTATATTTTCAATACTTTTATTAGTTTTTGAGATTCGTCATTAGTTGCCGGCTAAATGAAGAGTTCATATTGGACCCACCAACAAGAAATGGGATTGAGTTGGCATCGAACTTTTGAACAATTCGATCTATGATTATCGATGTTCGAAGATTATTATAGCTTTCTTTTCTTTTAGTAAATTAAGTGTTCATTTTGGTATTAATAATGTTTTTCCCCCCCTCTCGCAACCTTGTTGTTATTAATATTTAAAATACAAGTCAAATCGCTCCCTCCGCTCTCTATGAACGTAAAACATTAGGAAAAATATTTTTACAAATAAGTTATTCCAATAGTTGTGAGATTTTTTTTCTTTTCTATTGGACTTTATTTTATATTTTAAATTTTGGTATGTTGGATTATATCGAATTTCAATTATACATTTTACTATAGTTTTAATTGTATTACATATAAATTAAACAAAAAAATTATTCTTACAATATACTTATTTATCTTTAGTCCGATTCATTTACTTCCCCATATGACACACTTTTGCAAATCACATGTATAACTTGTGAATTTATTTAGATTTATAATAGATTCAATGATTAGAGTTATAATGTGTTTTTTTACTATTTATCACTTTACGTATGCGGTTGTGATTCGTATTTTACTTTATAATAACTCCAAAAAAATCTTTGACCATTTGCAACTTTAAATTTTATGACATCAATATTATATAGAAAGGGCGGTTCTTCCTGGCAAATTGCAATTATAAATGTCATTTTCCTAAAATCATAGGGGACGCTACAACAAGTTTGGGCATTTATTGTTTTCTATCTAATCTAAACAACTAGAAGATCCTTAGAAAAGTTACTAATGTTCAAACACTTTGTTCAAATTTTGGTTCAATTACATCAAAACTGATTATTGTCAATGAGGAAGACTAGTAAACTAAGGGGTTGTTGGATAGAATTTAGGGGTGGACAAATGACCCCATTTAACTCAATCAAATCTGAAAAATTCATATTTGAAGGAAGATTCTAACCATGTCGAGTTAGATTTTGGTCAACCCGATCAAATAGGATCGTAGTCCAATCCAAAAATCTCAAAAGATCAAAGCACACACAAAAACAAATTTTTTATCCGATCTGAATTCGAATATGGTCAGATCGGGTTGAATCAGATTACAAGTTCAAATTAAGTTCGGGCTATAATTCTCCCAACCTGATTAACTCAAAACCCATTGGGTTGATTTGACCTAAAACTAAACTTGAATTTACCCTACCCTGAAAGAATTTATTTAATAACAAAATCTATGCCTACTCGGAATTTTGTATCTTGAAATTTGTTTTATACTAAAATTGCTGTTGGATTTTAGCTAATAAAAAAATTCAAATTTTTATTCATTATGCCAATCTAATCATTTTGTATCTTATATAACAATCCCTTAGTTGAGTTCGACGCACATATTCCCTTTTAACTCTTAATGTGGAGGACTCAAGTCTCCTTACTAGCTGGAAGAGTATTTTCTTTGATTTTTGATGTTGGTCGTTAGTGGCCTACAGTTCTATACTTTGAATTTGGTGCGCTGGCTTTTGATTGAACATTTACACTGTGTTGGGATTTGGTTTCATTGCATATAATACTTCAATAAATATTTTGTATTCTAATAAGATTGCTATGTTACAATAAATCTTCGTAAATAGAAAAATGAGGATGGTTTAGTTTATTTTTTAAAATTTACTATAAGGATCTGACAATATTAATATTGTCACGTTGCAGTACATCCTCACAAACATAGAAATGAGATACTTATTTTTTCATTTTTTATTATAGTGATGCCATGAGAGTTGAGACTGCCATGTTATCGTGGATCCGTATAAATAGAATATGATAGTGCTTTACTATCATTTTTTTTAATTAATTATGACGACCTGACAAAACTGTCAAGTTACAGTGGATCATCAAAAAAAAAAAATAAGTGGGTTAAATTATTTTTTATTACGACTCAAATAGACTGTTACATTGAACGGATAGAAGCCAAAGTGGATCATCATAATTCATAAACAAAGAAATGAGAGTGCATCGTTTATTTATTTATTTATTAAATTTATCCATGTTATTAGAGAGTGAGTACCAACTACTTGAGTTTGAAAAATCTAACATATTGAAAACACAAGGTCTGAAATTTAAATCTAGTTGCATGAGTGAAAAGAGAATTTAGATACTGTTAAATTTTTAAAATAAATATTATTAAAAAAACACAAGATAGGAACAAAAGAGTAAATGATTTAATAATCCTTATATTTTAAATTAAGTGTTAATTTAGTTTTATATTTTAAAAATGTCTCAAAAATCTCTTGTTGTTGAATATGTGATACTAATGAGATCGTGCATAAGGATGGCGCAAGCACGTGGAGTAAGGTATATTCAGATTTTATATAAGTTCCCATCGAACCTGTCACAAGAGCTCGTGCAAAGAAATTCAAAGAAGCACTTAATGGACTGATTCAAGCAACTTGGGATCAATCCAATTCATGGAGACCTATTGAAGGAATCTCACAAAATATTCAGACCAATCAATGCATGATTCAAGCTCTTGAATTTTATGAGTAATCAAATCTATGAAATCGGCGCATTAAGGATGAAATTTATGCCACTATCTTTTTAGATAGTGTTTCCATTTTTAAAAGAGGCAACAAATCAGTTATTTTTATTTTTATTTAGTTATTTAGGATTCTTTCATTTTTATTAGATTAAAATCCTGATTTATTAAGGATTATTTCCTTTTTTTTATTAGATTAAGATCATGATTTATTAAGAATTCTTTTTTATTTTTTTATTAGATTAAGATCCTGATTTATTAAGAATTCTTTTCTTATTTCAATTGGATTAGGAATTTGTTTCTGATTACGATTTCTTATGACCTATATATATATATTCGCATTCAATAAAAGAGAAAGAAGAAGTTTTTCATGTAATTTACTTGATAGTATAATTCTCTTTAGTTCTTAAATGAACTCTTTGAACTTATCTGATTTTTCATGGTATTCAAAGCTTGACTTCTTAATCAGACCATCCATAGTTGATTGTGGCGTCCTCACATACCAAGGTTTTTGCTTCATTAAGTAACGGGTCGCGGTTCCATTCAATTCCTGGAATTAGAAACAATCTTAGAGCCTAATTTGATTATGGTCTCGTCAGTTCTTGGCGGGGTTCGTATCAATTGGTATCAGAGTAAAGGTTTTAATCAGGTTTTGCCTATCCTTATTTAATTTTTATGTCTTGTTTATTTCAATTCAAAAAAAAAAATCTGTGAACAGTGCCGCATGAACAATATCGCATGGACGATGCATCGTGAACGATGTTAGGTTTATTAATTTTGCATCCTTGTAATTTATTTCCTTAAATCCGTAAAATTTGTCAATTCCTTCAATTTTCAATTATTCAGTGTTAAAAAAAAAAGAGCAAAGTGAAAAAAATAATAAAAAAATCTTTCAATTTCTATTATTGGTGTCTTATATAATCCAAGTCTAATTTTTCATTGTGTGAAAATTTATTCCCAAAATATTATTATTTTGTGCTTCCAAATCCTACTTATATGTGTTCGTTGTGTTCTCGCCCTTAAAACCTAAATCTCTTTGATATAATCTTTGTGAATTACTGCTAGAATCATGATATTGGTTTGACTAGTTTTATAAGAACTAAGAGAGAATTATTACGAGTGGAAAAAGGCAAGAGAGTATGAGCGTATTAGAGGGTAAAGCTAATAAAATTGAGTGAAACACGAGTAAAATTGAGTGAATCATTCTCTTGAGTAAAACACGTAAGGGAGTGAAGTGAAATCCTTTCTACATTATTTCTAATATCTTTTTGTAGATTTTAACTATGTCTCAAGACGAAGAACGAAGCGCAAATGTAGAGGATCAATAACCAACTATTCAAAATTTTCAAATTCAAGCCTTGATGGGAGAGATGAGACGATTGATGAGGGCTGAATTAGAGCACATATATGAGCGTTTGGATCAAGTAGAGAACACAAGTGCAGAGCAACCGCAACGCGTTCCCCAAGCACATAGAAGGGAGAGAGTTCCAGCTAGAGAAGTGGTTAATGACTATTATAGGGATGAGTATGGTGAATGGGAGGATTCAGTAAGTAATCATAGAAGAATTAGGTATCGAGATAATGATATGAGTGGTATAAATATGAAAATTCTATTTTTTCAAGTAAAATTTGATCCTAAAGTATACCTTGAATGGGAAAAAAAGATGGAATTTGTATTTAATTGTTACAACTATTCTGAAGTACAAAAGATAAAATTGGCTGTGATTGAGTTGTCTGATTATACCATTACTTGGTGGGGTTAGCTTGTTATAATTAGGAACGGAATAGAGAACGTCTTGTTGAAACGTGGAATAAAATGAAAACATTGATGAGAAGGTGATTTGTATCTAGCCACCACTACCGAGACTTATTTCAAAAACTGCAAAGTCTTACCCAGGGTAGTTGAGGCGTAGAGGATTACTATAAAGAAATGGAGGTTGCTATGATTAGAGCAAATGTAGAGGAATATAGAGAAGATATCATGGAACGATTCTTGAATGGCCTTAACAGGAAGATTACAAATATGGTTGAGTTGCAAAATTATGTGGGGATTAAGAAGATGGTCCATAAGGCCATCAAGATTGAGTAGAAACTCAAAAGAAGGGGTAACACCCGTGCAACCCTAAGTTTGAGTTCTACTCCATGGAAGCTGCCGAGCTATGTAAAGAGAGACGAGAGGCCACAAACATTTACTGCACCTAAATCAAGATTTGAGCCCTCCAGTGCCTACATTGTGACACACATTATTAGAAATCGTGATATTAAGTGTTTTAAATGTCATAGCAGGGGACACATAGCCAATGAATGTGTGAATAAGAGAGTTATAATGTTATAAGATAATGGTGGGATTGTAACCGATAATGAGGTAGAAGATAATGTAATGCCACCATTGGAGGGTGTTAAAGATGAAAAATATACAGTCCCTGATAAAATAACTTTAGTAACAAGGAGAGCTTTGAGTGTACAAGTAAAATAAGATGAAGCAATGCAACGGGAAAACATCTTTCATACTAGGTGCTATGTTCAGGAAAAAGTATGTAGTATGATTATTGATGGGGAAAGTTGTACCAATGTTGCCAGTACTATCATAGTGGAGAAGTTAGGGCTTTTAACACTTAAACATCCACAGCTATACAAAATACAGTGGTTGAATGACAGTGGCGAGGTGAAAGTGAACAAATAAGTACTAGTGTCTTTTAAAATCGATAAATATGAAGATAAAGTATTATGTGATGTAGTACCAATGTAAGCTGGACACTTATTACTTGGGCGTCCTTGGCAATTCGACAGATGTGTGAAGCATGATGGTTTTACCAACAAGTACTCGTTTGAGTTTAATCAACACAAGATCACTCTTGCCCCCCATCGAAACAGGTTTATAAAGATTAAGTAAGCTTACAAAGAGAGAGCGAGCGAAAGAAAAAAAGAGTGAAAATCAGAGAGATACTAAGCAAAATGAGAGGGAAAAAGAAAAGAAAATTGAGGCAGTTGAGAGAAAATTAGAGAGAAAACAAAACAATTTTTATGTAAGAGCAAGTGAGATAAAATTAGCATTGTTTTCAAATCAGCCAATGATTGTACTTCTGTACAAAGAGGTATTTGTGAACACTAACGAGTTTAACCTTATCTTGCCTAGTTCTATTATTTCTCTTTTTACAGGATTTTGAGGATGTCTTTTCCGAGGAAACACCACATGGATTACCTCCAATCCGAGGTATCGAGCATCAAATTGATTTCGTGCCTGGTCCAACCATTTCAAACCGACCAGCCTATAGGAGTAATCTAGAGAAAACAAAGGAGCTTCAAAAGTAAGTTAATGAGTTGATGGAAAAAAGGCACGTAAGAGAAAGCATAAGTCCATGTGTAGTTCCAATTTTGCTAGTTCCTAAGAAAGATGGGACATAGAGGATGTGCGTTGACTTCTGAGCCAACATAACGATAAAGTATCGACATCCCATTCCTATGCTAGATGATATGTTTGATGAATTACATAGTTCTTATGTATTTTCTAAAATTGATCTAAAAAATGGATATCATCAAATTAGAATGAAAAAGTGAGATAAGTGGAAAACTGCTTTTAAAACAAAATATGGTTTGTATGAATGGTTAGTTATGCCTTTTGGTTTGACTAATACTCCGAGTACTTTTATGATACTTATGAATCATGTCTTGCTGGCTTTTAACAAAATGTTTAAAATTGAATGTGATGCTTCAGGTATTGGCATAGGAGCTGTTCTTATACAAGAAAGACGACCAATTACTTATTTCAGTGAGAAATTAAGTTGAGCAATCTTAAACTATTGTACTTACTATAAAGAGTTATATGCGTTAGTTCGAATATTGCAAACATGACAACACTACCAATGGCCTAAAAAGTTTGTAATTTACACTGACTATGAATTTTTAAAACACCTTAAAGGCCAATACAAGCTAAAAAAAATGCATGCTTGTTGGGTGGAATTCATATAAATGTTTCTATACGTCATTCGTTACAAGCAAGGTAAGGAAAACATAGTTGTAGATGCGCTTTGTCACAGGTATGCCTTAATCTCAACACTTAATGTTAAAATGCTTGGTTTTGAACATATTAAGGAATTGTATGCTAATGACCATGATTTTAGTGTTGAATATCATAATTGTGAAAAGTTTGGGGTTAGTAAGTACTTTAGGCATGATGGTTACTTGTTTCGAGAGAATAAGTTATATGTGCATAATTGTTCTTTAAGAGATTTATTGGTGAGAGAATCCCATGGAGGAGATTGATGGGACATTTTGGAGTTATAAAGACCTTAGTTGTATTGCAGGGACACTTCTATTGGCCACATATGAAACTAGAAGTTGAGAGACTTTGTGGTAGGTGTGTCACTTGTAGGCAAGCCAAATCGAAAGTGCAACCTCATGGATTATACATCCTATTACCAATACCTAGTACACCTTGGACTGATATTTCAATGAATTTTGTGTTAGGTTTACTTAGGTCCAAACGGGGAAATGACTCAATTTTTATGGTAGTGGATAAATTTTTTAATATGGCACATTTTATTTCATGCCAAAAGACAGATGATGCTTCTAACATTGCTAATTTATTCTTTAGAGAGATTGTGAGGTTACATGGTATGCCTAGAAAAATAGTTTTTGATAGGAATGCTAAGTTCTTGAGTTATTTCTGGAAGACTTTGTGAGCTAAGTTGGGGGCTAAGTTATTATTTTCAACTACATGTCATTCTCAAACTGATAGTCAAACAAAAGTTGTAAATAGAGCTTTATCTACCTTATTACGGGCAATCATTAAAATGAACATTAAAACTTGGGAGAATTTTTTGTCACATGCTGAGTTTGCTTATAATTGTTTTATTCATTTTGCTTCTAAGTATTCACCGTTTGAAATTATTTATGGTTTTAATCCTTTAACTCCATTAGATTTAACTCCATTACCTGTTTCTAAGCATGTTAATTTAGATGGAAAGAAAAAGGCTGAAATTATAAAGCAGATACATGAAACGGCGAAGCTTAACACCGAACGAAGAACTGAGCAATATGCTAAACAAGCCAACAAAGGGCGATACAAACTAGTGTTTAAACCCTGCGATTGGGTGTGATTACATATGCGCAAGGAACGATTTCCAGAACAAAGGAAATCCAAGTTGCTACCTCGAGAGGATGGACCTTTCTAAGTCTTAGAACGGATTAACGACAATGCATATAAGCTAAATTTGCCTAGTGAGTATAAGGTAAGTGCTACAATTAATGTTTCTGATTTAAGTCCTTTTGATGTAGGTGAAGATTTGAGGACAAATCATCTTCAAGGGGAGGGGAATGATGAGATTATGCATAAGGATGGTACAAGCACGTAGAGTAAGGCATATTCAGATACTATATAAGTTCTCATCGAACTCATAACAAGAGCTCGTGCAAAAAAATTCAAAGAAGTATTTAATGAGCTGATTTAAGCAACTTGGAATCAATTTAATTCATGGAGGTCTATTGAAGGAATCTCACAAGATATTCAGACCAATTAATGCATGATTCAAGCTCTTGAATTTCATGAGCAATCAAATCTATGAAATCGGCGCATTAAAGATAAAAGATATACCACTATCTTTTTAAATATTATTTCTATTTTTAAAAGAGGCAACAAATCAGTTATTTTGAATTTTATTTAGTCATTTAGAATTCTTTTTTTTTTATTAGATTAAGATCTTGATTTATTAAGGATTCTTTTCATTTTTTATTAGATTAAGATCCTGATTTATTAAGGATTCTTTCATTTTTTTTATTAGATTAATATCCTGATTTATTAAGGATTCTTTCATTTTTTTTATTAGATTAATATCCTGATTTATTAAGGATTATTTCTCTTTTTTTATTATATTAAGATCCTAATTTATTAAGAATTCTTTCATTTTTTTTATTAGAATAGGATTCTGATTTATTTAAGATTTTTTTCTTATTTCAATTGGATTAGGAATTTATTTTTTATTAGGGTTTCTTGTAACCTATATATATATATATTAGCATTCAGTATGAGAGAAAGAAGAAGTTTTTCATGTAATTTACTTGAGAGTATAATTCTCTTGAATTCTTAAACGAACTCTTTGAACTTATCGGATTTTCCGTGGCGTTCAATTCTTAACTTATCAATCAGACCATCTATAGTTGATTGTGGCGTCCTCACATACCAAGATTCTTACTTCATTAAGCAACGGTCGTGGTTTCATTCAATTCATGAAATTAGAAACGATCTTGAAGTCTAATTTGATTAGGGTCTCGTCAGTTCTTAGTAGGATTCGTATCAGATACTCTTGTTTTATTTTTTCTTACCTTTATAATAATACCCTTACTACAATTTTTTAAACATTAATTAATTAATCTATGAAAAAATTAGTTAACAAATTAACCAAATAATTATTAATTTGAATGACCTGACATTTTTTATACCTTCCAACAATCTTCTGATTATTTATTTAAAACAAATATTGAAATATTTTTTTTAAAAATATGAATCTTCTTATTATTTATTTAAAATAAATGTTAAAACATTTTTTTTCAATGCCATATCTAGAAAACTAAAAGCAAGATTAGCACCACTGGTTTCTCCTCAGATTCGGAGGTAGCAATCAGCCGATAAACGGCAAATTCGGGAAGATAGTAAAATTCATAAACATGAAAAGAGATAAGACCAAACGTATCTCGTAATACAACCCGCACAATGGCCTGTAAATATGGTCGGTGTCAAGATAACTAGTGTATGTGTAATTCCCACCATGAGACATCAGTTTCTTTCTTTCTCCGATCACGGCAATGATACATGGCCATGTTAATTAAATATATAACTCTTTTCACCGTCATCCATACATAATAATTACTGGTAACATGAACCTTTATGATTAATGAAACTAATCAACGGTCTTCACTACATTAACTATGCCAGAAAATGAGAGAATACACAGAAACGAAAACTTAAAACCTCAAAGTCCGCCTGAAATCAGGATTTTGCGGAGGCAAAGATGGGAAGTTTAATTTCTAGGTAAGGTGAGTTAAAAAGGAGGGGAAGGACAGTTGTTAATGTCGTTCTCACTCTCACATATAACTGCTAAGTAGTTGTAAAAGAGCAGTAAATCAATCAGCTTTCTTATCCGTGGGTTTGGATTCAGGTTTGCTTGCTACCGCAGACCGTTTATCCTCTGCCATCTTTCCTTGAATTTCATCCCTCTCCTTGAAGTAGCTTTCGAAGGCTCGAGGAAGGAATAATGGAATCAGAAAGCAAAATAGATTAATAGCAAAGTAGGCAAGATTGGCAACTGCTAGAACCCTCCCGAACCAATACCATGCAATGTCCTGCACCGCAAGCATTAAACCAATTCTAAAGAGCGTGACATGTCGGATTACATGAACGACAAGAAAAAAAAAAAAATTGCCCAAGAATGAATTACCTTAACTTCCGCATTTGCGGGCAGATTTTTGTTAAACCACACATCATTAATCCAGTCACTGATAAGAAAGAGCCTCTTCACTGTATAGAGCAACGGTACCAGTGCCCTCACTGGAGGTGAAAACATAGATAACCCGCTTATAACATTCTCAGTTAGTATTTGAAATGATAGCAAGAACAAGTGAGGCGTTGCACAGCGAACCGCGTTCTCATCACCCCTTGCAAAGCCTCCCAAGACATATGCTAGTGGCAAGAAGAGCCCAATTGTGGTACCGACAACCACATAGAGCCTGAAGAATTTGCCTCCGCAGAAAAGCTCCGGCGAACCAGAGGAAGAATTACCGTGGGCGGGGAAGGCCAAGCGCGATAGAGCTATAAGGTAAGCCGAGGCAAAGGCAGGGAAGACTAAATCTAGGAGAGGGACAAGGCCACTGGCTGAGAAAACTGTAATGAAAGCCACTAATTGGAGTTCTATGACACGCAATGATCCCATGGCGTCCCCCCCAACGGCCTGTTGCTGCCGGGAATTGGGAGGGGGAGTCTGGTCAGTACTTTGGCCTGCGGTTGTGGTTTTGTGCTGCTCATTGCGAGGAACAGCAAGAGATGCACCAGACATTTCTTGTTGAGGTTAAGTTGGAAATAATAAACTGCTTATGCTTTGGCGCTATTCAAGACCTGAAGAGAAACATTACGACAGTATGAAATTCACCACAAATCACAAATGGTGCAGAAAAGTAAACAGTAGTACTGTAAATTTAATTCCAAAGATATCATTGAACAGGCATATAATTGTGGTTCTCCATGAGAAGTGATCACAAAATCTTGTTACGAGCAAGCTACAACAGATGCAGTTAAAATCTGAGGGAGGTTCTATTCAATTCAAAACAAAATATATACCAACAACTTTCACGAACAATTACCAAATGTTGTCAAAAGCGATGAATCTAAATCACAGGTCTCAGGAGGAAAAGCTTTATATAAATATTAAGCAGTTAAACAACAAAACTAATTTGAAAAAACATAAAATAAAATAAAATAAAAAGAGAGAATTGACGGAGAAAGAGCAGAGCTTACTGAGGAAAATGAGTGAGTGCAAGTGAAAATGAATCATTCAAAATCAGAGCGTAAGAATAGAGGGGGTCATCTGTGCGTTTTACAAAATTATACCGAGCTTAGTGAGGAAAATGAGTGTAGTCTGTGCATTAGCGACACGTGGCTTTGGGGTCAGCCATGTGGCGGGGATATGCCATCTGTCTCTCTGTCAAAGCGGCGCTTTGTGTTTATCGTTTGCACCTCGTTATGAAAAACCTTTAAAAGTTTAACCCGATCCAAATATGTGAAACCGAAGACTAAGCCCAACCCAAAGTTTAAACTTTAAACACCCGTTTCGAGATGTATAAAATGGGCCAGGCCGACACAAAAAATTGGCCCAACAGACCATGAAAGTCCAAATAGATCTGTGCGACTGCGAGCTCATTTATTAGCAGTGATTTACCCGTACTCTGAAACAATAATGTCGAGAAGGCAATATATGCTCTCACAGCTCAGTTGATTATGCCATTAATTTGTGTAGCACGCTTCATGTTCATGATTATGCCATTAATTTATTAGCAGTGATTGGGTATTTGCAACTTGCATAAGCAGAAAAAAGAAAAAAAACTGATCAGGACAGCCACCGATGAAGAATATTATCAAGAAACTTCAGAGCTTATCTTCAAGGAATGCTAAGCGTGAAGACCCTTCGGCGGAAACAATTGTATATACATTTTTTTTTAATTTATATTTTTTCTTTTTTTGGAACTCAATTCATGAACTATATATGTTGGCCTCAGGAGGAAACAATTGTGGTGTTGAAGTTTAATGCGCACTGTCCTCAGTGTTATAATCAAATAAGGAATTGCATCAAGAAGGCTAGAGGTATTTAACTTGTCTGTTAACACAATTTTCATGGAAGAATTAAAATCAATTTTAATATAATTTTCCTCTAATTAATTTCTAACTTATTATTAGTTACTACTTGTTTTATTTAAGGAGTTGCAAGCGTAGATGTAAATTCGGAAAAAGAAGAAGCCAAAGTTACGGGCACCTTCCGTGTTGAAAATCTGAAAGCCCACATATTCAAATATCTTCATAAGCACGTGGAGATTGTGAGCCAAACTCTTGCAACGGGTGAAGGGTCCAATGACACGGACGATGAGGCGAGAGAAAGCGGTAGCGATCGATGATGAACGTGAACTACATGTTAGAAGATTGAACATGTATAAATTTTATAGGAATGATTGAAAAGATAGATAAGATAAGAAGACACAAGTAATATCAATTATTCGTTTTTATTTTCAAACGACAAAATTGTTAGTCTATTTTTCAAATTAATATATATCTTCTTAGTTTATATTAAATAAATAAATTACAAGGATTCTTTTGCTAGATGTTTTTTTTTTCTTTTTTAAAAGGAGAGGGTGAAGCAGTCAGAAGAGTTTTACCTCCTCCCCGCTCCCAAGACTCGAACCCAGGTCACTACGAATCTAGAACCGACTATGGCAGCCAACCCGACTACGGCCTTGGGGGCGATTCTTTTGCTAGATGTTGCTTGTACGTATATTTTGCTCTTACAAATACAAACGATGATAGGCACTTCGGAGTTGAGTTCATCAATTCACTCAACTTTTTTTAATTATATTAAGGCCTTGACAATATTAACACTTACTAGAACACCGGAGAATGAAAACATTTTTTAAAAAATTATTAATAATAAAAAAACAAAAATATAAAAGTGACATATCTTTTTTCTAAAAAATAAATAAATAAAATAAAAATTAATTAATTGGATTATATTATATATAAGATTTTGCTAAGTTATAATTAAGTAACTTACAACTTTTAAAAAATTATACAAAAACTAATAATAAAGTAGTAAAACTCATTATCATATTATTAAGAATATAAGTTACTTAAATTATAACATGACTCGTATTTATATTGAATTTGAATACGCAGATGTATAAATCAATCCAATAACATTGAATTTTTCATTCTACAATCTAATCAAATCCAATCAAAAAGTCAAATCGACAAAATTCGGATGAGTTTGGACTTGACCGATTGGTTTGACTGAATTTGAATCTTGAATACCCCTAGTTGCATATTGGAGTTTATTGTTTTTTTTAAAAAAAAAATCTTATAAATAGAATAATCATGTTGAAGTTACTTATTCATTGGATGACATGTCATATGTTGAGTTTTACAATTTTTTTCAAAAAAAAAAATCTTATAAATAGTGTAATCATGTTAAACTTATTTATTTATTGGATGACATGTCATATGTTGAGTTTTTCAAGGATGATTTATCGTTGCTAAAGCAACTTCTTTGCATGCGTGTAGGGATGGCAACTAAACCTGGACCCGGCCCGAACCCGGACTGAATCCGAATTTTTCGAGCCGGGTTCAACCCGCATCAGATTATATTTAATTCGGAATCCGAATAAAGAATTGAAGACCCGCATATTTTTGGTTCTGTATGTGGGTTTACCTAACTTTTTATTTTTATATTAATTTTTTTAAAACTAGTTAATATATATATATATGAAGAAACCCTAGACGCTCACTAGTCACTACCACCGCAGCCTTTATTTCCTCTCAAGTCTCAGCTTCTCTGTTTGGCTTTTCTTCTCTAATTCTCTCATTCAAATAACATTAAATCATTAATCACCATCGTCAATTCGTCATCAGTCATCACCTATTCACCTCGCCAGTCATCACCTTGTCAGTCATCATTTTTTAAGCTCAGCTGTGTTCATAACTTCATTTGGTCATCATCAGTTCATCACTTCATCTCGTCATCATCAGCCTTCTCTATTGGGTATCGTGGCCTTCTCTGTCGCGGCTGTGTTGAAACTTGAAAGCCAGCTCATGCTAAATAGTGAGTTTCGGCCATTTGCAATTTATGCTTTATTATGTTTTGATTTTATTATTTATAGTTTATTTATTTTTGAATTATTTTTTTGTGCTGTTAAATAGAATATAAATGGAAGAAGTTGTTCATTGATTTGATATATATAATTATATACTCTGTTTTGCTTTAAAATAGTGAGTTTCGGCTTCTTTCTTTGCAATTTATGTGTTGTTATGCTTTGATTTAATATATTTGCTCTGTTATGCTTCCATTTTATTATTTATAGTTTTTTTTTGTTGCTGTTAATAGAATATGTATGCTCGGTTTAAAATGGAAGAAATTATTAATTGATTTAATATGTATGCTCGATTTATCTGTTATGCTTAAAAACATGTGTATTTATGCTTCCCTATTTGGAATTTATTCTCTGTTATGCTTTGATTTAGTATATATACTCTGTTATGCTTTCATTTTATTGTTTATATTTATTTATTTTTGAATTATTTTTTGGTTGCTGTTAATAGAATAATAAAATGGAAGAAATTATTATTTGATTTAATATTTATACTATGTTATGTTGTAAAATATGTAAATTTTTTATTGTTAAAAATAGCATATAAAATGAAAGAATTTGGTGGATTGGTTGTTAATTAGGAAAATAAATAATCATGTTTTGACATAATCTTTGTAGAGTGACAAATTCATAATGGAAAATGAACAAAGAATCAATTTGGATGCTGCTGAAAAGAGTGATGAAAGTGTGTGTGTGAGGGTCAGAACAGAAGCAGAAAATAATGATGATACAGCTATTGAATTAGAATTAAATTCAACAGCAGTAGTTTAGGGGAGTGGTTGTGACCGTGGCCGTGGCATTAGGGGTAACACTACTCCTATCACTTCACGAAAACGAGGTGCTGGTGGCTGCAAAGGGAGCTCTTCGAGCAGAATAGTCTCTGGTGCTTGGAATCATTTTAAAAAAATTAAGTTTGGTGAGGAAGTTCAGGCGATTTGCAATTATCGTGGGTTAGTTATGCAAGGACATTCCTCTAGGGGAACTAATCACTTGACATATCATGCTAAACATTGCCCTAGACGGTCATTCAAGAATGTGCAGCAAATGCACTTATCTTTTTCTTCTAAACCTAATGGAACCACTACACTTAGTAACTGTAGTTCTGAATCAAAGTGGGATATGGCAACAGTAAAGCTTTTTGTGGCTAGAATGATTATACTACATGAGATTCCCTTAGCATTTGTTGAATATGTTGGATTTAATGATTTATTGAAACTACTCCAACTTTCTATTGAGACTATTAGTAGAAACACCATCAAAGTTGAAATTTTGAAGCTTTATGATGTTGAAAAAAAGAAGACAATGAGTTTTTTAGAAGCTTGTGAGAGTAGGATTACAATTACTACAGATATGTGGACTGCCAGTAACCAAAAGAAAGGGTACATAGTTATTATGGCACATTATATTGATAGCTCATGGGTGTTGCGAAGTCGTATTATAAGGTAATATTCTTGAAATTTTTTTTTTATTTAAACATTAATTAATGTACTGTTTAATATTTTAACTATTTTTTAACTTTTTAAGTTTATATATGTGCCTGCTCCATATACTGGTGAGGTAATGTGTAATGAGTTGTATGATTGTTTGATTGATTGGAATATAGATAGAAAGTTATCCACTGTAACTGTTGATAATTGTGCTACAAATGATTCTATGATTGACTTGTTGTTGGAGAAATTTTCTACTAGTTCAATTATTATGGGTGGCAAATTCTTTCATATGCGTTGTTGTGCTCATATATTGAACTTGATAGTTAGGGATGGTTTATCTATGATACAAAACGAGTTGAAAAAATTAGAGATAGTGTTCATTACTGGATAGCAACACCTGCTAGAGTTGAAAAATTTGAGAATGCAAAAAAAGATTAGTTATTAAGGAAACTATGAACTTGGCACTGGATTGTAAAACTAGATGAAATTCCACTTATTTGATGCTTAGTACAGCTTTATTATATAAAGATGTATTTGATCGTTTAAAGGAACGTGAGAGAAATTATACATCTTTGCCTAGTGAGTCAGAGTATAATTTGTCTAAACTTATGTGTGAGTATCTAAAGAGTTTTTATAAGTTGACAGAACTTTTTTCAGGGACACGATATCCAACATCTAATTTATTTTTTGCCAAGATTTGTGAAATTAAATTGTCAATAAATTCATGGTTGCAATCACCAATTGAGGGGATAAAAAACATGGCCATTAAAATGATTGCAAAGTATGACAAGTATTGGGATATTATTCATGGGGTTTTTGCAATAGGGACTATGTTAGATCCTAGGCGTAAGATGCTACTGATTAATTTTTTATTTCCTAAAATATATGGAGAAAAAACTGAATTTGAAATTGAAAAGGTGCATAAATTATATGTTGATTTAGTGCATGAATATGAAGTAAAGCATTCATCAAATTCAAGTGAGGGGGGGTTAGTTGTTCTGTCAATTCTCAATCTGCTACAGTTGGGAATTCTATTATGTTGGACTTAGACTTAGATGAAATGGCTGATGAGTGGGCATCATTCAGAAATGAAAACACACAGAATAATTATTTCAAAACAGAATTGGAGTTTTATCTTAAGGAAAGTATTGTTCCTTCAACTAGTCAATTTGATATTTTGTCATGGTGGAAGAATAATCAGGGCAAATATCCTATACTTGCAAAGATTACAAGAGATTTTTTGGCTATTTCTGTATCAACAGTTGCATCTGAGTCCGCTTTTAGTACTGGAGGTAGACATTTAAGCCCTCATCGTAGTAGACTTCATCCATATACTGTGGAGGCATTGATGTGTACTCAAAATTAGTTTTGCCTTGAACAAAACTTAAAATGTATGAAAATTAATTTATTAGAATCAACTACATTTGTTATAATATTTATATTATCAATTTATCACTAACTGGTTGTCTTACTCATTATGTTTATGATTTATGCATTTTTTTAGGTGGAATTCCAATGAAAGCAACACTTTCTGCAGAACATTTGATTGATAAAAGTTTTATCAGTGAGCAACAGTCAAATGAAGTACATGATTGAGAGTTTAGTCTTTAGTATAATGGTTTGAAGTTTGAAACATTTATGTTATGAATTTGTATCTTTGGATGTTTATAAATTTGTGAAACTTTGAATTTTAAATTCTATATTTATATTTTTTTTTTTTAGAACCTGGATATGTCATGATTTGTATTTGATTATTTTCAAAACATGTTTATTTATCTTTTAAACAGCAAACACAAGTTTTAGACTTCAAATTCCAGTCATGATTCAAAATATTAAGCAATTCGGGTTCAAAACCCGGAATCCGGGAACCCGGATTTTTTTGGGTTAAGCCTGACCCGGACCCGGATTAAAAAACCCGGGTTTAAATCCAGGTATACCGTTATCCGGGTCCAGAACCAAAAAGACCAAACTCGAACCCAAACCCAAAAATTGCCATCCCTATACGCGTGAAGTGCTACTGCAACTTGGACCAAGATATATATTCATTTGACGTAGCATTCATCATTTATACTGCAAGCACAGAGCAGTGAGTTAATTAATCATTCTTTCAATAATATTAAGGATTTGAATATTTAAGTTTTATTGTTATACTTTACTTATTAATTAAATAATAAATTTTATAACTTATAAAATTATTTAACCACATTCAAATAGATAAATGACACATTAATTTGAATTCAAATTAAAACTTTAATGTTGTGATATATAATATTATTCATTCTTTTTCTTTTGCTTTGCTCACTTAGGCTACGTTACCACCAAAATATTATTATTATAAAAGTTTACGAATTTAATTTAACCTAAAAGCTGACTCAATAATTGAAGATTGTCTAAAGCTTATATACTTAGCTTAAGTTCAATAGTCAATTGAGATATATCCTTTCTTTTGTATTTCATGTATTAGTCATGAAATGATAAAATTAATTAATATCCGTAAGCAACTAATTCAAAGTTCAAATTAAGTGATCGACCAACTGAATCGTTGCAGTTGAGGAAGCAGGATAAAAAAGGATTTAAAAACCGTAGGCAATAAACCACTGACCAATGAATTTCATTATGTATATCAGGAAAGTGAATTGGCTGTAATCTCACTGGAAAAGGAAACTAGTTATGAAGCCCATTTGAGAAAGTTCGATTCAATTACTTACTAAATTCGGCCGACACGATATCTCGTTTTTCATTTATTATTTCAAGCTTATATGAAACAGTAACGTATATATGCGCATGTTTCATGTTCGGTAAATCCATTGTGGCTTTATCCCAAAACATTATATACCCAAAAAGAATCATTTTGCATTCAAAATATTTCTCTTCTCATGTATTAGCAATAATTCTCGATTATTGATGATAATAAAAAAACTTATATTATGTACCGGCAACATTGAACTATATATTCATGTCTTGTTATCCTTTTTTTCATTCAACTCTCAAACATACTTGCAATTCGAAGCCTAGCCACAAACAGAACAATGGGAAAGGTAATCCACACTACAGTATAATTTTAGGCGTCGTTTAAAAAAAAAACTTTTTAATTATGGATTTATTTTTTATGTTAGTTGTTTAATTACTATGTAAATTCGTATTGTTTTTAGAGAAAAAATAAAAGAAATAAGATAAATGTGCCACAAAATCAAGGCGGCGAAGATAAAAAGTCACAAGAGAAAGTTGAGGATATTGTTTTGCAAGTTTACATGCATTGCGATGGATGTGCCACTAAAGTTTCTCATTGCCTCCGAGGTTTTGATGGTAATCTTTTTTTTTTTTTTTTCTCTTTTAAGCTCACTTAATATTATGCGATGAACTTCAAGATTTATTTTACGTTGCATATATAACTAAATTCAATCTTATCATATTTTAGGTGTGGAAGAAGTTGAGCTTGATAGAGCAAACAATAAGGTGATTGTGAAAGGAGACAAAGCCGAACCATCAAAAGTTATTGAGAGAATTCATAAAAATTACAGTTCAAATGCAGAGCTCATTTCTCCAAAACCAAAAACTAATAATGGCGAAGAGAAAAAAGAGCCGCAAAAAAAAGAAGTGTGTTTAATTAATTCATTGAACTTTCTCCTTTTTTTTTTCAAACTGTACTACGTTGTCCAGAATTTTTTATATTTTCTTATTATTTTTCTGTTCATCCTGCAGCCTCAAGTTAAGGTCGTGATCCTTAAAATGTACATGCATTGTGAAGGTTGTGCTCGTGATATTAAGAAAAATATAGCGAGAATCGATGGTAATTTTTATATCTAAACTTATATAATTCGTTGTTCATTATTTATTTTTCCTTATTTTTACTCGTTATTTATTTTCACAAATTTTCAGGAGTTTTAACTGTGGAACCGGACATGAGTAAATCTCAAGTGACAGTAAAGGGAGAATTTGATCCACCAAAGTTGGCTGAAGCAATCACAAAACGACTGGGAAAGTTTGTAGAGATTGTGAAAGAAGAGGCAGCGAAGAACAAGAAGAACCAGAAAAAAGATAATGAATATAATGCGATACATTATCCTCCTCAACATCCCTTTAATATGAATTTTTATAGCTGCCTTAGTGATGAAACTATTCATTCGTGCTTCGTGATGTGAGTTAAGCTATTTGAGCGGACCGATTTGGACAAGTATGAAATAATGAGGAGGATGACTTTTTATTTTTGTGTGTCAATAAAGGTCATTTCAGCAACCAAAAGATAATAATAATAATGGCATGAGGTTTTTTAAAAGTTTATGACTCCTCTATCATTTAATAATTATGCGATATTATTTACATAGATAATATAGGTGATATAATGTTGGGATATTTTTAATGTAGGGATGATTTTAAACAGTAAATGAAAATGAAAATCTAGCATGTAATGCACACATCTTTAGACTAATCTAATTAGAAATATAATTAAGCACATATTAGTTATATTCATAGTAAAAAAAGATATAATATTATATTTGTGTTAATAAATTTAAATTTTTACCAATAAAAAGGGTAGATTAATTCATGTAAATTAACTAATTGATTCTGTTTTCATCACGCCTTATTCACACCCTTTTTATTTTGAAGATATTTTTAAAAAAAAATATATATTTTTTCATTTTTATAGTTTGATGCAATAACTCATTGGATGAGGCTATTTGAACCCACTCAATTACTCTATAAACTCTTTTATTAAACAAACATTCTATTAAAATTTAAAAATTAAAATTTTATTTTATTTACCCATTTTAATATCAAATATGCCCTTAATTTATAAAAAGATTAAAATTATCTATACACCTAGCGGTTCAATTCAAATGCAACCAATCTACTAGTTTTAAAACATTCGACTCTATTTATCAATGTCAAGCAACCAGAACATGTATTTGAATTGGAATTGATCACAAAGACTTTAGCTAAATTTCTAAATCTATCCTATCTTTCTAAATCTATCTCTATCACTGTCAATTTCTTTGCATAAATAACAAATCAAAATTAAATTTGAAATGCCAGTCGAATGTAAATTTGGCTACTCGCTTTGTTAGAAGATACAACCTCATAAAAATCTTTTTTTGTTTCCTAGGTTCGTGTGTATTTTGGAACCATCAAGATTTTTTTTTTTTTTTTTGGGTTTGCAAATGTTGGTTTATTGTTGAATTATAGTACAAATTTATTTTATATTTATAGATGACATTAAAAAATGAGTGTCGGGATAAACATTAACTTATCTATATTAGTAATTTAGGTTTTAGGTATTTCAGTAACACAAATATTTATTAATAAGTGGGTGTAGAGAGTATTACGATCGGTCTAAATATCTTCACTTAACTCATTGCGCCATTTATATTTAAATAATGAACTATTTTATCTCTATTTTTAAATAATAGCTAAAAATACCTTTTTGATAATTTACTGTATAATTTATTGAGCACAAAATATAAATTTTTAATTAAGGATATAAACATCTTTTTTAAAATAAAATTCTCAAATACAATTAAATAATATACGACTTTCTACGTATATTTAAAATTTAATGAATAAATAATAATAACATTGAATAATATGTAAAATATATATGTATGACAAAATTTAAAAAAATATATAGATTCGCAAACATTAGAATGATTTTTTTTTTTTAAAAATTTATTTATCATATTCAATTAATTAATTTTAATAAAAATAAACACAAACTCCTTTACTTACTTAAAAAATTATATTAAATATATAACAACACAAATTTAATATATTATATAATAAAATATATTGTATTAGGATATATTTTTTAATTTTTAATTTTTTTAATCTTTTAACTTATTATTAAGTTTAACATATAATAATAACAATAATAATTTTCTAATAAAGCATATATCCAAACCCTTTTTAGAAGTCGTGATTTCGGAAGGATTCGGCTCTACTCTTGTCAAAACTTGCCAATATGATGTAAATGCTTAGTTAATTCCATGTTAGGGATATCACTAATGACTAGATTATGTTACAGCAAATTCACAAGTTGTCAGATATGATTTTTATTTTTGTTTTGGATAACAACTCAATAATAGTTGTTGTATGTTATCTATGATGTAAGATAGCACGCTCCTATCATATAAAGTTAAAAGTTGTTAATCATAATGGCTAAGACCGTACAACATCACGTGTGTACGATGCAGAGAAACAATTATAAATATTTGCAACTCTGCAGCGAAACTTGCACCCATTTTGGCCAATCAACACAAAACAAAGTTACACCCAATTTATTTTATACAATCATCATTAAAAAAAAAACAAATTTTACACTTTAATTACTTTTTATATAATTAACCTAAACAATAAAGTTCGATAGCTTTTAAATGCCTGGAGGACGCTTACTTGGAAATTAATTTTGTGAAAGTGAAAATTTTTCACCTTGTTTAAAATAATAATAATAATAATTTTTTCCAGTGTATAATTAGAATAAACCTGCTTTGGGTTTGCTCAAATTTCGGGTTAAGAAGATAGTGAGCTTTGATAGTGACCTATTTTGCTGAGCCAAAGCAGCATCACTCATAATTAGATTTGCACAATATTTTGAACACTCATTATTTTTTATTATAAGATTATCTTTTTGTGAAATTACTAATAAAAACATTATAACTTCAATTTAAAAAATAAAATAATTTACACATCCATTTATCACAAATCCTAAATATTTATTCACAATTCATTGTTAAAAGGTATTATGAACACTCCAAAACAGCATCATATATTTTGCCATTTGTGCACAAATCAACAATCCACTGCGTCTGGCAAATAGGCTTAATTTAGACTTGCAGTTACAATATCTCACAAATTATGTTAATAAACAAAAAAGAAAAAAGATTAGGCAATACTAAAAATTAATTGAAAAGAATAATGGATTCAAAAAAAAAAAATTAAGCCAAACATAGATGAAATGATTTAGTAATATAATTATAAATTTTTAAGGAAAGTTAAAACCTTTTAAGTAGAACATTCGTTTATTCATACAACTAAAAGCCTTGATGATTTTTTAAAGAATTATGATCAGTTCACAAAGTTTAAGAGATCCTCTTTCTTTAGTTATTATCTTCTAAGTTTTGGTTCGAGAAAATAAAGGAAAGAGAAAAAAAAAGGAAAGAAAAGAAAAAGTAAGTGTTTAAAAAAAAATCTAAGATTATTTTGGAGATTTAATATAGTGTACCCAGTAAAAATTTGATTATTAAATTTTATGTTATGAGTAATTAAGTGTTCTAAGTATTTTTTAACTATTTATTTAGGTATTTTCTAAAATTATGAGAAATGAGTAAATAAATAAAATAGGACTGATTAAATTTTACTACTTAAATAATGAAAAATAATCCATTAAGCACCAGTGCCTAACACATAATAAATAGTTAAATATGTGAGAAAATTCCATGATTAATTGTAAATAATTTTAAATCTATAAATTACAGCGTCAAATGACATTTGTCACCTAACATGAGGTGATATCAATCACCCGCTAAATCATCACTCCTTATATAATGTAGCCGTTGAGGTTTCATTTATATTTATTTATTTAAAATAGCCGTTGCGAGATTAGTATAACAATTGCACGTGTTCTAAACTTTTTTATATTTTTTTCCTCAGTTTTCTATGAGTTTAAAACAATTCCATTGGATAGATCGAAACATCTGGTCCCACGTTACTAACGTGTTTTGATTTTATTGGGTCTTAAGCAAAACTGATGCATCATGGGCCATGGCTCATGTACCAAAACCAAAGCATATTCCCAACAGAACTAAGAACTAGAACCTAAAATGGAAAAAAAAAAAAAAACTATAACTCCTTATTTCCAAAGAAATAAAATAAAAATTTTAAAAATTAATAACTAAATTCGGTCTCAGGTTTAGTGGTCATGGTCCACAGGCTTACGTTAGCATCTCAGACAGGCTTATTTCTTCAGGCCCTAAACACGCCCAGATATTAACACGTGTCATATAACTCTCCCGCGTCGACATCTATCCGTTAACCCTACTCTCTGTCTCTCTCCGCTCTCTCTTTCTCTCTCTTCTTGCTGTAATTCTCTTTCTTTGAATCGAAGGAGTGGAGAGAAACCTTGAAAATTTAAAAAATAAAAAAGAGGTTGAATTGCAAGATAAATTCACAAGAAAGATTACAAATTTCAAATGGGTAAATTGTTGTGCGACTCCACGACCGTTGCTGGGGAGACATTTCAAACTGCATCACCGACCGTAAGTTGGAGAGACCCGTCGCCGGCTGTCGATCTTGTTGACCAGTCAGTCAACGTAACGGCCTCGACGACATCAATTGGGGTCGCCGCGTGGGGGGAAGTGATAGGTCTAGAGGAGCAGCAGAGGCGGCATTTGGAGAGGCTCCACTCAAAGGGGGTTCTTTGGAAGCACCCGGAGGACCAGTCGCGGTCGATGGTGTTTAAGCTTTCTCACGGAGGAGACGTGTCGGCGGATGGGAACTGTCTTTTCACGGCTTCTCAGAAGGCGATGATGGCGCGTGAGGCGGACGCGCGGGAGTTACGGAGGCGGACGGTGAGGAGGTTCTTGGAGGATCTCGGATCTGTGGGTGAAGAGCAGAGAAAAGTGATAAATAATGAGATTAGGCACATGTACTCACCGGATCTGAAGAACGGGTGGGGGATCCACTTGTTCCAAGAAGTCAAATTGTTGGCCAAGAAAGAAGATCGGGTCGGGTTAGATTCCGCAATCGATGAGCTCGTTCAGCTAGGCATGCAAAGGTACTTTTTTTTTTATTAAAAAAAAAAGGTTATATTTTCTTTACATGGGAGCTGATCTGTTGTTTGGGTTAGATTTGGGGCTTAGGCTGTCGGTTTGTTTGATGGGAAAATCTTGGAAAAGGAAGTTACGATAAAATTGAATTTTTTGGCGATTTATTAACCTTTTTTCTCCTGTTATTTTAAATGGACTAATTGTAAATATGTATTTCTAGAAACAAAAAATAAATAATCATTATTTTTGGTCAATAAAAAGTGAAAAAAAATTAACTGGAAATGGATTAATTTGTATTATTTCTCATTATTTTCTTAGCAACCAGAAATGAGTTTTCTTCCCTCCTATGGGTTATCATTTAGTTAATTTACGCACTTATGGTTCGTTCAATATCCAGAATGTCATTTTGATTGCTGCAGCAGCTAGTTATTATCTGTTTTTTTTATTATTTACCTTTTTTTTATTGAAGAGAAATGGCGGCTGAATCTATATACAAAGAGAGATGTATTCCTGTGAGTGATGGTCCGAGTTGGGCCAAGTACATGTTGATCTCTGGTTCACATGATGATGAATATGATATCATCACTTTGCAATATACTGAGGATGGTTTATTATCCGTAGATGAGAACAGAGAAGGCCATGCTGCAGCCTTTGGAGATGATATAGCTATCGAATGTCTTGCTACAGAGTTCAATCGAGAGATATATGTGGTGAGGAATTTGTTGCTAACTCTGAAATTGTCTTCTCCAAATCTTTTGATTTTTGGGAGTTCATGCTTTTTATATCAATTACAAGCTGCTATCTCGAATTTGGTTTCACTTTGTTGGTTAACTCAAGTTTGACTCTGGGGCTACTGAATGTTTCTTGTGTGCATACTGTATCAGTATATGTTTCATTAATGTACATGCTACTGGAATTAGAGATTTGATATTAATTTAAAGGAAAAGATTCAAACTATACCCACAAGTTATTTACACAAATGAAATTTGGCTACTGGAATTCAGTATCTACAAGTTCAGTCACTTTGTAATCGATTGTTGCTTTGACATTTGAGCCATATCTTGTTTGTGTTTTTATGAAACCTGTTCTTAGATACTTACCAAAAAAGAAATGCTTTTCAGTGTTCTTTCCTCACACTGCACAGTTTGTCGCAATGACCACCTCTCTTGTTATTGGGCCTCTTTTATGAAGTCCATGGCATTGCATCTTTTCTTATCCGACAAGAACCTCTTTTCTCACTCAATTATTTAGCAGTTCCTTCCTGTATAGTTTGGATTTCTTTGGCATGTTTCTGTTAACAGCATCAACTGTAATGGCTGATAGCTTGTTTCAGACTCAAACCTGTTTTCTCTTGGTGTCAACTTAAAAGTTGCCTCCTCATTCCTTTTGAGTACTTCCCATTTTTCTATATTCTAATATTCAGTAAAGCACTCGCTCACAGCTTATTTCACTTTCCCCCTTGTGTTGAATTTCTTAAGATACTATAGTGTAATGATGTGAACTTATGCATTTCACTAGGAAGTTTGACCCACCCTCTAACTTTGTATTTATGAGTGATACGTGAAAAGAAAGTTATTTTTATCTCATTAAAAGTGCTGTGATTTTCTGTGGAATCTGGAATATATAGTTTTGTGGTTTTGCTCTACATTGTTGAATCAATTGGGTTTCTTTTACTTTATTCTGTAATATAATTTCGCATGGGAAGAGTTCCTGCTTTTGCTTAACTTGGCAACGAGAGGCAAAGTTATGTGAACCAAGTTTTCTTGTCTTACTTATGTGATTACAGGTGCAAGCGCATGGATCTGATGCGATGGTTGATGAAGAAAATTGTGTCTTTTTCCTTCCACATCGTCCGAGGAGTGACATTTGTGAACCTCCAATTTTCCTATTCATGAAAGGAACAGGTAATTTAAGTTTTTTGGTCTTTAACATCTCCACTCTGTTGATTCTTGAACATCTCCATTCACAACTTGAAGTATTTCCTCACATACAGGCTGGTGTGGTGCCGGAGCTGATCACTATGAACCATTGATTGCCAATGCTTGTTCGGTTGTCTCCCATGAGAAGGTTGCCATGGTACTTTAGAGGAGAATAATCATACATTTTTGTGGCCTAGATTAGAAGTAGAGCTATTCTTTTTCGCCCCCATCCGTGGCTTGCAATCTAGTTCTCCTGATTCTTTATGGAGTCACAGTGGGAGCTTCATGGCGTAGAGTTAAATTTTTGTGTCAACATTTTTTAGAGTTGGTCATCAATGACTCTGACTTGCAGGTTCCGTGCCTGCTCTTAAGCAACCCAGTAGTGTTTCTGTAGTTTTTTTTTTCCCTTTTTTGTGCCGGCTTCTTTTATTCTTTTTGAGTAATTTTCTCTTGGGGGGTGCTTGTACTGTCTTGGTGCTATTTTGTGGAAGATAGAATAGTTACCGTTCCTGTTGTATTCTATGCTGCACTTCGATTAAGTCTATGAGAGAGAAATGTCTATTTCAGTTAGCCAAGTTTTTATATCTATCTTATTGTTGTTTTGTTTTTGAACAAGAAAGTTATATGTTTGGCTGTTTGCTATGCCGATCAGCCCGATCCTGATCCCCTATTTTCGAGCGAATTCCTAAATCCCAGTCCCGTCTTGTCTTGTGTCGCAAAATTCGGCCAAGAGCCGAGAGGGTAATCAAAAGGGATGGCAGAAAATCTGGATCTGTATATTAAAAAATGTGGATGTAGATCTAATTTATAGGATCCATATGTATCCGGATAAAAAAATGAGGATGTCTGGATTCATATTTTTTTATTTAATTATTAATTTAATTAAATTTTAATATAAAATATATATAAGTTAAAAGTCTAAAAGAGTAAAGTTGTGATATTATTGAATGTTATATATGTTGAATTGTTAATTATTAAATTATAAATTTATAATTAGATTTTATTTAATATTATTAGGTAAATTATGAATTATATTATTTTTTATGTTTAATTTATGTTGTTGTATATTTAATTATGAATTATGATGTAAGATGTTATTATATGTTATTCGTGTTGAATTATTAATTATTGAATTATAAATTTATAATTATATTTTATTTGGTATTATTAGATAAGTTATTGAATTTATATTATTTTTATGTTTAATTTATATTGTGATATTTTTAATTGTGAATTTATGATGTTATTATATGTTCTTCATGTAAAATTATTAATTATAAATTTATAATTATATTTTATTTGATATCATTATATAAAATATTTAAATTTTAAATTATTAAAATTTAATATTTACGGATCCGGATATCTGAGATATTCATCTGTAATTCGTGCGGATATTACCCATGTCCGGATTGCATATATTTTGACAGATTCATATGTGAAATTATTAATTCAGATTCGGATATACCCAAATCCGGATCCGGAGCCCAATACACTCGCTGAAAAATCACTCATCAAACGTACTCGTCATGTATTATATATTATGCCGTAAAAAATCAACGCCACAGTTGTAGCATATACAGGGAACAAACAGCGGTTGATAACGTAACTTTTGAAAATCGACCAATTGCTTTTGTAAATTTTTTTTTTAAAAAGTGACACGTGGCGTAATATAACAGGTGGGTACATTTCAGTGTGATAGACATACAAAACACACTAACATTACGGGTAAACACGTACATATACAGTCCAAAGCTAAAACGACCTAAAATAAAAAATTTGAAAACCCTCATTTGACCTGCCTCTGCTCGCCGCCTGTGCTGCGTCGGACTGCCGCTTCGCTCTTCCTGGCAAAAGGTTTGGGCTGCTTCTGCATTTTCACTGTTGATTTATGCGCCGACTGGGACAGATTTGAAATTTCTAAGATTTAAAGATTTGAAATTACTCTCTTAGATTCTGTGTAGAGTGAAATACTTACGTTGATTAATTGATGGCCAACCATGTTCTGTCAAATGTAAAAGGGTCAGGGTCATGATTAATTTGATCTGATAGCATAGGTTTCTTCATTTTACTTAGGTGAACTACAGTTTACCCTGTACTTAGAACGACAGTCTTCAATTTATCCATCAAAAGTCTGAAAACATTAATTTGCCTTTGTTAACTGTTAAGAATTCATCTCTTGAACAAAAATGGGGTAAGTTGAGGTTTTTGCACTTTTGGGGGATAGATTAAATATTGGCGTTCTGTCGGGTAAATTGAAGTTTACTCTTTTAACTAATTTTGGAAGTCAGAATCTGTGGTCGTGTCTTATCTTGCCTGCTGCATAAAAAGACGGTTAAGCCAAGTTGCGAAGAACTGCTTTTCTTACAATTGTGTCTTCATTTGAATAATAATCACGAAATGTGATTCGTCTTTACTAATTCAAGCCATTAGATGCTGAAATCTGTATTTGTACTGAAGCAGGGATATGGTTATTCCTCCACCTCTTAGGCCACTCAAACTTACCAACTTTCTGAAGCCATATGTCCTGAAGATGCACTTCACTAACAAGTATGTGAGTGCCCAAGTGGTCCACTCACCAACAGCCACGGTGGCCTCGTCTGCAAGCTCACAGGAAAAGGCCCTGAGGTCTACCATAGGCTGTACTCGGGATGTTGCAGCTGCTTCCAAGATTGGGAAATTACTAGGTGAGCGGCTGCTTCTCAAGGATATACCTGCTGTTTCTGTTTTCCTTAAGAGAGAACAAAGATACCATGGAAAAGTGAAAGCCGTTATCGATTCTCTGAGGGAAGCTGGTGTCAAATTGCTTTAGATTCACCTTGCCTAAACGATTGTAATAGTTCCTGCCTATCATTTCTATGAATAGTTCCTTGTGGTGATGATTCCTGCCTATCATTTCTATGAATCGTTCCTTGTGGTGATGATCTATGGAATGATTTTCTGGTGGGATGTTATATGTTTTTCATGATTCTGAGTTCATTTGTATTCAATTTGCATTTACAGACCCATTAAGTGTTTTCCAGGAACTTGTATAGTTAGGTTGTTTTCATTTGAAATAATTCTTTGTACCCTTGGATACACATGCAAGTTAAGTTATATATGTGCTACTTTTTGTTCCTTGTGTTAAATTATTATAACCTGAAATAGTGAGTTAAATTTTCATCATTCAATTCACTAGTAGATTAATAAGAACTTAAAATAGTAATTTTACAAAGAAAAAAAAAACTTCAAATGGATATCATTAGATTGGATAAATTCGGTGGATGAAATTTTAAGTGAAAAATGAAAGGGAACCCCACCCACGTTTAGCTTGATATTGCCCACCATTTGCGTGTAATGGTGATTGGCGATTGTGTTGGGACTTCGGGGATCTTGAAGACAGCCTAAACCTGTGATATTTACAAACCTACCTTTAGAGTATCATTTTATTATAAATTGGCCCTTATGAGTCGTTAGGCCATTGTGGATCTAGGTGGAAAAAATGCTTCTTACCCCTCAATGGAAAAAGAGAGAAAAACAAAAAAAAAAAAAAAAGAAGAAGAGAGTGAGAGAGCTCGTAAGTCGATGTCCATCGGTCCATATAATAATATTAAATGGTATTTATTGAATTTGATTTTTACATCCCATAACGAAGAAAGAGAATAAATAAATATCAAGATGTTTTTATAAATGCCTTCTTTTTACACAAACATGTGGCAGAAACGTAGTACTTAATTGACGAAAACATAACTTTTGTTTAATGTTAAAAAAATTTTCCCTTCCCTCTAAGGACCTTCTTTTCTTAGTAGCTTTACCTCCAACTCCAAACACACTTACTCCATCCCTTTCTCTCGTACATTAAGTAAAGGATCTTTTCATAAAGGGGTATGAAAAAGATTCCTCCATTTTACAAAAGCAATATACCCATTCACTGAACCTTCATTTTCAATATTGTATTTCTTCATTACGACCTGTAAATTGTACACACAAAACTTTGCCTTTCGCCAGCCCTTTTTTTATTTGGGTTTACTTTGCTTTTGATTAATTCGGTGTCATGTTTATGTGGGGTTTTATCTAAGTGACCAAATCGTTTGGCAATGACTTAATAAACGTAAATGTAATGATTCATGGAGTTGTGCGTTTCCTTTCCAATCACCTTTTTCTCCATTTAACAAACGTGCTATACCTAATCCTTCAATAATGAAAGAAAACAAGCAAAGCCAGTTAATTAATGTGAAAGAATGAATGCCAATTGCCATTTTTTTTCACAAAACTACTAATCTCTTCCAATGTGCTCCCATTGAAGGCAAGATAATTTATGGCAATTTATAATATCTCTACGTTTCTTTTAATTATAAAAATCCTATTTTAACAGCTAAGTTGTCACAAATAAATTGTATTTAACACTAATTTGAGAATTAGTTTTGCCCGTAAGAATTACAGACAAAATTCAAAATAGAAAACCATTAATAACAACTTTAGAGACCAGATGGAGGCTAGTTAGAGAATGATTACACTACAACGTAAGTTATCTGGTAAATTGCTTCCACCCCTAATCTTTATTTTTAATCATTAAACTTCTTTTAAGTTTTTGTTTCCGTCCCTCAACTTATTATATAATATCTATACTGTTGTAAAACTTAGAATGTTAATAATAATAATAATGAACTAAAAGTTTTTAACGTAAAATGGGAGAGTGTTGTACCAAATAATGTTGCATTGTAAATGTACCCCGGCTAAATTAAAATTTTTTTAAAAGAACAGCCTAAATACACAAATGTTCTCAGCCGGCCATGACTTTTCATAAAGTACTTAACAAAAGCAGCAAGCATACTTGCCAAAGTGAATCTCACAAAAATATCCCACAAACTTTTTTCGCACCTATATAAATCACATTTACCTTCCACTTCTATGTTCAGTCAGCTGATGCGTGAATCCTCAGCTATAAGTATAAGTTGCATATTTAACCAAGTACCTCTTTCAAAGTTTCCAAAAATCCCCTGTGAAGCAAATATTCGTTACAATGGATTCAATGAAGAAGATTCAGAAAAAGGGTTGCTGTTTTTACAATCTGATGCTTTATTCTCTGACAGGATTGGCATGCAGCGTATTTTGCTGCCATGCTTATAGCTTTTGTTCTTTGAGTGGTACTTATTGCGCCATGAAGCAGTTTTTGTTTATATATGTTCCTTATATTTGGTCTTCATTTTCCAGCCCCAACTGCTTATTCGTAATAGCCAATGTCATCATTGTCTTTCTTGTTGGAGAATCAAATTTTATGGGCTCTTCTGGAAATTCATCATCTCCAGCTACTGACCTTTATGACGAGTATGTTCAAAGAAGCAGAACAAGGCTCCGAGCCAGAGTAGATGCCGAGAAAATAGACGAGGAAAAACCGCATGAGCAGATTGTTGAGCACAGCGTGAAAAGGGTTCATCAAGTTAAAGACGTGAACAAAGAAAAACAGGCAAAATTTGAACAAGCGAAAGAAAAAGATGATGAAGATCGGGAAGAGGATGGATTGCCGGCTGAGGAACTCAACAAGAGAGTTGAAGACTTCATAGCAAGGGTTAACAAGCAAAGGTGGCTTGAAGCAAAATCATTAATTTGCTGTAAGGCATGAACAAAATATTGATAATGAGTAAATTAATTAAATTTATTTATATATATATATATATATGAATTTTCAGTCGTAGAAATTATTTGTAGGTTTTGTATAACTATGTAGAGACTATATTTCTTTTTGTTGTTTTTGTAAGATGGAGAAATTAAGATCCTATTCTCTGAGTACAGATCGTAATTATATATTTGTAACCGTTAATTAATATTCTAATAAAAATATTTAAATTTCAATTGACTTTCGTTTTCTCTTCCTAAATTGTTTTATTTCAAGCAAAGAGAGAATTGATCTTTTGGTGAAATGAATTACAAATTGAATTGTAATACTTGACCTCTCAATTTATTCACTAATACTCACTTTTCAATTGATTCTTATCTATTTATAAAATTAAGGGATCAAATATCATTATTCTTGTAAATTATAGTATGCAATAATGCTATATATCCTAAATTTTTTTATTCCAAATAATTATCTTAAATGATGTGATATTCATCAATTGGTTGGCCAATCTTTCCACTCCTTTCAATTATTTTGCCAGTTTAATATTTATCTATTTTATTTACGGGTCATATATATTATTACTTCTTAGTCTTCTTGCCTATTCAACAAATATTAGTACCAAAGGGTGAAAAGTGGCTTTATTATTAGTTATTTACTTTTAAGTACTATATATATTTACGATGTAATATATAATACAATTTTGACATTTGTAAATAAACTTTTATATTTTCCCATTTATCAAACTAAAAAACGAAAAAAAAAAAGTCCTAGCTTGGGAAAACGGAAAATAAACCCTTCAGTCAATTTTGCATCTATTGCGTTTTGATTTATAATAGGCGGTTTAATATATTTTATTTGACATGAGTTATAAAAGTAATTAATCAATAATTGAATTAAGATATTTCAATAAGCTCTTATATATAATTAACTGTTTAATGTGACTTATCTAAGTGTTTATGTAATTTCATAAGTTCTTTTCAAAAATTTTATTGTTGTTTGAGTAAAGGTTTTGAAAATTAAGTTATATTACCTTTACTAAGAAAAACTTAAATTTTTAGTTTTTAAGAGTAAGGTTGCAAATCTTTTTTAAAATGTTAAAATATCCAAAATATCTTTTACTTATTTAATAATTTTATTTCATTTATTTCATAACATAATTTTTTAAAATTTGTCTATTAAGGTAATTTTATAATATTTAGTAAAAACTCTCGTTTATCAAACAAACAATTAAAATTTTTTTAGTGAAACTACTATTTGTAAAAGTTCTACTAACAAAAACTATATTTAAATAAGCTCCATATGAATTGATATACCGAATAGAATCTAATATGCATCATCTTCAACATATAATATATTAATTATGGTGAACTAAACTATCGAATCAATCACTAAAGTTTACAAAATTAACAATGGTATTGATCATAGAGAAGCAATAGCTAATCAACAACTAATCATAATTCTTGTGCCATTGTAATAAGGAGTGGACAAACCCAACTCAATTTAATATACCCAACTCAATTTTATTTTAATGGGTTGAGGGGTTAATTTGGTCAACTTTTTTTTAATCTAATTAATAATTGAGTTAGGTTGGATTAATTACGATGAGCTCATATAACCCAATCCAACCTACGTAAACAATAATACTTATTTGTTTTAGAGTTAGTAAACATTCTAGCTGAGTTTATGATTATTAAATGACGTAATTATATATAATTACTTGGTAAATTTATTATCTTATAAGTATAATTCTAAAAATAAATAAATTTCAGTTTCTCTTTATTTTTTAATAAACACTTAGTAATACATAATTATAAATCACTTTTATTTTATTACAGGATATGATGCTAGTTAATTATTTAAAAGTTCATAATTTAGAATTCAAAAAAGAGATATGAGAAACTATAAATAAAACCTATAAATTTATTGTCAAATTTCTCAAACTAAAGCTCTTTCTCAAGTTCCTGAGAAGGAAAAATCTGTTTCTAAAGAAATTGTAAAATCTTCTCCTTCTAAAGCAGTTGTTTCCCAGGAAAGCTTTTCTTCAAAAATTGTTGTTTCACAACAAAAGCTTTCTCAAAAGTCGGATTGGTTTAGCAAAACTCGTCACCAAAACGTTTTAACCATTGAAGATGGGTTTTACCATACTGATATATTTCAAGCTCTTTCAAAGTTTTTCCCTAAAGGCTGGTTTTTCAAACCATGGGATTTAACAAAACCCCAGCCTTATTATCAAGCTATTCTTGAGTATACTGAGTCTGTCAAATTTAAACATTTATTTCTCAGTGAGTCTCATTCTGAGCCAGCATACTCTACTGCCACAATTTTAAAGGTCTTGAGTCCAAAGCAGTAGGGAGATCTTCTTCACAATTTTAAATTTTTCCCTGCAAATTTTGAGACTTGTTTAAACCATTCTCGGTCTTTCTCTTACTGGGATTACCAACAAGCCTGGTTTAACACATTTTTCTTACAAAACCCTAAAAAGACCAATTCCTGGTTATTTTTCTTCAATCCAAAAATAACCGTTCAAAGCCTTCCAAATTGGTTTCAACAATGGTGGAACTATTTTGGACTTTGTCCAGAAATCTTAACACCTAATGCCAAAACTTGTTTGGACCTATTTAAAGCTCATTACATTCCTTCTGAGTCTGAGAAGAGGTTTCCTCCTTTTCTCTGTTTCTGTACAAATTTCTTCCTTCCATGGGTTTGGATGTGGAACCTTCAGTACCACACTCAAGATGCCCAGCTCATTTTACAAAGAACCTTTAAAGTCAAGTGGTGGTCGAAATTCGACGAGAAGTCAAAGCTTTCTGAGCATATAGTTCAGAATTGGCTATTGTCAAAAGGCCTCCTAAAGCCAACTATCGAGCAGTCCAAAGCTCAAGCTACCTTTCAAGCTCAAAAGTCTCGAGCTCAATCCCTGCTCGCCTCGGCCAAATCTGAGGATGATTATTTTAAAATTATGCAGCAGCTCTTAGAGTCAAGGTCTCAACCTTCTATTGCGAGCTCACCAGACGAATCCAGCTTGTCAGGTGATGAAGAACTTTTATTTCCCTTGGGGATGAAAATGAGGTTAAAATAGTTTATTTTTTTTTTTTTATCTAATACTATACTGTAGATAAAATTTTCATGTTATAATATATTTATATTTAATTTTAATAAGTTTTATTTCAAGTTTTATATATTTTTAATTTTAATTTGATCTTCAAAATTTTAATTTGATTAACGCAATCTAACTTAATCCGATAATTTAATTGTTGGATTGAATTGAGTTGAATGTATTTACTGAGTTGAGTTTGATTAATTTCATCTTAATTTATCAAATAATATATTAAATTAAATTTTCATAAAACCTATAAAACCCAACACAATATAACTCATGCTTACCTTTAATTATAATTTATGTTTTTTTTATAAAAGATGTTGATGGTTTTAGATAAGTGGTATTGACTGCAGAAGGATCTAAGGGAGGTGACATTGAGTATAATATGATAAAAATAAATAAATATAACAATTCATGAAGGCCCAATATTGTGTTGAATGGCCAAAAGTGGACTAAAAAGCGTCCAATTCAATTTACTTTACCCAAACAATTACTAATATTACATGCATGGATCATTAATACAAAAAATGGTGTGATGTATATATGTTTTTAATATTACGGGTAGTAGTATAGTATAAATATAATATATATAATAGAAATTCATAATTTAAAAACTTAAAATAGAAATTACGTAAAAATTAACTTCCACAATCACATGTGAAGACTCGAATCTTCGATTAATTCAATAAAAAGTTTTAGTTAATAGATATTATTATTTACATAGTAAAATCATAGCCAATTTGATTCTACATCGTAGTTCTATGTATTTTGGAATTTAGCAAAAACTATCTTGAAATATAAATTCTATTGTAAAAAAAAAAATAGTACTAATATGATTTTTGTATTGACTTTCCATATAGTTGTGTGGTCATTTATTGTTATTGAATAAACAATAATACTATATATCTTAATTTACTTTAATTTTATCAATTAATTGATGAATATTACATTTGAGATAGTTATTTCATATAAAAAATTTTAATTAATTAATAAATATTATATTATTTAAAATATATCGCATTTCTCTCTAATAAAAACACGAATAAACTAAGCGCGAGTCATAACAAACACATGCAACTCGTGTGTTAAATAGTCTTTTCCTAAAAGTCAGCAATAGCGTTCCACATTGAAAACAATTAATTAAAAGCTTCAAAAAGAGACAAATTGCTATATTTAAAATATATCGATGAGGTTGGCAAATTATGCATGTATGTATTAGTAGTATTTGATTGAACTTTATTTATAATTTATAAGATAAATATTGTTGACACAAAAAGTAAATAGAAATTCATCCCTTTTTTTTTTAATTTTAACATATTTATTTATATCATGTATAATATAAATACGATTAATCAAATAATTATTAATTTAATAAGCCCTTTGAGTTTGGGATTCGGGTTAAGTAAGGCCCATTCTTCTAATCAACATAATTAACATCTAATTAATCCATCGATAATAAAAAAAGAAAGAAAGAAAAAGGGCAGCATAAAAAAGAATCAAACGCCATTTCTGATTTGTCTCCTCTGCTGACTGGTCTTGAGACTCAACGTGGTTTGGTGGCAGCCTTTCGGATATCTCAAGGGACTGCCCCTCGGTGTCTCCGAAGTAGTCTATTTGTGCCTTCAAAAACCCAATTGGTGCTTGCAGCTCTTGTAGCTTTTACTCGCATCGCATATTATTGTCTCCGATTGTCAAATTCAGATACATAATAAAAGTATAAAGAGATGGCAGCCCTGTCTTCTTCGACTCATTGTCGTTCCTCTGCTCACTCTCTTTCCGCTTTGACGTCGTCTTCATCTGTAAATGGGCTTCATCAGCGTATTGCATTCTCTTCTCCTTCTTCTTTTTTATTGCCACAACGGTTTCTCTCTGCTAAGCTCTCTCTCCAATTCCGCAGAAATTCTCGTCCCAATATGGTTCTTATGCAAGATGGTAATTGTATTTTATATTCTTTTGCTTCCATGTTTTTTACATGTTAGCTGCTTGTCTTGTATTACTGGAGTTCACATAATGGATGCAATGGACAAATTAGTAGGATGGCTTGCATTTGAATGTTACTTGTAACTCTTTTATAAATTTGTAAAGAGATTTAATGTGTCATTATTTTGGTCAACGTATTGAAAGCCAATGCAATATGGAACATCGGAATTGCAAATTTCATTTTTTTTTTCAGATGCTCATGCATATCTACATATCGAGATGTTGCTTTGATTCTACATCCTCCCTTTTGTGGTTTGTATTTATATATATATATAAACTGGTTACCGTTGTATAGGTGCTGTGGTCACAACACCCACCCATGTAAAAAATGAAACCCCTCTGAAGGAATCGAATCAAGGGTTGGTGTCAGGTACATCTTTGGAGGAATCTAATGATGTAGCTGGTTTTCATATGAATAGAGATGAGTCCACTGTCAGTATCACCGTAGTTGGAGCTTCTGGGGATCTTGCCAAGAAGAAGATTTTTCCTGCTCTTTTTGCTCTTTATTATGAGGGCTGTCTCCCTAAGGTTTCATATCAGTTTCTTATTTGTTTTAATCCAAGAGAGTGCAATTCCTTTATTATGACTAGCTCAACAGTGGTGTAACTTTTATAATGCAGCACTTCACTATTTTTGGTTATGCTCGGAGTAAAATGACTGATGCAGAACTTAGAAACATGGTTAGCAGGACTCTTACTTGCAGAATTGATAAGAGGTCAGTCTGGCTTTGTCCTTTTCTGTGATTTCAATGTTTAATTTTTCTTTGTAGGAAGTAGCAATGTCAGTAGTCTGATATATTGTGTAGCACAAGTTCTCAAAATATTTTGTGTTCTAATTTTTTTTTTTGTGGTGCAAACTCATTTAGATGTGATATGAGTTTTTTTCTTTGGGTTCTAGGGAGAACTGTGATGAAAAGATGGACGAATTTCTTAAAAGGTGTTTCTACCATTCTGGTCAGTATGATTCTCCAGAAAATTTTGCTGCTCTTAACAAGAAGCTGATGGAACATGAGGTGATTAGAACTTTGCCTGAAAATGTTTACCGCATTAGGAAAGTCACTTGACAGAATAATTCATTAGTTGGGGATTCTTACAATGTTGGTCTAGAGTTGAATCAAAATGCTTGCTTCCTATTTATTGACTGAATATGCAATATCTAGTCCTGATATATTAGTCTTAGAAAATGTCTTGTAAATTTGTAGTTTAGCTGGTCAAATCTCTAGGATGGTCTTACCATTTTTGGCTGATTGCTAGAGGATCTCATGCAATTATGAGTACAGGTCTGGTAGTAGGTTGCTTGTTGGAATCTGATGCAATATAATTTTGAGGCATCTGGTGGTAACCTGGTAGTGTATATTATTTCACTCTCACATTATCCTCAAATGCTATCATATAGACAGACACTGTTTTATGCTGTCTTTGGTAGCATTCTTCTTTTAGCGGGTTTGCTTCTTTTTTAACATTGAGATACCCTAAACAAAAAAATGTCTATTCCCAGTTTCATCTGATGTATATAAACTCTTCTCAGAACAACTTGAGGCTCTATTATGCTTGATATTGTTCACTTATGCAGGGTGGGAGGGTTTCTAATCGCCTCTTTTATCTGTCCATCCCTCCAAATATATTCATAGATGCAGTAAGATGTGCAAGCTCTTCTGCGTCATCTGGTAATGGCTGGACAAGGGTCATTGTTGAGAAGCCCTTTGGTCGAGATTCAGAATCCTCAGCTTCCATGACAAAATCCCTTAAACAGTACCTAAAAGAAGATCAAATATTTAGGTGAAGTTTTTCTAACCATTGTCGGTTCTTATGATGGAAAATAATATGGACCATAATCTGATTGGATGGGTTATTATTTCTACAGGATTGATCACTACCTGGGGAAGGAGCTTGTGGAAAACCTATCCGTTCTCCGGTTCTCCAATCTCATTTTTGAGCCATTGTGGTCAAGGCAGTATATCAGAAATGTGCAGTTGATATTCTCCGAAGATTTCGGCACTGAAGGACGTGGAGGGTATTTTTCTTTCTTTTATAGACATCTCAGTTTCCAATATGCATTAAGAGCGTATGATTGATTCTTTTCCTGTTGGCCTATAGGTATTTCGACCATTATGGGATAATAAGAGATATAATGCAGAACCACCTGCTTCAAATTCTTGCCCTATTTGCCATGGAAACGCCCGTCAGTTTGGATGCTGAAGATATCAGAAACGAAAAGGTTTTTATTGAAATACTGAATTGGGCTACATTAAGATTTTACTGTTGGATTGACAAATAAATTTATGAAATGTCTTCTGGGTGCCAGGTCAAAGTTTTGCGTTCCATGAGGCCATTACGACTTGAAGATGTAGTTACAGGGCAGTACAAGAGCCACACAAAAGGAGGAGTTAGTTATCCAGCCTATATTGATGATAAGACTGTGCCAAAAGACAGCTTGACTCCAACTTTTGCGGCAGCTGCCCTCTTCATAGACAACGCGAGATGGGATGGAGTGCCTTTTCTAATGAAAGCTGGCAAAGCATTGCACACTAGGAGGTACATGGAATTAACGATATCTTAATTCATCTATTTACTGTCTTAACTATATTAACTAATATCTGCTTGTCCCTAACTTTATTCCTTTTTTCTTCCTTTTCCAGGACTGAGATAAGAGTTCAGTTCAGGCATGTGCCTGGCAATTTGTATAACCGAAATTTTGGAACAGATCTTGATCGAGCAACAAATGAGCTTGTTATCAGAGTTCAGCCTAATGAAGCTATTTATTTGAAAATCAATAACAAGGTGCCTGGGTTGGGAATGAGATTAGACCGTAGCCATCTAAACCTTCACTATGCAGCAAGGTAAATTTTGAAAAATTCCTTGTAAAATGATGTATTCTGTCTGCAGAACATCTTCATAGATTTTTCTGGGATCCACGTTATGGTTAGTATTGTGGATAGTTTTCCTTGGCTGTTTGAGCATGTTGAAAAATACCCATTCTAACTGTTATTTTAATAGAAGTGGTTAGGCATGTAAAAATCTTTTTTGCCTTCCTTCTTGGCAGGTCAACAGTCAATATTTGCCTTTGATTTATATACAGGTTTCCATTATAAGTACTGAATCTGAATTGGTTGTCCTGTGCTTTGTAGATACTCAAAGGAGATTCCAGATGCATATGAGAGGCTTCTGCTGGATGCTATAGAAGGGGAAAGAAGACTATTTATCCGAAGTGATGAACTAGATGCTGCATGGGCTCTTTTCACTCCTCTTTTGAAAGAGCTAGAAGAGAAAAAGATTATCCCTGAGTACTATCCTTACGGCAGTCGTGGCCCCGTTGGGGCTCACTACCTTGCTGCCAGATACAATGTCCGGTGGGGTGACCTCAGTCTAGAGCAATAACTGCTATCAGTGATATTAGGAGAGCTAAGCTTATATTTATCATCCTAATTATTAGGCCACATTAAGTTTGTATTTTTCTATATTGTTAGATGAAGATAGCACATTGATAAATTTAACTCCTTGGTTTGAATAGGAGCAGGCACTGGAAGGTGTGTAAAGCAAATAGAGGGCATTAAGGAAGAGCAGGGTCTTTTCCTATGTGAGATTTTTTCATTCCACTAAACATCTGCTTCTGTAATATTTTCTTCGTCCTTCATCTTTCTTATTCCTTTTCTTCGCGCTTTTGGTTCCAAAGTTTTAAGAGCAAATAGAGTTTTCTATGTTGTCAGTAAAGTCCCCGGCTCACATCTTTTGTGCACTGCATTTACTTGTTTTCTGTGATTTCATTCACAAAAAGCTATGAAAATGTGATTGTGCTACTGTTTCTAGATATCGAAAGGTTGTTTTAGATAATAGTAATTTGTTACAATAGTTAGAGGAAAGTTTATATAATAATTCACTTTCTTATTTTTCATGAGATTGTACACAGTCTTAATATAGGGATATAAAAGACTTAAAAAAGAAAAAATAATTAAAGCAGAATATTACACTGATTTTTAGGAAGTAATAAATTTATATTTACACAGAAATATACACTAAATATATAAAAATTAAATCAATTTGATTTGGTTAACCTTTCAACAACCTAAATATATAAAGAAAATTAAATCAATTTGATTTGGTTAACCTTTCAACATAATTATTCTAAAATTTACTATTAAAACTGTTTGATCTGGTGGTTGATTTTGATAGGTATTGCTCCCTAAAAATACAAACATTCACAATATCATAAACAACTTGTCTTGTATAGATAACAAACTAACCAAACCAAGCAGATATGGTGTAAGTTGTAACAGATTGTCTTCATTTCCATATATTAAAGTTTACTGGTTCTACTAGATTCTTTTCCTAAACTATATATTAGGGATGACAAAAAAGCCCAGTCTGATTTTTTCGGGATTTATCCCGAACTTAAAAGTTAAAACTTGGGTTCGGGCTTTAATTTTTAGGTCCGATTAAATTTGAGTTCGGACTTGGGCCTTATGTGACCCGGCCCGATCATTTACTAAATTTAAAAAAAAAATTACACTGACACGCACACATGACACATCACAGATTGAATGAGTGTTTTTATTTGTATAAGACATGAGTGTTGATTTTTTTTTTTATGTTGAGTTGTGGAATTGTGTATTTTTATTTGTACAAGATATAAGTTTTTTTTTTTTTTTAATATTGGGTTGTAGAATTATGTAGTTTTATTTGTATACGATGAATTTTATTTTTTTTCAAATGACACAAGTGCAAATTAAATTTTGAATATAAGTTGTGGGTATGTTGTGCTTGGAAATAAATCAAACAATTAAAGTAATTAAACACATATCTGAGATACTGGGTAAACAAATCAAATAATTTAAATAAAATAAAGTTGAGATCTTGATCTTGACCTGACCCGACCTTGACTCGAATCGAGCCCGATCGAGTCCGACTCAAAATAAAATTATCGAGTTTTTCATCGAGCCGGACTTTTTATTTAAGTGACAAGGCCCGAATCCGATCCGACAAATTGTCATCCTTACTATATATGTGCAATTTCTCTCAAGAAGAAAGAATACGAAGCTCCCCATGGATTTTAGAGTGACTATGAATTGGGTCATGCTGTTGTTTTCTTTTGGTTTAATCTTCATGACGATTTGCCCTAACGCAGCTGAGGCAGTATTCGGCATTGTAATGCATCCATGCACTATAGATAAATGCACAGCTGCCTGCAAAGGAATCTTAAAAGACAAGTTCATGAGTGCTTCTTGCTACAATGTAACCGGTTGTTTGTGCTTTGGGTGAATTTCATCAAAGTAGCCAATTTGGTCATAAAAAATAAAGTGCTTCTATGCATCTATATATAGGGTATGTTTGAGATTGAGGTTGGGCAGTTGTAGATTTTAAGCTATAGTACTAAAGTGTTTGGTAAACACTAGCTGCTGTAACTTTTAAGCTATATTAGCTATGTTAATATGATTTTTCACTTGTATAATGTAAAATTTATTATGTTTTTAATAATTTTGTTAAAATTAATATTTAAAAATTATATTTATCACATATTATTAACTTTTATGTTATAATTACAGCTTTTTCTCCACAGCAGTTATAGCTTCAAAGTTACAGCACCTCAATCCCAAACATACCTATAGAAATATTTCTACATTTTGCAACTGCTTTTTCATGTTTTGTCCATCTATTATAATATATCTAAATAAAGTTGATGAGCAACGACTAACAAATGACGGACGAATATGTAAATTTGGTGTATGAGTGTTTTGTTACTATTCTCTGATCCAGTATCAGCATTTTGTCCAATTTCATAACCATAGATGAAGATTAAAGCAGTTACAATCAATAATCAACCAATTGCCATCAAGCTGAGACAATCTTTATGTGCTGTGCGTGCGATCAATGTTGCATGTTTATGACGCAGAAACAAATCATTTTCTTGCTCCGGGTATTTTGCGTCAATGAAAAGAATGAAGATTTTTTTCTAATTCTGAAAAGAAAAGCAGTGTTAGCTATTAATTACACAGCAAACAAATATTGACTGGAGAAACCATTATACTGTTAAAAGTAGAGGTTCTGATCACAAACACATAGGCAAAGGTTGAAACTTTTGCCATCATGATTCATGATTCACGAAAGCGTGTGAAGAAATAGAGGCGGTGGAGTTATTTGATTAGTAGAATCACACTAACTAATTAAAGAATTTAAAAGGACTTGGGTTGTGTAAAAGCAAGAACTTTTTGGGCGAAAGCTTCAAATTCAAGTGATAGAGGGTGGTGATATGTCAATGGCAAACTTGTCAAGGGACCCTATAATGTCTCCAAGAATGGCTGCACGTTTGAAAACTAAAGAAATGCAATGACTAAACACATAGCTCTCACCTACCCATTATAACAAGTCAATCTAACAAGTGCTATGTAGCTCACATGCACATCCGCGAAAGTTGTTTTGGCAGGCAAAATTAGAGAGATTTTACACTAGCTGGACATAAAAATAGCATCAAGTAAACTTCCCATGGACTTTTAGGTGATGGCAGAAGAAAAAAACTAGAGTTTTGTTTTTGTTTTTCTTATTCTGCCTTACCTACTTTACAATATTTCCAATCTTTATCAAGAGGATGGGACTGTCCGAGTGACCCATGTTTCATGATTGGCTGCGAAAAAATAAAGAATCGAAAGAAGTGTATGTAATGTGATGTAATCCCTCCATTTAAGGACCCACTTGCTCTCCTAAACAATCCCACGGCCATGACTCTCATATCTCATGGTCACTATACCCATTATCCTTAGCTTGATATAAAATACTGAACCCAAATGCCTCGTTCATGGAGACAAGCATGAAAATCCCAGAGAAAAAACTAATTTCAGGCACAATAGACGCATGATTGGGATAAGTTAACTTTTTTGTGTGAAAATATCTGTTGATTATTTGAGACAGTAGGATATGACATTTATTAATGGATAAGTTATCAATTAACTATATATATATATATAATTTTTTTTTGTTAACTGAATAAAAGCAAATTGTTAGCACTTAAAAATCTTTATTTAAACTAAACATTTAATAATAACTTTAAATTGAAACTATGTGGTTCCAAACTTTGAAATGTTGACGCTACATTGAAAGGTCAAGAAAGCATGTATTTTTGAGGTGGCCTTTACCAATCAAAAAAAAGGCCACTATTTTCCACTGTTCCCATGGAATCCAAGGCTTAAATCACCATCAAAGAAGAAGTAAACCCACCTTCTTCAATCTTCCCTCGAAAGAAATCATGGCAGAGAATAACAAGCCTGGTGAGATCAAAGATTTCCAAATCATGATTGCAAACAAAGATGATAGTACCAAGAAGTTGGCACCAAAAAGAAGCTCTACCAAAGATAGACACAAAAAAGTAGATGGCAGAGGAAGAAGAATCAGGATGCCAGCTTTATGTGCTGCCAGGATTTTTCAATTGACCAGGGAATTGGGTCATAAATCTGATGGAGAGACAATTCAATGGCTGCTACAGCAAGCTGAACCATCTATCATAGCTGCTACAGGAACTGGGACTATTCCAGCCTCTATGCTTGCAGCTGCAGGGGCCTCTGTTTCTGAACAGGGAAACTCTGTTTCAGCAGGTTTGCATACAAAAATAGAAGGCTTGGGACCAGGTGTTGGGTCCATTAATAGGGCCAACTGGACAATGATGAGTGCAAATTTTGGAAGGTCTCAAATTCCAAGTGGAGTTTGGCCAACTATAAATGGAACTGGCTCAGGGTTTATTCAAAATTCTGGTCAGTTGACTTCAAATTTTGGAAGTGAAAATTTGAGTGCAAAATTTGGGTTCCACGGGATTGAATTTCCAAATATGAATATGGGTTTGATGAGTTTCTCATCTATGTTGAGTGGCGCTAGCCATCAAATTCCTGGCTTGGAGCTTGGTCTCTCACAGGATGCGCATGTGGGGGTGATGAATTCTCAAGCTGTTAACCAGTTTTATCAGCAGATGGGGCATCACAGAAGCGCTTCGGGATCCTTGAATCATCAGCAACAACTTTCTGATGATTCTCAGGGATCAAGATCAAAGCAGTAGATGGAGTAAAACAGAAGAAATGGTAATGAAAATTTTGGTCAGAGATGTGTAGTATATAGTTCAGAAGCTAATCAGCCTCTCATATTTCCTGGCGTTGAATTGAAATTGGAGTTAAAAGACTTCAAAAGAAGTTGAATTTTTTTTTTCGCTTCAATTGAATTAGATTATTTGATAATGATTTGATCTTGTTCGTGTAAGAAACTTTATCATATGCATATGCAGGATGATCTATTCATATCCCAAGAGAAGAGAGGCCCAGAGGCAGGGTTTGATTTTGGTTACTAGAGTATTTCGAGGTGTGTTGTTATATTAAATACCCAGAGTGGCATAATTATGCATATTTGAATAGAGTGATGATTTTGTTTCTCAAAATGAACTTGGGAATTCTTATGAAGAGAAATAGGGTAAGTTTTCAGCACAAACAATTTTCCCATCAAAGAGATGCATACATATTTCATGTAGGTTTACCAATTGCCATTCAATGTTAATCTGGTTTTATGTGTTTTAATTAATTACATTTACTCTTGGATATCTCAATAGGCTTTTTGTCTTTCTTTTCTTTCTCAATTCTTTGGGTGAATGGCTTTTCTACCATCTTTGTGACTCTGCCCTATTGACATCCAGTGAAGAAAATCTCTAGATTCTCTACACACCAACTGATATTGCTTTGTTATGTATAAAGCATGCTTGATTCTTTAGACTCTTTCAGACTATGTTGTTGCCTGTCGTGGTGAGGTGAATACTCTTAGCAGTGTAGGACACTGGTGACTATATAGGCACGTAAAGACTTTAAAGAGATTAAAATGTACAAAATCTTCTCACAGATTTGGTGAAATGGCCCTGAAATTTAACAAAGGATTAGGTAGAGTTTGGTGAGTGAATATTGGTTTCAGCAAATCCTTATCCCTTCAAGAGCAAGCATACTCATGAACAGAGTCCAAAACCAATAAATAGCTTGGAATTTGATGATTTGACATCTTTTCATTCTATTCCCATGTTTTCGGCCTTGATATATTGCTAGGTTCAAGGTCAAACATTCACGCAGAAACGTTTCTACAATCTCAGAAAATTCTATAGCTACGAATTGCTTCCATCTTGCTCCGAACCAGAACTGTGAACTTAAAGCCGTTGCCACTTTTGACAGGTTTCTTATTAGTCTTTGGGAAATGATACCTAGACTCCAAAGATTTTTTGAGGAAGACCTTTTTCTGTTCTTATTTTTCATTTATTTGAGAACATTGGATATTATCGTTGGTCTGTATATTTCAAGGTCTGTGTGATGGTGAGAGAAAGAGAGAGAGAGAGAAGCTCGCATGCAGTGTTGATGGTGATAGAAAGGGACTTATGACGCGAGATAATGATTTTATCTTAATTTTTTTTTAAATAATTAATCAAATATATAATAATTAAGTTAATTTTTTTAATAATAATGTAAATTTAATTAATTATTAAAAAATAAAGAACGTTAAAAAAAATTAAGAGAATATTTTAGTCCGATATAAGTCTATTTCTTATGATATTGTTGAAGGTCTGTTTGTACTACCTAGGCAAACGTTCTTCATTAATAGGGTAGGTGTCTATGGTATATTTGATATTGAAATTGGGTAGTTATAATTTTTAATCTATAAAATTAAAGTGTTTGATAAAAATATTAGTTGTTATAGTTTTTATAAGATATATTAATTATATTAATATAATTTTTTACTTATACAAAATTTATTATAGTTTTAATAATTTTAATAAAATTATTATATAAAAAATATATTTATTATATATTATTAATTTTTATTTTATAATTATAATTTTTTATAATTTTTAAAATTTTTAAAATTACGACACCTAAACTTGAAACCTATCTTATTTTCTGAAATACAATGCAGTTATGCAGCGAGCCAGCGACCTATAAATCTGTAATTGCAAAGAGTCTCAGCGGCCAGCACAGGACACAAAAATAAATCCTTCACTCTTGTCTGGGTTTGGAATTGCCAATGAACTGGACTGGGCTTAACTTCTAAACTTGTCAGCCTGGCCCATTACTTCAAATGAAAATAGAGTAGGTTTTTTTACACCCATTAAAATTCTTCTTAAAATCCATTTCTAATGGAAATTACTTATATAGGCTAACACAAATTAATTCATTTCTTGTTTTGAATTGAAATTCAATTAAACCTTTTTGATAAATTATTATTTTAAAATTTTTTTGAACTCACCCATTCACAATTTATATTTTATACTTTAATTGAAAAAAAATTGTTTTGGCAAAAATTGTAAGAGTCTGGAGTTACGAAAATGTAAATTATATAATAATAAGAAAAAATATATGGTAAACTTAATTTTTTAAGATTTGTATGCAATTTAAAAATAATTTTTTTTTAAAGATAAAACCTTATGAGAATATAGTTAATTTTAATGTATGAACTTATATTTTATTAACTAAATTGAGGGTGTTTTATAAAATAAATTCAAAATGATAAGGATTTTAGTTCGTAAGTTTTGGTAGGCTAAGGCTAGAACCGTCCAGGAAAAATTTAAATAGTCAGAAGGTGGGCATATTGTTGGTAGTGTTTTGGACCACAGTAAACATAAGAAGATGAATTTGGATTGTATTCAATTTCGATAAAATTTTTAAAAATAATGGTAATGCTTTCCTTTCCTGCTGAAAGAATTCATGATCCCCCTTCGTTTTTCAGCATAGTTGTAAAAAATATCCGGATTTACAAATAAAAAAATGTGGATTCAAATGCTTAAATGAAGGATCTATATATTTGTATTCAGAAAAAAAATATATCTAAATTCGGTTAAATTTTATATTATATTAAAAATTAAATTTAAAAATATTAACTTAAATGAAAAATATCTAACCTAAGTCTTTACCCTAAATTTATTTGATATTATTAGTTAAATTGTTGAATTTATTTTTTTATGTTTGATTTATTTTGTATTGTTTTTAATTGTAAATTTATGATGCTGTTGTATGTTATTCATGTTGAATTGTTAATAGTGGAACAGATTTTTAATTATTGAATTATGAAATTTTGATTGAATTTTATTTTATATTATTAGGTAAATTGTTGAATTTATTTTTTTAAGTTTGATTTATGTTGTGGTATTTTTAATTATGAATTTATGAAGTTGTATGTTATTCATATTGAATTGTTAATTGTAAAATTATAAATTTATGATTGAATTTTTTTAATATCATTAAATAATTATTAAAATTTTAAATTTTAAATATTGCGGATTCAAATATTTGAAATATCCATCCGTATTTATGTGAATATTATCCACATCCGGATTCGCGTATATATATATATATATATATATATTTATTTATTTATTTATTTTATCCAAATGCTGATTCGAACATAAAAATATTAATCGAAATCTAAATTAAATACACTTAAATCTAGATCCTAGTCTAAATTTCACTAACCCTAATTTTCACACTATCAGTGATCCCCAACCAAAGGTGGGGTTCCTAATATATTAATGTAGGGTTCCTAATATATTAATGAATAATGACACATGTACAAACTAATGTGACATAAAAAGATTATTTATATAAAATTATCATGAGTCTACATAATTTATAAAAAAAATAATTATTATTATTTTTTAATTAATTTATTTATATCATATTAATTTATATATATTACTTTATATAAAATAATTTATAACTCTATCGGCGCTGGTTGATCTGATCGGACCCCGGACATGCGAGAGCCCAGGCATGCCGGCACAATAAGAGAATGAGGGAGCTAATCCGCTTGCTTGTGCAGGCGAGGACCGCTCTGCTAAGGCGCGCCAGATGAGCTTCGAGTTACTTGATTCTTTGCTCTTCGACGACCCTCACTCAAGCTCCGCCTTTGTTTTGCCCGTCGTTGTCTTCCTCCAGTTGACCCCACCCAACCCCATAGGCCAGGCCGAAAAAGGTTGCAATCAATTGCCCTTCCCGTTCTCATCAAATAAAAGACTACCATACACGCTTTTTCTTTTGTCGGCAAGCTACCCTCGCCTACCTCGAGTTGGGGCATTCAATCAATGCACCTGCTCTCAGAAAGAAAGAAGTCGCTATGATACCTTATGATCATTCCATTGAAAAAGTCTTTATAGCGAGTATGCCTATTTACAAGAGGACGACTAATATTTCATTGTAAAAGGGGAGAGGAGAGGAAAGATCATAGGAAAGTAACCATCAATGGCGAAAACTCTGCCACATTTAATTTAATGATAGAGTGTATTACGTGTAAGCGGTTCCCTCTTTTGTCGCAACTATCACAGGAATCGTAAATTAACTCTTATTAGTGCTTTAAATAACTGTTTTTATTCGTCAGAGTAGATGTAGATAAGTATTATTTATATTATATTATTTTAAGACACGAAATTCATCGCTTAGAAGACAAGACTTGCGAGCCCCATGAGTACAATATCACATCTTCCTTCTCACTCTCACAGGCCTGAACTATATCTTGACCAGATTGAAATTCGGCCAAGACTGCTCTAGTAGTTACGCTTCGAGAGAAATCCTTGTTCTTTCTCTTAGTATCGGCTTTAGCTAGTGAAGTTCCGGGACTATAGTATAGGGTGTATCAGAGAGAGAGCCCTTTTCAACCCTCTGTTTTATGCTGTAGGGGCATAGGAGTGCACTTCCTACACGGAAGAAATCGAAGCTCGAGAAGGAATACCAAAACCTAGTTCACTCGCTGAGTCTCTTTGTATCCATGGCTGAATGGTTAAAGCGACCAACCTATACCAACCTAATAAAGAGAAAAATTCGTAGGATCAATTCCTGCTGGATGCACTTGGAACGTTCAGTTCAATTGCTACTCACAAGAGTTGTCAGTATACTTAAAGAGGCGCTTGAATGCCCCACGAGAGACCTTGGGTTTCCGTGTATACACATTCTGATATAATTCATAACAACGTTATAGAGGCATTCACTGAGCCCGAAATCCTTTCCTTTCCTCCTTGACTCTCCTAACGTCGAGCGTACTAATTTCGTTTTGATTTTATTATTATTATTCAACAAAACAAAATATTAGAGTCAAAGTCAAGCATTAATAAATGTGAGTTGTCGTTGACGGGCGTTGATGTCTGCACGAGTGAGGAAATTGTTTTTGCCAGCGCACGACTGACAATTCACTTTGGACTAAGCGCAGGACCACGTGCCCAGTCTGGATTGGCCTTTCAACTTATAAGAAGCATTTTTATTTGGTAGTCAAACTTGTAAGAAGCATTAGACCGTCTCAATGCACTATATATATATATATATATATATATATATATATATATATATATATATATATATTTAATTATTATAAAATTTTTACATATTTTTTAAATAATTTTTATTTTTTAATTTATATGGATCAATTATTTTTATACTAAAAATAATAATTTTACTTTTAAATAAATTTAAATATTATTTTATTTTATAAAATTTTAAAAAATAAAAATTATAATTATAAAAATATACTAAATTTAATAAAATAAATAAATGAAAAAAAATAAAATATTAATTTTTTTATAATTATAATTTATTTAAAAATTATCATATTAATTTTTAAAATTTTTTATAATGATAAATTTAAATTTATATTCTTGTAATTAAATTAAGTAAATCGATTTACAAAAATTATTATTATGCTAATTTTTAAAATTTTTTGTATTAATAATTTTATTTAATTATTGTAATTAAATTAAGTATATGTATGTTTACAAAAATTAACATGAAGAGAAAAATTTCCTATAATTATTATAAACTTTCTTATAATTAAAATTAGAAAACTTTCCTATGCAAATTAAATTAAATTATAATTATAAGAAATTAACATATTTAGATTTTGATATTTATTTATTTTATTAAATTTAGGCTAATCTTGTGATTATAATTTTTTTTTAAATAAATAGTCTTTTAATTTATTTAAGGGTAAAATAATCATATCATAGTGTGGAAGTGGTTGATTGACGCATGTTAAAAAAGAAAGATGATTCAAATAATATGTTAAAATTTTATAATGGTTAGATGTACATATAACAAATAAATATAGTATAGTGATAAATTCCTATGATGAAATGATATGGATAGTGAAAAATGCAGGCTTGGATCAAGTTTTTAACTCGAGAAATTATAAGAGTCGGGTTTACTGTGGATCTAGGTTAGGCTTGGGCCAAGCATGAACTTTTACTTACTTTTTATTTTTTTAATTATTATAAACTTGAAATAAATTAATAATTGATCAATTGTTATAATTAACGATAGAATAAAAAATGTATATTTTAAAATAAAATAATAAGTAAAAATAATGAAACAAATAAAAGTTTATAAATTTAATTTTTAATATTAAGTTTTTTAATTCAATCGCTCTTTTAATTAATTAATACCTAAATGAGAGTTTAATATTATAATTTTAAATTTTTTGAATTATTATTAATATATGAATTGAAATTTTAAGTTTTTTTAAATTTAATTTATTATTTAGATTAATAAATTTATTTTTTTAAATAAATAAAAGACTTGGTTTGACTTGAACTTTTTTGCCTTAAACTCTTATCAGGTTCCATATATAAAGAGTTAAGCCAAAAGTCTTTGTAAATAGGTTGACTTAAGTCAATTTTTTTGGCCGCTCTTAATTGATTATTGAGTATTTGTTGAATGCTAAATTAGTGATTAAAATTATTTTATTTTATTTATTTAACAACTATTAATTTAATACTGAACGAAAATAGATCCTAGTATTCATCATTATCGTAAAAATAACATACTAATTACGTGTAATTTTAATTCCCGTGCTATCATCATGTGCAGCCTTTGAAACCTAACAGTCGGAGTCTTAATCTTTGCATGTGCGTATCATGTGCAAGACACGAAATTATGGCAGGTGGCATTTATTGCGCTGCAGCGCTGGCACTGTACTACAATGAACTTGATGCTCTTCAAATTCAATTCATCATTCTCTCGTATTGCCGATGCTTTATTTTTTGGTCAAACTCGCTTGGTTGACTCTGACCAGTTTCGTTTCTCTGTACATTGGCGTTCGTGGATGCCTGGATGGGATGGATGGTCGGTCAAGATCCTCTAATCAAAACCGCTCCTACGGATGCCTCAGCCTCAGTGATGATGATCGAATAATTGTCTGCAAAGAACTTGATCCGACGGTGTGGAAACTTTAAGAAATTTTACAGCAAAGTAGCCTTGATTATTCAATGCTGTTGGATGAGTATTGATTTTGTTCACACGCTGTCTTCCCAGCCCATCGGTGCGTAAAATGCCGAGGGTGTTTTGTTACCATTAATCTATTCCTCACGTTTGTGTGTGAATATGTATATAATCATTTTTTAATGATGATATGTTCATTTTATTATAGTAAAGATATTACTAATAAATAAAAAAATTATTATTTTCAATATATTAAAATTTATATTTTTTTATATTTTAAGTGAAGATGTTATTAAGAGACTAAAAAAATATAATTTTTGATATATTAACAGAAAAAAATATAATTTTTAATGTATTGAAATATATATATATATATATATTCCTTAAAATAAAAGCACTAAATATCCTTTTTCAAGAATGGAACAACTTTTATTTATAAAATCACCAACTGCTAGGTGTAGACATGAGTGGTACATTAGCTCCTGCGTAAAAATGGGCGCTTACAAGATATTACCACCACTGCTGTTTTGAAATTAAGCCACTACAACAAAGTTCCAAATGTACCTTAGGTGATATATGTATATATATATATAAACCTCATCCTCACTGACTACACAATAATGGATTCCCACCACTCTCTCTCTTTCTTTTATTTTATTTAGCATAGATATCTCTATAAGTAGAAGTATAATAAAAAATGTAGTGCTCTATTGAATATAAGTCAAAACACTCTAATTTGGTAATAAAAATATATTACTATGATTGTGATGCATGGATGATATATAGTAAAAAATGGGAGGAATATTTATGTAAGGTATTGAGAGGAAGATAGGGGGAATAAAGGCGCGTATGAGAGTAACGCTGGATTCTATACCGCAAGTAGCCAAACAAATAAAATCTGAAGATAACCTGTGATTTTAATAAGAGACTAAAATTTAAAAAAGAAAAAAAGAAGAGAGTCAAATAGAGTGGCCCATGATCCTTTACAGCTTAGCAGAATCCTACTAGATTTGGAGAGCTCATGAATGATTATCGATAGCTTCCTTCAAAGTTCAACCCGTGTGGTAGGGTGAAGGGCTGGCTACCCTAGTCCCTAAAGCTCCCTCACACCCCCTCCTCCAAACAAAATCCAACCAGATTTCATTTGATCAGAAGATAGGGTTCCCTAAAGCACAGCAAAGTCTGATAAAAATTTTTGAGAGAAATCTTCTAATTATGCCGTTTAAGGTGACTTCAACCTTAAGGGATCGTTGTTAATTAGCCCAATGATTGAAAGGGGCATTTAGAGATTTAGTCGCCATTAAACAATTCCTAAAAGAAATAATAATATTTATTATTATTCGCTAATATTATTAAATTGATCATGCACTTTTTTCCACCACAAAAAACAAAAAAAATGTCCAAAACATATATCGAGGTGACCTTTTAGTTGGGCTTTGGTCGTCGAGGGCATAGGCGGTGAAAAAGAGGAGCTACGATCGTTAGGATACTACTTACTAAGGTCTGTAAAGGAGACCAGACCTAAAAATTAAAGGGGTGCAATTAATTAATAAGAATGAAGGCAACATGGGCGTTCGTTCGATTTGAACAAGAACATCAACAAGACATGGAGCCGCCTTGTGAACAGCGCCCAAAGCAAAATGGCACAACCCACGTGGGCCCCACCATACCTACGACAAATCCGGTTGGCAGATGGGCCCATCCACGCGCTTCCTCTCCTCCGATTTTTTTTTTTTCAAATTTTCTATATAATAAGTAGTAGTATCATCGTTATCATATTTAGAGGAATTAATTTGTAGTAGTAGGCACAACACAATACAAGAAGTTCACTTTGGTTGGTTAAATGTAATGTAAATGTGTGATGTCCCTCCAAAACTCTTCGTCCAACTAAAGAGCCACCACCCCACAACAGAAATCAGAATCCACTGGTACAAAAAAAATAAAGTCCCAGAAACAACCAAAAAAAAAAAAACTCACCTCATATCACCACAATACAAAACTCAAAGTTCAATAGCTGTTGCTGTTTCTAACGCTGCTTATTTCTGTTACAAAGACTGAAATCTTTCTTCGAAAGCAAAATGGATTGCTGGTCTTCTTCTTTCACTGTTGACGACGAGTTTGAGAAGCTCGTTCTCCGAATGAACCCGCCAAGGTATTTCATTTTGTTTTCTTTAATGTTAGTTATTTGGGGAGTCCATTTTCCCAACCGGGGTTCTTTTGTTTTCTTGAAACTTATTTTTTTCTTTAGTTGAAATGGTGGAGCTTGAAAGGTTTTGGCTTTATGGATTTATGATTTTAATTTCTTGTTGATGTGGGATATTTACAGGGTTACTGTTGATAATACCTCTAGCAGGAAAGCCACTTTGATTAAGGTATTTGATTGAATTAAATTGGATTTCTTTTTTCCTTTTTTTTTGGTTTTTGTACGAACAATTCTCGAGAATATGCTGTAAAGTTTCTTTCTTGGAATTTTTTTTTTCTTTTTTCTTTTCAGGTTGATAGTGCTAATAAGCGTGGGAGTTTGTTGGAGGTGGTTCAGGTTTTGAATGATTTGGATCTTATAATTCGTCGAGCTTACATTTCTTCAGATGGGGAATGGTTCATGGATGGTTAGCTTTTTATTCTCAAAGGCTTTACTTTGTGTATTTTGTTCATTAGTTGTATGCGTTGTGATTGACTTTCTTGTTCTCTATGCTTCTTTGCAGTGTTTCATGTAACAGATCAGAATGGGAATAAGCTTTCTGAGGATGATGTGTCTGAAAGAATTCAACAGGTAGATCTGTAACACCATTCTCCATTTTCACTTTTCATTTCTCTTAAATTTGGAAAATAATTGTGTGGAGATCCAATGGTGCATTGGAACTGAGAGATGGATTTTCCGTTGATTTATTTATTTTTTTAATAGACACTCTGTCAGAGTATATTACATATGGTTCTCACCATTTTCTGCTATTGTTATGGAATCAGTTGTTGCATAGTTGTTTGTATGGTTTTACCATAAACTTTTCCTGCCTAATTTTTCAAATGAATCCTAGAAATAGTCTTGATTCTGATACATTCATCCTAGAAAATATAATTCAGATTGTTCTAACTTCTAAGTTGACGAATGACTCTTCTCCATTAAAGAAAAGGAAAAAAAGAAATTCATTAATAGGGTGCAAAACAGTGTCAATAAATTTTCTTTGGATATTAGATGTCATGGAAGGAACACAATTTGTCCAATTCTTGATAGGTACAAATAAGGTAATAAACGAAGTCACGTTGTACTTATTTGGCAGTAGGCTTCAATGTCTCGCTAGCAAGGTCTTAAACTTCAATCACATTCCTTAATGAAGGACCTGAATGAGTGGATGAAAAACAGATCTGACCAAGGTGAAGCAATGGTTTCTGTTTAATTGCACTGCAATTAGTTAGCTTCATTTGTCTTGGAGCCATGAGCATTCAAAGTCATGATAATCGTTAAATTTATATGTGTGTGCAGTCACTGGGACCAAGGACACGTAGCTTTCGGTCCTTAAGAAGGTCTGTGGGTGTCCAAGCTGACCCAGAGCACACAACTATTGAATTGACAGGAAGAGACCGACCAGGTTTACTTTCAGAGGTTTTTGCCGTTCTTTCTGACCTCAAATGTAATGTGATGGGCGCAGAAGTCTGGACCCATAATTCAAGAATGGCATCGGTTGTTTATATTACCAGTGAAGCTACTGGATTGCCGATTGATGATCCTGATACACTTGCTAAGATCAAACAGCTTCTTTTATATGTTCTGAAAGGTAATAGAGATAAGCGAAGTGCCAACACTGCTGTTTCTGTTGGTTCCACCCATAAAGAAAGGAGGCTGCATCAAATGATGTATGCTGATCGTGATTATGATATGAATTATGCAGAAAGTGGGTCAGCAAGTGGTCGATCCAAACCTCTTGTAACTGTAGAAGATTGTACCGATAAGGGATACACTGTTGTGAACTTAAGGTGCCCCGACCGACCTAAACTACTCTTTGATGCAGTATGCACATTGACAGATATGCAATATGTGGTATACCATGCAACTGTCATTGCTGAAAGTCCAGAGGCTTATCAGGTTTGTCCTCAAAATCTCAAGTTGCTTTTTTTGATTTCTGGTTGACTCAGTTTATTTTCATTTGAATTAAAAGTTTGGTTTTGGTTACCCTAGCATTCAGTAGTGAGCTGAGTCACTGAGAATTAGCATTTGGTATCAATTTTGAGGTGTCCTATATTTTCTATCTGCTTTCCAATTTGTTTAACAGGAGTATTATATAAGGCATGTAGATGGGAACCCTATTAGTTCTGAGGCAGAGAGACAAAGGGTAATTAATTGCTTGGAAGCTGCAATTAAGCGACGAACTTCCGAGGTAAAAACAAGGGAACCCTTTTTTTCAGATTTTAGTTTCAGTTGATTCATGTTTTTGATGTCATTTCTTTGTCTGTTAAACAGGGCATAAGCTTGGAACTTTGTTGTGAAGACAGAGTTGGCCTTTTGTCCGATGTGACCCGGATATTTAGAGAAAATGGTCTTTCAGTGACTCAAGCTGAGGTTACTACCAGGGGTTCCCAAGCTGTGAATGTTTTCTATGTGATTGATGCATCTGGAAATCCAGTGAAGAGTGAAACAATTGAATCAGTTCGCAAGGAGATTGGCCTGACAATGCTTCGTGTAAAGGATGATGCTTACTCAAAATCTCCTCCCCAGGAGAGTGGAAGATTCTCTCTGGGAAATCTCTTCAGATCAAGATCTGAGAAGTTCCTTTACAACTTGGGTTTGATCAAGTCTTGTTCTTGAGAAGTTCACTAAGTGAACTTGATCTCATTCAGAACCTGTATATGTTGGTTTAGTCTGCCTTTAGTTGTAGGATGCGACTCAAAACCAAATTGCACAGCCTTTAGGTCAATCCCTTGTTGATCTTGGGTTTGATTCTCAAACTTGCTTCAACTTGTAAAGCTTCATGTAAGTAGATTTTCGCTTTTGCCTCCTTGTGTTGGAAGGATATTGTAAATACATACATTACCTACTTTCAGATTAATTATTTGTTGTAGCTTTCCAAGTACTCATAAGCATACAGACAAGAAGAAGATAAAGGAAATGCGGCCGTGATGCCCATAATTTGCATAGGGATTAAGATTCCCTAAGCATATGGGCTACGAAAGAAATATGATGGGTTCAACGGGCAAAAGAACCTTTTGAACGGGAGAAAATGATGTGAAGGTCTTTTCCGAGTTTTGCCGCTGTTGGGTGATGGACAATTTCCAGCAACACCGGAATTTGTCACGATTTCAAATTGTGGAAATGTTTGTGTGCAAGAATGTCGCGGCAAGCTTTTATCATGGCCTTAATATTCTAATTTCTCTGTGCCTGATATGTATAGGATTGGGAAGAATTTGCCATGTAACACCTCAGCCTCCATAAATAGCGATCGATGGATGATTATTGAGCAACATATGACTTGACAGCAGCATAGGATATTAGGCAACAATGCTTTTCCAGACAGGATCGGGTTTGATTTGCTTCCATAGCCTACTCCTACAGTATAATATAGGGATGCGTTGTTTTCAGAAATCTCCTATGAGGTGATAATGATCATTCTAATATTTTAATCGAGCCGTCTAGATTGACTGATTGCAAATATTGGTTTAAGAAGTGCTTGGTGAAAAGGTTGGGACTTAGGGAGTGCATTTCCCACCGGATTCAATTGCGCAAAAAAATAAAAATAAAAAAAATAGTTACGTGTTTCGGATCAATATAATTTCTTCATATGCTTTGAGTTGGGTAAACCTCACTTTCCTCAATTCATCATATAGCATTAAAAACCGTGGCAACGTATCAACAAAAAGAACAATAGTTAAATTATAAAATAAACAAATAAATAGAGATATTCAATTTTTTTTTTTTTTGTTTTTGAAACTGATAATAAATAAATATTAAAATAGTGAGAGATGTGAATGGGAAAGGTGACAAGAATAAGTATCGAAGGCAAAATCATTGCAAATAATTAATTAGTTAATGGGCAATTTGTAAGCCAATGATAATGACAAATACCAATAATTAACTAATAATGATAATATAATGAAAACTTTTTTTTTTTGGGGACAAAATGAATCCAAAAAAATAAGGAAATGTTCACCGACAGAATCTTTAACGGGTTAAAAGTGCCGACGCGCAAACTCCACGCTCGCCGATGACCCGTCGTTTTCCACTGTCTCTGTCGTTTTGCGTCCTCTGTACACGTGGCGAGACAGGGATCACATATGGAAAGAGCCGCCAGCACGAAGTGGGGCTCACTTTCGACACCCGTCAGTTTCATGGTTTCCTGTCATCCGTTAGTTTTCAAAGGAATCCCACCTCGGGGCACGTGCGACGTTGAATTTTCACACAAATGTTGGAAAACCAAATCCATCTCATCGTCATTGTTTCGCTACGTATTACGTGGGTACACGGGAATGGGAATGTGGTCTCCTTTGTCATGGTTTGTTACCATGACCGTACGAATTAAATAGACGTGGAGTCAAGCTGTTCCATCAGGGGCTTTGGCCCTTTTTCACAGCAAAACGCACCGTTTCAGTTATCTCATTTACTTTCGATTTTTATGGGTGTATTAGTCGGTTTTTCACGGCCTCCACTCAACATGGATTGATTAAGTAGCAGAGGAAGGTGTCACAGTGGTCATGGTCATGTATGTGAGCATATTTTTAAATTTTACGGCCGTATCTTGGTCCGCACGGACCACTTAATCAGCTATTATGGCCGTATCGGAGCATATTCAAAATCCGGGACCAAATTTTTTACAACTTGAGGAAAGGAGGGAACTATTATTCTTCTTATAATATATTTAATGCGAAAATGAATTGTCATTCCTTCAAAAGCCCTTAACCCATCAGGATCAATGCCCTCGTTAATTTCACAGTTTCTCAAGCCTAATCCAAATCTCGGATGTGAATTTATAGCTAAATATTTTCTGGGTGAAGCTGACAGTACATACCAGTGGGCGACACTATCGTACTACTACAAGGGCTTTTTCACCTTGAAAATCACTTATCCAAACAATGCATATAGGGCTGATTTTTTATTTTGCACTTGTAGTGTGGATTATTCATTGCCCAGGTGGAAGGGTGGAAAGTGAAGTTGGATGGGGAGACCCCAACTTGACGAGCAAGTGGAACAAATACGATGATGGCATGCTTCCACTTGGACTTTGCCGCCGAAACTGTCACTCCCACAATTTATTTGTTGTGGAAAATGATCTTCACCTGACTTCATCTCTTATCTATCTGATACGTTTTGCTTTTGCTTCACACAACTAACTCAACTCTCCTCACAGCCCATTTGCCAATAACCTGTTCAGACCCACTAAGCTGTACAATTATCACTTTTCGGCCCTTATCCCTAACTAAAGTTTGAGCTCAATTTGGGCCACGCATTATGCACGTAGCCAATGCCCATATCATACGCACTCCATATGATGCCACTACAGACTCATCTAATCTTTAATGCCACTACTATGATTACAATGCTTCCCGTGCTTTGGTCAAATTCGAAATCATGCATCACACAATCTGATAAAGGATCTGCTAAAAATTACAGCAAGCTTCATTGCACTTCAAGGTACAAATCAACTGTATGAAATTGCACTCTTGCTATAACTAAGTATTTAATTTTCTCTGCTGAAATAAGGGACTGAAATAACTTCCAAATAGATACTCATTCAACAACAGCCCGTTAACCCCGGTAAACTAGTCCAAAATTTAAAAAGAGCAGGAAAAAAAACTAGAATTGATCAGCTTAGGCTTCAGACATTGGAAGCTCACCACAATCACTAATGACCACCTTCTTTCCAGGACGGTCGCCCCTGTCAGTTTCCTGTGACTCAATAAGCTTAACAATGTCCATGCCCTCCAAAACTTGTCCAAAGACAACATGTCTCTGATCCAGCCATGGTGTCTGCCATTTGCCAAAATAAGAAACACATCAATGTCATCTGTTGACCAGTGGAAATTACTCACAAACGCAATGTCAAACAACTTGTTTAAATCATCCAGTTAAATGACAATCTGAAGGTATTTCCCCTACCATAATACAACTTAACTAGTCAAATTAATGACAGCCACAAAAGAAAATGGTAGGTTTCTTTCTTCCGTTTTGAAGCTAAAGTAAATGGTAGTTAATTGGACAGAAATTCAACCATGGCCCAGTGCTGGTAAAGTCACTTAATATGAGGACATTCTTGAGAAATGATATTTAAATAAATCACAATCTAAGCCATTGTTTCTAATAAAAAACTACTTGCATTCCTATGCAAGGGAGTCTTCCAGAAAGTTTGTTAATTTGGACAATGGATGATGCTTAACATACATGATGAGATCAAGTTTGACACCAATTATTCAACAGGCAAAGGAGACAATGTCCACGCCCTCCAAACTTGCCCAAAGACTATGTTGTTCGATATGTAAGAAAGATGACCAGTCACAAAGATAAAAAAAATCAATGAATCATCTTTTTTCTTCTCTCTTCCTCACTGGGGCTGAAACGGGGAGCATTTTCTGTCTATTTTCAACAAAACATTCGTCTAAGGAGATTTGTATTCTCCAGAAAATAGAATGCTACAGTTCAGCCAATAAACCAGTGAATGCAAAATACAAATATCTCCAAAACGTTAACTAACTTTTCCTTTTACAAGCAAAGCCATTAACATACCTTGACAGTGCAAATGAAAAATTGGCTGCCATTAGTGTTGGGACCTGCATTTGCCATACTAACTACTCCTGGTCCAATATGTGACACTGCAAGACATTTTACACTTCAGAACCACACATGCTAATATAATGGTAGATAAATGATAAAACTAGTTTAACAATAAAACAAAATTGGCCATAACAACAAATCTTGAAGCACCCATCAGTATTCCCCTCTGAAATCATATATACTTGTCTAATCAACATTAGGAGAATGGCATAATCTTTTAATCAAACAGAAAAATTACAATTAAACATTCTCCTTATCAATTAGCTTTTCATCCACTCCCGACCCACTAAAAAGGCAAACACATGGGCTCTCTTGAGATGCAACAGCTGCAGCCTACAGGAACAACTTACATTTGAAGTTCTCATCTTTAAATGTACGGCCGTATATACTTTTACCTCCAGTTCCCTACAAAAGAGGTTAAGCAAAGAAAATTTAGTTGAACAATACGGAAAATCAAGCATATCTGACAACTACTTAATCTAATTCAGTGACGGAACTAAAGGGAAAAAGTAGAAGTTGTACAGGTTTAAAACATGCTTAGTGTTGATAAACCATATAAAAATCTGTAGGCATATAGATCAATTGTATTATATTACCAGTCATAGGGCGGGGAAATTGATAAAAGCTTTCGAGGACCTAGAAACAGCCGGAGACAAAGAAAAAGTCCCAGGTCCCAACGAATCTATTGAGAACATCAAAAGATGATCTTAAAACACAACAACAGACATTTTCAGTAGTTATTTAACCTACGTGCTGGAGGGACTTTTCTTTCTGTTCTTTCAGTTTTGGCCCTACAGAGTCAACTTGAAGAAAGCTAACAGATCCTGCTCGTGCTGATATATTTACCTTGTCAGACACTTCACACTAGATGAGAGATCTATTCAAGCTGAGATTTGTGCAAAAACCAAGTAGATCTGGTAGTAGCTTCCAATGAGGGTGTAATATAAAGGGGAGGAACAACAGATGTCCTTATTAAAGGTTTCTACATTCATGACTAACTCTTGCCCTCTTTTCATTTGAGATAATTCAAAATTCGTAAAAAGAAGAGAACAAAGGCAGCATGTCTCTTACACTGCTGAAAAAAGTGAAACAAAAAAATCTTGCTATGAAGCCATTAATAGCTCCATGCGGTAACCTAATCGGACAAGTATGTGACTTCTCAATTCAATTAATTAATTCATATATAAATTCTTAAAAGAGCTAAATAGCTGCAGTAGTTACGCTACACAATTAACTGGAGACTGAAGTATCTAAAAGTGTGTGAAAGCTCATACATTGCCTTTATCAAAGTCTCCCCCTTGGATCATGAAATCTTTGATAACACGATGGAACACGGAACCTTTGTAACCAAAGCCCTTCTCTCCTGATCAGATACAAAATTGATATCAATTATAAAGGACTCCAAAACTAGGTCAATCAAACAAAAAATAGAAACAAGAACATCAAAGTAGTGATTGATATTAAAGAGAAAAAGAAAATAAGAAAACCTGTGCATAGGGCACGGAAGTTCTCTACCGTTTGGGGCACATCATCACCGTACAATCCAATTACAATCCTTCCAGCAAGCTTCCCTACTGGATTCCCAATGCTCACATCGAAATAAACTTTATTGGTAACTTTCGATTGTAACTCAGCTACCTGAAATCAAAACAGCAGAATGATACTGGCCCATTGGAAACCATACTAGAGCTACCATATCTCAGCGTAAGAATTAGTTGGCTGCTTCCTTTACTCAACGAGATATATAAAGTCACATTCATTTCATATATATATATATATATATATATTCACATTCAAATGAAATTGCTAACCTCAGCAGTAGCCCGAACAAGGCTACGTGTACCGATTTTACTGGTGGGAAAATGAGTGTGACGAGGAACGGGAGTCAACGGACGGGAGAAGAAGCTGGAGCAGGATGATGAAGCATTTGATAGGAATGAAGAAGATTTTCTGGGTATCTTGATTGTATTACACGAGGGACTCAGAGCTTTGTTCAGTTGAAGTGGAGCTGAGACCAAGCCTACATTTATCTGCCAAAAACAAAAGAAAATAAAAATGAATGAATCAAAATTTGACCCAGAAAGACAAGGGATTGAATGGAGATGAGAAAGTACTTGGGCTGTGAATGAAGCCGCTGCCGCCATTGATGGAATGGACAAGTGTCTCAGAGTCGTCGGTGTGTTGGGAGACGCTGATAGATAAGAATTACGAAGTGTGGGGTTTTTTGGTTGGTTTGGTTTCGGCAGTACTGAATAAAATTCAAGTGAAGTTACGAGAGAACAAGATGGTGGTGATTCTTAAATGACGAGTTTGCCCCTGGCCCGCTGACGTCAAACTCTGGAAGACTGGAACATCCTCCCATACCTAGGTCGCCTACCCTTGATAAGAAAATACAGTCTTCCCAAAAAAGTAATTTCACATATATAAGAAAAAGATATTTATGAGATTCTTTTTTTATTGAAAGTAATGTTTATTTCTTTAATTTTTATTGAAAGTTGAAATATTTTTTTTTTTAACGACAAGTAAATATTTAGAAAATAACAATAAAACTTTATTTATTTACGAAAATCCCCAACTTACTTTTCTTGGTAGTGAATTTATATACAAGGTAAGCTGCCAATGGCTAGGCCAGTGACGCAGTTATTGAAGCCACTGATTCTAGCTTCGGTCCTCTCTCGATGTTCAAACCCAGCATCATTGTTGTTCAATCATAGACCATCATTTAGAGCCTCAGCTGCTGCTAAAATGGCGACCACCAGCACCACTGAAGCTGACACCAAACCAATTCCGAAGAAAGTGAAAATCATTGATTCTCATCTGCACGTGTGGGCATCTCCTGAAGAGGTGCGATATAGTTGTTGCATAATTCTGGCTGTCTGTTTACAGAAACAAACTGATTTCAGAATGCTGACAAAGTGTTGAATTTGTGTGAAGGCTGCTGACAAATTTCCTTACTTTCCTGGCCAAGAACCCACCTTGCCCGGACATGTTGATTTCTTGCTGCAGGTCTTATCCTCTATAGGTTTTTTCGTTGATTGAAACTGCAGTCTGCATGATTGTTTATTGTATATTTCGATTTCAAAGGATGAGTAGATTCATCTGCAGTCTGCATGAATGCTTGGACTGATTCCTTATCTCCTTGTCAAATTCTTTTATGATATTTACATGATGGATAGAAAATTCAAAATTCTTAATAATCCTTTTTATTTTGCTCTGTGCAGTGTATGGAAGAAGCGGGTGTGGATGGTGCACTCATTGTGCAGCCCATTAATCACAAGTTCGATCATTCTTTAGTGACAAGGTCTGTTGACATTAGATTTTTAGCAAAATGTTCAGTCTTTGTTCTCTTTGTAAGTAAACTTAAACATGACCACCACATACAACTTCAACATAACACGAATACATATGAAAAACTGACGTTGAAATTCAAAACCGAACCTCCAGCCATTGAGATGTTCTGCAGTTGATTTTGATGCTTCTGAAGCTTCTGTAATCAGTAGTGATGGTGTAGTATTTGTTTTGTTAGATTACAGACTCCAGGGACCAAAATCTAGTTTCACCTCCATTTAATTCATCTTTCTATCAAAGATGAAGGAATGAGAAGCTGCCACAGCTGCTGTCAGCTGGCAAAAACGTGGCAAGATTTGGTTTAAAGAGAAAAGTTGGACCAAATTCTAGAAACATAACATGTAAACATACCATCTGTTTAACACTCTTTCCATGTGTGATGGCTGCAAATCCACAGGAGTGAGGAGATTACATGATGCAGGGAGTGTGTCGATACGGGTGCATCATGTAACATGATAGAACTCGCATAGGGTCTAGTATCCCAAGTAATCAATCCTTTGTTGACCTTGTGAGGTGGATAGCTTATTAATCTTACTCATTCTGAGGTTCTTATTCCTCTACATTACACTTGTATTTTTGTTATAGATTAAGAATTGAAGAACAAAGCTCATATGTTGATAAATAAGAAGGTTGTAGTTATGCTTTCCCTCTTGCTGCTTACAGGATTTATAGCTAATCTCCTTATGAGAAGTTGTCTTTAGATCATACTGTCCTGACAGTGCTGGTCAAATGGTTTATGAACATGATTAAGAACTTCAAAGATTAATACAATTTATTATTGTTTACTTTCTATACCGTGGCCTTGCCCAATGCCATTATTATTATTGACAGTGTCCTGAAGAAGTACCCATCCAAATTTGTTGGTTGTTGCCTTGCAAATCCTGCAGCAGATGGCATTGGGATCAAGCAGCTAGAACAGCTCATCTTGAAGGTTTTTTAATTTTATAATTATGTGCATATCTCACTATTGATGGTTCTCTCAGGGAAATCATTCTGATATTATATGTTTTTGTGATAGGATGGTTTTCGGGCTGTTCGTTTTAATCCGTACTTGTGGCCATCTGGTCAACAGGTAATCAATTTGGTGTTAAAATTGTTAATTCTGGTCGTCATGACTTGATTTTTTTTAACTTTGCTCATTTATAAATTTTTAATGGGAGAAACTGATTTAACTTTCTTGGATGAAGCAACAATATTTGTCATCTTATCACTCACATTGAACCGATAAATGACAACTATCATTTCCAGTCCAAACACCCCTCTTGCAGCCAATTGATTCTTTGAAGAATCAATACATGTAATGACTTAACTGTTAATCTCCAATTTGAAAATTCTCATTCTATTAAAATATCAAAAATTAAGAATTCCATTCCACATGCATGGGATTGAAGTTAGTTGTGTAGCTCCACTTAAACCAGTGTTGGTATTTATAATAATTCATTTAGCATATCACATTAGTGAGATTCTCATCAACTGATGGATTCTCATTAATTTATGTAGATGACAAATGAAGTTGGGAAGGCAATGTTTTCTAAAGCAGGAGAACTTGGAGTGCCAGTGGGTTTCATGTGTATGAAGGTAAACAGATATTCCCTGACTCCATTTTGACCAGAAAGGGAAAAAAGAAAAATCAGTTTACTTTGTAATATTTGTATTTAGCTTGATCACCACCGCATCTTGATCTTCTTTATATGGAGCTATAACTTTTAAGTAGACTTGATTAAATTTATCTTGACCCTCTTGATAAATGCCACTTCAGTTTGATTGGCTGAACTGTTGTATTTCAGGGTCTCAATCTACACATTTCAGAAATTGAGGAACTATGCACTGAATTTCCTTCAACAAGAGTGTTGCTTGATCATTTGGCTTTCTGCAAACCACCATTGTGAGCTCTCTCATCATTTAACTTTGTTTGAGAAGCCTTGTAATGTTTGCCTGTGTAGCTGTGGTAAAGATAATATGTCCATGTGTAATCTTGTAGAAACGATGAAGAAAGTCTTGCCTTCTCAAATCTCTTAAAGCTATCCAGATTCCCACAGGTAGACTGCCCTGTATAAATCTGAGTGTTTGTAAACTTGTGTTAAGAATCTGAGGTGTCAATTATGATTCGGAAACTTTTACAGGTACATGTCAAATTCAGTGCTCTGTTTAGGGTGTCAAGAATGCCATTCCCTTATCAGGATCTGTCCTCTCCGCTCTCCCAAGTTGTCTCAAGCTTTGGTTCAAACCGTGTCATGTGGGGCAGGTAAATACTTTCCCTTTTGTTTATTTACATATTCGAAGAAGTGAAAACTTGCGGATATAAGTTTACCGTTTTGTTTCTTTACATATTCAAATAAGTGAACATGTGGGTATAAGGGATAGATAGGATCAAATGGTTATTCAGCATTATTTTTGCAGTGATTTCCCATATGTTGTTCCGGAATGTGGCTATAAAGGAGGAAGAGAAGCAGCATTTCTTATTGCCAATGAAGTACCTTTGTCTCCTCGTGAGTTGGAGTGGATCATGGGTGGAACAATCATGCAACTTTTCCAAGATCAATGGCTTTGAACAAAGATAATCCTTGTAAATGTCCACCTATATATAGTAGCAACAAACATATTTAGAAGGACCGAGTAATGCTTGCTTCAGATTGCAGTTCTTCAAAATCCTGCGTATCTAATTTGAAGCTCCATTTTTTCAAATCTATGCTCCCCCCTGGGATTAGTGATAGAAGTTACATAAGAAGTGATTATATTCGCTCCATGCCTACGCCTTCTAGGGTGATATTCGTTGGGTAGTGTTCCGATCCAAGAAGATTGGTCTCACTCCACGGGTACGGTTGCTTATCCCCTTTTTCATTAAGATTGGGTTGATGTTCAGTGACTGACCTTTCTCTTGCCTAAGAAACCGAGGCAATCTCGATTAAAGCCAATTCATCACCTAATTATTGATTGATCCTCCAGCCTCCAAGTAATGGCTCTTACAATTTACGAAAAACCTAAATGATCATATATGGCCGTCAATGGCGGATCAGATTGCCAAAGTAGCTTACAACAATTATATTACGCAGCCAAAATGCTGAGGTCAACTCTATCTAAACTTAACTACTATCAGCTCAGCTTTCCAAAGAACACCACATTTTCTAACATAATTCTATAATGCATTGATCTTCCCTCGTAAAACTTGTCTATACAAAAGATTATCCTGTAAAAATTCCTAGACCAGGCATCGCTAAGAAAAAATATGAAAAAGAGAAAAAATAAAAAATAAACAAGGACCCTCATCTGAACCTATACAAGTGGTTGGCTACAAACGGGCAAAACACAAAAATCCTAAAAGTAAAGTGTGCTAATCCTCTATTCGTTGTATTTCACCCATCATTATCCGATTGCTTGTGACTTTAAAGCCAAGGAGAGCAGGATCAATTTGCCTCCCCTTCTTTCCTTTCTTTTTGCCACCCCGACCACCCAGCATTCCATCTGTTGAGTCAGTCATCCCCACAGTTGTGTGCGTCTCTGGCATGACATTCTTCTTGGTATTGCTCTTCAGCATGTCTATGAACAATGGCTCTGACACATCAGAATCACTGCATGATGAGGTACGTCGGAAGCGCATTTCTTTCTTTCCAGACGTCATGTCTGAAACTTGGCTCACTGAATTACCCCCTGGATCTTGCCTTCCTGAAATTTCAAATGTGTTCCATCATCAGCAAAGATTTGTAGTGGAAGCGAAACTACATTTATACTCACAATTGTCTTCCCAACCCACCAACAATTCAAGATAAGTCCATATACAGAATGAAAGTACAAAGAATCGGCATTCAAAATCATCACCTCCTTCCAGCCTTGCCCCATCCCTTAGAAAAATGAATAAATAAGAGAAGTTTAGAGAGAGAAATACCATCAGCAAAACTTGAAGAATGTTTCCCCCAGATAACTGGATTAGAGTTCGCATCATGCAATCCTTCTTGGGATGACAAAGTCCGTGAGACAGATGGCCGCCTCAGCAAGACATTGTCTTGAATCCTGGATGCAACTGCTGACCTGTTACAAGGATCTCAATATGATAAATACAACATAAACTATAAAAACTAAAATATTGTCACTACAAACCCAGTCAGTAATATATATACATCTAAACTGATGTAACCGTACATGAACAAAAGCAATAGGGGTTGCCAAACATAATGTATTACCCTTTCAATCATACAGTACAATCACACACAAAGTTTTCCCAACTTTAACTTTGTACATCAATTTCCAACACAAAATTGACATGACAGCACATTTGGCATCCATAGAAAACACCACATGGATAATGTCATGTCTTATACCACATCAATTGGGATATATAAACTTTGCATCTCAACACTAAAAGCTAGAACTATTCTTTGATCATGTGATGGGATGCATGGGAACCAATATGGTGAGAAGTAATGCAATTATTAAATGTTGATGGTAATAAAATAATAATTCACAAAAGAGATCTTTTGAGCAAAGAGTAATATTACACATCCCAAATTTTTTGTTCTTAGTAACTATTTCAAATGATTTGACATTCATTAATTGGTTGATATTTTTTACAAAATTTAAGTAAATTAATTGTATTATCTCACCAATCAATTGATAAATGCCACATTATTTAAGATAAAAGATTGAGATGTATAGCATTACTCTTGTGCAAAACCACAATGGTCAATGGGTACTTGTTTTTAAGTCCTGAACCAGAGGCTTGAATGTGATAACTTATGTAAAAACCAAAGAAAAGATGCTTACTGATTCTTCACAAAATCTTCTGCAAATGAATCGTAGAAACTAGCTTCACTACCTGAGGGGGAAAAAAATGTCAATGTGACATGTACAAAATGCAAAACTTATAAAGAAGTGGGGAAAAAATTACCGGCAGCTTCTGAAGTATGTCTGCCAAGCGCATTACTGGGAATATCCAACCTATCTAAAGCAGCCAACCCTGCTTGCTTTGCTATGCCATCCTGTACCTCAAAAACAGAACCCTTTGTTATATGTTCACTTTTTGACCCACGCTTCCTTCCCTCCACCTCCAAGAACTCTTTGGTCAGGGATGACTGATGGATCATGTTGGAATCTTTGTAAACTGACTGAGCACTCACATTGGTGTCTGAAAAGAGCAATTCTCCCTCAGAAAAAGCTCCAGATTCAGATCTTAGTTGTAATTTTTCAATGCTATCAAGACTGCCAGCCTGATTGTCGGCTGCATAAGCCTGCTGTGGTTCAGATGAATTAGAGCCATAAGATCCTACCGTAAATGAGCTGTTTGGGCCTGCTTCTCGGTCTGAAAGCATACTGAAAGGGTGATTGGAAGAAGTTGATCCAGAGTAGACACCAGATGGTGACCTCCTCCCAAAGGATACTCCATTCATATTCATGTCCAATGACTCAGAAGGTTGATGGACTGATTTTTTATGGAGTAATTCCATCAACAATTGCCTTGACTTGTCATCATGGGATCCATCTGACATCCATAAACTTGGATTTTCAGAAGTCATTTTAACTTCCGGCTCCCTTCTCTGCCGCTCATCATTAACACGTAACTGCTGAATCCGAGATTCCATCCACTCATTTGCCAGCTGCCCATTGCTCTCAGACCAGTGACCATCTATTGCATCCAAGCGCGAAATATTTGGCTGGTTGGGAACTAAATGGTGGTGATGATTCTGGGGATGGATGCCAGAATTAAAAGAACCAACTTGCCCAATAGATTGCATATGGGGGTTCAACACCTGTACATCCAGACCATGAGGATATGACATAGCACTAACAGTATCCAGATTCATCCTCGGCGCGCCAGCAGGCAAAGATATGGACCGCTCAAATGGCAGTGAACCAGGTTCAAAACCCCCTTGTCTGAGTTGCTCTTGCAATGAAATATTTCGTTCAAGGTTAATGAGCTGCTCCTCATGAGGCGGCCTCTGTTGCTGTTGATAAACATCTAGTGGGCTAAATCCCGAGGAGCGAGCACCAGAAAGAGTACGAAGCAACTGATCAGATTCATCAATCTGCCAAATAGGATCAATATGTCTCTCTTCCTGCACATTGGCTCGCTGCCTTAATCCCATTGATAATTGTCTTGCCCGCATCTGCTCCTGAAGGAGAATCTGATGCTCCAAAGCTTGCATTTGTCCATGTGGTGAACGTGACATTAGCTCCATTAAATCTCTATGATGCTCTTGCTGTGGTGCTTGACCGAACTTCATTTGAATGAGCTGATCCAAAGATGGAACAATATGTTTTTGAGGATGATGAGACCGTTGTTGCATCTCATGTAGAAGGTGCTGCTCTAATAAAGCATGATCAAGAGTATTATTTGCCCTGATAGGATCAATATGCAACTGTCCAAGGCCAAGATCAGGAATTTGATTATGCAGCAACTGCTCAAGAAGCACCTGTCGAGCTTGAGATTGCTGTCGCTCCAACAAAAGCTTTTGTTGATGCAACTGCTGTTGCTGCTGCATTTGATGATGCTGAAGCTGAAGTTGCTGCTGCTGCTGCTGCTGCTGTTGCAGATGAAGTGTCAGCAGATGTTCCAAATCTGCCGCTGAATGGTTTGCCAACTGTTGTTGATGAATCACATTCTGATTTGGTGCTTGTTCTAGAACTGGTTCATTCAAATGTGCATGAGAAGAGAACATATTGCGCTGTTGGAGCTGCTGTTGCTGCAATTGTTTTGACAAAAGCTGCTCTGCTAGATCAAAATTGTTGGATTCCAGTTCCAAATGTCGCATATGGTGAGCAGCCATGGGATCTTGATACACATTGGGGTCAGCAAGTGTATTTTTTCTGTAAATATCAGACCATGTCTCAGCAGCAAGTGCCGGATCAGCCATGGCACTGAACGGGGTAGTTCTTCCAGCGCTGGAAGGCACACTGGTAGGCCTTGTCTGAGTTGCTTCGAGCTCAGACCACAACAAGCCAATCGGGTGCATCCTATTATCATTCTGATTTTGCATGCCAGATTCTGTCAAATCCATTGGTTCAGAGGGCTGGATAACAGGCTCATGAAAGCTCCCAGAAGATTTTACAATGGGATAGCCAGCATTTCCAGGTCTTCCAGGAAACAAAATTTCTACAGAAACACAATCAACAATTAGCATAAAATCTGGGGAAAAGAAGAACAATTCAAAACTGCCAATTAAAAAATCAACCTTCGTCTTGTGCTACAAGATCTTGAATGCTTTGCCCCTCAGAACGAGGCAGCTGCAAAGGAGCTTCAGGCTCTGATAACCCTGTCTGAAGATTCTGAGCTGAGATGCCATCAAATTCGGACAATGGCTGAGACATGCCATTATTGACAGCCGAAGAAGTAGGTAAAATAGCCTCCATACTTCCTCCAAAAGCACCAAGCTCCAGCTCAGAATTTGGATCACTGGTACTGACATTCATGTCCTTAGCTTTAAGATGTGGCATCACCTCAACCAAATCTTGAAATGGAGTTCCTTCAGGAGTATCTGCCAGGCGGACTGGCAAGTCAATCCCAAAAAACCCTTGCTCAAACCATGAAATGATATCAGCACCAAGAAATGGTCCCTGAGTTGCTCCTTGAGGATCGATGTAGAACAAAACTAGTTGTTCAGGTGGGGTACCCCTTTCTAATTCTTTCATAGTAACATTACTCTCCAAATGCGGCACATCAGTACCTTGTTTTTGCTCAGAAGAGGCCATACCCAACAGAGAGCTTGATTCATCATGAAACTTGGACCTGATGTCAAATGAAGCAACAGATTCAATGTTTTCAAACTGATGATATTTATTAAAAGCAGAGTCCAGCATTTGCCAATCCTCCCCAATATTATGACTAGAAGCATCAAAATCTTTGGCACTCCTGACACCACTGCTTTTTGCAAGCGTCGAGGCTTTTCCATTTGAGTCAAATCCAAGGTCCTTTGCTGTAACTTTATGTTCTTCACGATTAACCTCAGTTCCTGGAAAAAAAGAATATTCAATTTTTTTGGGACATAAAACAGGCGCAAGCAACTGTATTCCCATTTTGATAGTTGTAACTCTTTACGTTCAAACACCATACAAAATGATTGATTATTACTCACCCTGATACGCGTCAAAATCTTCAGCTTCTTGGAAGGTCTCCACAATTTCATCAGGCAGAACCTTCTGTTTTCTCTCAGTGGATTCCAAGCCTTCAGTACCTACATAATGCATACGTTGGTAGACTGAAGGAATTGGATAACAAAAGAAAACAAAAACCAGGGAATAATTACGGAAAATATTTCAATACCTGAGACATAATCGGTTGATCTTCCCTGTCTGAATGAATTATATACCACCCCACTACTGGTAATCTTTCCCTGCCATATATCACTAAGGATAGCCTGTTTGCATTCAATGAACCCAATTAGAGGCACAAAATAATTTAATAAATTAAGAAGCAAAATGAAAATATCTTTGTCAATCAACAATGGGCATTTTAGACAAGTGATGCTCAGCTTTTACCTCCTCTTCGGGATCAGGAGTAACAAAAGCCATTGGTTTAATAACACGTGCATGGGTTAAAGGGGCAACTCCTCCATCCCATCAGACATAGTAGCAAAAGAGGGATCATTTTTCTGCCTACGATAGATGTCAAGAAGCTTTGCCCTTGGATAGCAAAAAGTATCAGCTGAGAGGGTAGGTTTCCCAGGGACGCTTTCACTTTGCAAAGCACCAACAGGACCTGCAGATGATGCCCTCCCAATAACATTGGACCTTCCTCGTCCCATAGTAAATCCCAAATTAGAACTCTCTACCCGTCCTCTCTCAATTCCAAATCCAGGCGCAGCACGGTGGGAAGTTGAACCACCAGAATGAACTTCCATTCTGTGGCGTGGTCTCCATTTATCACGAGTATCAGGATCACGCTCAGAAGCTGACCGGTTACTACTTACAAAAGACTGACTGTCAATGTGAGCATCTTCCTTGTCTTTCTCAACATCTATCCTTTTCTCAGCGCGGGATTCCTTCTCTTTGTCTTCTGGACCCCACCTAGAAGACCACTTGCTATCACGTCGTGGGTTAGCATCATGCCACCGATCAGAAGAAGGTAAAGCTCTGCTGTCAATTGAGTCTCTTGCTGGAACATTGTCAACACGACGATCTGCTTTCCTGCGATCTCGTCTACCACCAAGCAAACCAGTTTCTCTTTCCTCTTCCCGCCAACGGCGGCTACTTTCACTATCAGCAGCACTCCTCCTCCAATCTTTTTTGTCCTCGGAACCTTCCAAACGCCAACTCTCCTTCTGGTTGGGATCACTGGAGCTTCCAAGAGAAACAGAAGTGGGACCACGCATATCCTACCATACATGTAAGAACATTTAGAAAACAGTTCTATCAAAAAGCAGCATCTCCTAAAAGCAACTGAGATAAAAAGTATTCAAACCTATATTTATGGAGCTACAAATTTCCAAATGGAGTTCAGTACCATTCCGTAGCCTAGTTCGCTCTAGAATTAGTGTTTCAAGATAATGCAGAGAAAACCAAATACTTAATAACACAGCTGCACTTTCTTTAAGGGTTTGGATGGGGATGATAAACCTCACCAATACCAACCCTTGCCCCCTATTCTTACTCAAGCTAGGGTGAGCATGGGTCTGCTGAATAAAACACTATTCTTATATTTCTTCTTGTGAACTGAGATTGAGTATAAAAATAAAAGTGCCAAGGGTCCTCACACACACACCAAAAGAAGATGAAGACAGAGCACTAAATAAGAAAAGCTTAAGAAGAATGGTTTGAAGTTCAGTGGCATATGATAGCCTCTATTGTCAGTATCCCAGGCCATCAAGTAATTCTAACAGCAGAAGATGGGGCGAAAGGATTTTCTCTAAGAAACAAAAAACATGGTGTTGTAGCCTAACAGCCCATTAAACATTACCACATCAAAGACAGATAAATTTTGACAAAGAGAAGGCATCAAGCATTCCCTGACAGGTATTTGGCTATAATCATTTTAGCAATACCATGAAAAGATTAGAAAACAGGTTTTCCCATGTCTTCATATTCCAAAGTTCTCAAGGGAGAAAAATCTGATAAGGAAATAACAGAGAGAATAAGTGGCATTACAATTCTAAACAAGCAGTAATTACCAAAAATGGCCTATTTCTAATCCTAACTTAGAAAAGTAGCTTTCCAATTACCAGAGGATCTAACACCAAAGAGAGTACACATGAAAACATCTGAGACTCTCAAGTTAAAAAAAGGATCCTATTGTAAGGAATATCACTAGGCACACTGACATATTGAAGCCTCTCCCTTGCCCGCAAATGAGGGATGCAAAAAGAAATGCATTTTTTATCAGCCTTGAAGCATTTTCAAAAGTGACATGCAAGCATAATCTGATTAATTTAGGTGCTGGGAGATCTTAGCTAACACATAAATTAGCCAGCAAGTCCAGAATACAAAAAACTAGTGTCATGATCTACAAGATAATAAGACACAGTATCTCAAGCATGTGAATGACCAGACGACCTAACACCTACTCATGCAATTTTCCAGCCTACAAACCCTCGTGGCAACAGAGCATATGCATATTTCCCCACATCTAAACAAGTGAAATACACATGATATGATTGAATGAGTTCATTTGATGCAATTACAATGAAAATGATAGTTGAACAAGTGACTTCAGAAACACAAACAAACTTTAATACTAATATGTTTCATCCTGGTTTATTAGATTTTATAGCACCAATATGCCAACCCTACAAGATGAGATTGATATAGCAGTGAATGCCAAGTGATGGCATGGAAATCCACAACAGGATTCCAACAGAGAGTTAGAATTTACCACCTTACTCTCACTTGGTTTGGCATAAAGCCACTGGGGAGATAACGGCATGCTGCTCTCAGATACTAATTGATCTGCAACCATTAATGAATCATGTATAACTTAATCGGCCCCCAGGCACAAAATAGAAAGTATTTAAACAGATAAGAAATCATTGTTCCACCTTTTGTCACGTCAAGTGATCCCAGATGAACCTTATCCTCATTTCTCCCCGAAGCATCCCCTGCAATAACATTCGAAGCTTACAGTCTACATAAAAGCAAATTCAATTGACCAAACTCCATACAAAATGAAAACTCCAATGCTCGGTTTGACTATCACGAAAACATTGTCACAACAAAATCTCCTCAAAAATGGATCAGTCACGTAAAAATAAAAACCCTAATTAGCCAACTGAAAATGCTGGGCGAGTTCGGATCAATAGATGAAACCCTCGCATTGACTCCAGGTGATTCAATGGAATCAACTAAATTAAGATTAATACCTTTGGGCGTCCACGGATGATCGGAGGGTTTAGATGAGAGGAGATCGTCAGGAAGATCGAACTTGCCTTCAGCCATCGGCCGGTGGCGAACTAACGGAGTTAAAGAGATATTAGATAGATAGATAAGATCGAAAGAGGGCACAGTAATTACAGAAACAACAACGACGACTTGACTACGACGACGACAACAAATACACAAGAGCTGTTTAAAGGCGAGCAAGCGAGCGAGCGAGCGAACGACAGCAACAACAAAGCCAGAACGGCGGATAATAAGAACGAGAGACGTAATTTGATACGGAGTTTTTCGTTTTTTTCTTTTTTTTCAAATTGTTGGGGAGTTTCGGAGATCCTGGGCGTTTCGAAACGTACGTATTTGGGAGAGAGAGAGACAAGAGAGGGATAGAGAGGTGTGTGTTTGTGATATGATTGATATGTTTGATATGAGGAAGAGAAAGGGCAAAGTGGGTTTATGTTTTTGGGTGGTCTGAACAGCGAAACAAATCTACTACTAATCATTAATCAAGTTCTTTATTTATCATTTTCTTTTCCCAGATTAATTTTATTATAATAATAATTACACTTGTTTGTCTTCGGTTTGAACTGGATTTAAATATTTACACTTATGTTTATCCATATGAATTATGAAATGTATTTTGAAATAATTTTATAGAGAAACTTCTGATAAAAGAATTTGAATATATTTTTAATAGAACGGTGGGCGTGAGGGATCAAATAGAAAAATTATTTTAAAAAAATAAATAAATAAACTTTTTAAATAAAATAATTTTTTTCCTTTCCAAATACTAGTTTCAAATATCCTTGCATAAAGTTCTCTATTTGCTGTCTTGCTTAACAGTGGTAGAAGTGTTCTTTTTTTCTTTTTGTTTCCTTTCTAAACTTACCAAGTAATCTTTTTTTCTTTTTTTTCAAAGTAAATTCAAACCTCAATCCTCTTATCTATGATATTATTTCCATTATATTTGAATAAGTGAGTCAACTAACATCTACAATATAATAATTCGTTGACAGCACCAACATAACTATAACAATTAAAAAAATCGTATCTTGTGTTACTCATATTTTTCGAAGGTGGAAGATTAATTGTCCAGAGCATAATGTTAATTAATATAATCTACATGAGATAATAAAATTATAATAATTTTATTATTATAATATAATCTAAATTTCTACATTTATAAATATTAAAGAAAAAAATAGTCCACTAACATTAGTAAGACTGTGAGGGATATAACTACCCTACCATTTTTAAATTTGAGACGGGAGATGAGTATGCGCTAAAACTCAGATCCGTGTTTTTATACTTGAGGGCATTTGTTACCAATAGATTATTAAGTGAAGTTGAGACTGAAACATGAATATCTAGTGATTATCTATGTGAAATAATCATATAGTTTATACAAAATCAAAATAAAATAAAATAAAGGTTTCATAGAACAAAGATGATCATATGCACGCAATCGCCTAATTTATGAGAAGTTTACAAAATAGTCAAAAAAGTTTTGTAATTTTCAAAATTAGTCACCCAAAGTTTTTTTGTCCTATCTAGCTAATTATAAAATTTTTAGACTAAAATACCTTCAAATAAATGAGTTAGCAGACGAATTCAGAAAATGTGCAACAGACACCTGTCGCATATTGAAGATGTGCGACAGGTACCGTCGCATGAAATCACAGCAACACACTCATTGAAATTTCGTGTGACAAGCACCTGTCTTCCGGTAGACAGGTGCTTGTCGCACGAAAAGATAGATTTAATTTTATTCTTTTTTGTCCCACAAATGTCTATTATACTAATATGTTTTGATCCGTCTTATCGCAAGCTTCGAAATGATATATTATATGCCTAAAGCGGACATATGTAGTATAAGTTATGACTTTCGAAAGGTACTTAACACATATAATGTGCTTATGTATGACAGACACACGTCTCTCGGGAGACAGGGGCCTGTCGCACATAAAGATATATTCAATTTTATTATTTTTTTGTGCCACAAATGTCTATTATACTAATATGCTTTGATCCGTCTCATCGCAAGTTTCGAAATGATATATTATATGCCTAAAACGGACATATGTAGCATAAGTTATGACCTCCAGAAAGTACTTAATACACATAATGTGCTTATATGCGACAGACACATGTCTCCCGGAAGATAGGCGTCTGTCGCACGAAAAGACAGATTAAATTTTATTCTTTTTTTTGTGCCACAAATGTCTGTTATACTAAAATACTCTGATCCGTCTCATTGCAAACTTCGAAACGTTATATTATATACCTAAATTGACATATGTAACATAAGTTATGACTTCCGGAAGGTACTCAACATATATAATGTATTTATGTGTGATAGGCAAGCTAGAAATATTGTATTTATGTCTTTTATAGTGACGCTTAATAAACTCTAGTTTAAAGAGTTATGTTTTGGGTCAATTACTATGGTCTCAAGGTCAGTTTAGTAATATTGTAGCTTTTAAAATAATTATTGTTAGTTGTGATGTAGAAATAATCATCTGTGAAGAGAATTAATTAAGTGTTTGATAAATTTTATTTTTTGAATTACTGTAAATTTTGAAAGTAGTTATGGATGTTTAATAAATTTTATTGTTAATCTGCTGTAAAAAAATAAATGACCAAAATAGATATAATGTACGATGAAATTTACTCACACACATACACACACACACACATATATATACACACACAATATTTTTAATTGTGTATTATAATAATTTAATTAAAAATAAAATTTATACTATATTAATTTTATTTCTTTTATTTTTTATAATAAAAATTTATTGAAATATTGATTTTGTTTCTAATTTGAATAAGGATAGTTTTGGGTTTAGGTAATAATTATAAGGATATTTATGAAATTGCATTAAAGAATAAAATTGATTCTCAAAATCGGAATCTAAAAACTAATTCTTCCATATTTTTAAAATTAGTTGTAAAATGAGCTGATTTTGACAAAAGTGATTTTGAATTTTTTTTTACCAAATATTAAAATTAGCTTTTTAATTCTCAAAATCACTTTTAAGCATCTTAAAAGTAATTCCAAACAGGCCCTCAATCTTCTAAATCTTATAAATAGAAGATTAGTGATTTTAGATCATTAAATATTTACTTTTAGATTAAATAAGACAACTTTAAATAATTTAAATGAATTTATAAATAAATTTTAAAGATTTCTCATTTAGATGATTCAAGTTTTGTAAAAGGAAAATATGCTTAAAATATAGATGAAAGCCCTTGCATTTATCATTTATGTGTTGCAATATGAGAATTTGCAGAGCAATCCGTATGACGCTTAGACAACTTCTAACACAAAAGTTACTAAGTAAGCTTAATGAACTTTTCAAGCTAGTTAGGCAAAGATGTTTGCGAGGAAAGTTATAGAAAAAAAAAAAGAACAACTAACCAAATATAATTTTATTATTTACAAGAGAGAATATAAGAGAGCTTTACACATAATTGAGTTGCTTGAGTATTGTGTGTGTGGTTGTGTTGAGTTGGAGATGAAGATGTCTAAAAGGGTGGGTGAAAATCCCTATTTATAGATTAGCTTCCATAGGTCTAGAGATTTTTATGTAAGTTATAGAATTCAAGTTGTCTAAGTAATTATCTAGATAAGGATAAAGATATGAATAAAATAATGATAATGATAAGTATAAAGAATTCTAGAGATAAAGTGTTGTAAAGAATTCTAGAACACGGGTTGGGCTTGTGTGTAATATGGGATGTACGTTTGCTAAGCGCACCATAAATTGCTTATGTGTTAGGCGGTCTAATTACTGAGTGCAACTCGCAGCTAAGTACATCCTTTTATCAGGCGGACTTCTACTGAGTGAACTCCTGCACATAAATTAGCTTCTTTTAATGGTGAACTTGAGTATCTCGTGACAATCATCCTCTATTATACTCGCAACGTCCTTATTGCATTATTATGCTTATGCCTTTGGATGTGCTCCATGAATTACCATAGGTCTTCTTCACGTTCCTACGTCGCTTCATTTTCAGGGAGGATTCTAGTGATAAAGTGTTATAGAGAATTCTAGAACACGGGTTAGGCTTGTGTGTAATATGTGATGTACACTTGTTAAGCACACCATAGATCGCTTGTGTGTTAGGCGGCCCAATTACTGAGTGCAACTCGCTGCTAAGTACATTCTTTCATCGGGCAGACTTCTACTGAGTAAACTCCTGCGTGCAAATTAGCTTATTTTAATGGTGAACTTGAGTATCTCGTGACAATCATCCTTTACCTATACTCGTAGCGTCCTTATTGCATTATCATGCTTGTGCTTTTGGATGTGCTCCATGAATTACCATAGGTTTTCTTCGCGTTCCTACGTCTCTTTATTTTCAGGGAGGATTCTTCTATTTTACCAAGTACTTGTTGTACGGCGGCACGCCCCTTCTTCAAATCACTCGATCAATAATATGTACTCTACATCCTTGTCGTATGTTGTGACAATGGCCGTTGGAGCTCTCTTCGATTCTTCACAGTTTGGGTCTTCCGCATCTTCGTGATATGACTTGAGTAAGCTCATGTGAAAGATTGGATGAATCTTGAGCCTTGATAGAAGTTGAAATTAGTATGAGATGTAGCCTACATGTCGTACTACTCAGAAAGGTCCTTCGTATCTCTTTACTAACCCCTTGTGTACTTGCCACAGTGTCTAAAATTGTTATGGTAGGAGCTTGATCATGACTTAGTCGCCTTCCTTGTATTCAACATGGCGTCTTCTCATATAAGACTACTTTTTCATTTTTCGTGTTGCTTTGTCAAGATAAGCTCGAATGATATCTACTTCTTCGTGCCACTTGCAGGCGAGCTTGTGAACAGCTGGACTTTTTCCTCTATATGTTAAGGTTATGACATTAGACGTCATAGGCTGAAATCCCATGATGATTTCGAAATAACTCTTTCTCGTAGACTCACTTCGTTAAATATGGTAGAGAATAGTGTAACATTGAGGAGCTTTGCTCAATCTTGCTGATGAGAACTAAAATAATGTCTTAAGTACATCTTGAGTAGGATATTGATGCGCTCGATTTGTCTATCCGTTTGCAGGTGAAAGCTCATTGAGAACTTGAGGTCGGTTTCCAACATCTTAAAGTGCTCCATCCAAAAGCATCCAGTAAATCGCAGGCCTCGATCACTCACGAGATACTTTGTAACTTCTTATAACTTCACGATATGCTTGATGAAGAGACGGGCGGCTTTATTTGCTTTACAATTAGGTGGCACAGCGATGAAAGTTGCGTACTTACTATAGTAATCGACAACGACCATAATGCTTATGCACTCATCGGACTTTAGTAAAAGCGTTATAAAATCTATAGACACACTCTCCTACGACCTTGATGCAAGGAGTAAGGGTTTCAACAACCTTGCTATAAGGTGATAATTTGTTTTATCTTGTTAGCAAACAAGACAAGTCAGCACATATGTCTCGATGTCGTCCTCCATGTATAGCTAAAGTACGGGGCTTAGACTAGTGCAGTTGTGGGCCTTACTACTGTCTAAACAACCAATTTCGAGTCATAGTACTCCTTGATCAATTCTCTCCGTAAATTTCCCTACCTTGGCACCAATAGTCGATCTCTATTGGTGAGAAGGATACCCGTCTCTTGCCAAAATTATCTTGTCTTGCCTTCGAGAAATTTCTCTAACAAGTCTTTATAAGAAGGACTTGTTGGAGACATTCCTTAATACGTGTGACAAGGTCGGACTTCGGTTGGTTCATACTTAGCATGGACAATTCTGTCATGCCGCTTAGTGCATTCACAATAACTTTGGCTTTTCTCGACTTATACTCGAGCCTATAGTCGAACTCCGCAAAAAAGTCTTAACTTTTTTTTGCGTTTAGAAGTAGTTTGTTACTTCGTTGTCCATTAGGATCACAAAGTGTAAGCCAAAGCAATAATATTGCCACACTCATAGGCAATGAATGATTGCAGTCATTTCATTCTCTTATACAGTGCAGCAATGTTCTGTGTCTTTTAGCTTCTTACTCTCGAACACTATAAGTACTCCTCTAATGGCAAAGTCGGATTCATTCGTGTGGACTTCAAATGGCTTCGTGTGATTTGAAAGAACGAGGATGTGTTCTTCGAATATTGCCTTCTTCAACTCTACGAATACTTATTAGCATTTTTCGGACTAATACCTCGTCCAATTCTTCTTGAGGAGATCCATCAAGGGTACCGCCTTGGTTGAGTAGCGTTTGATGAAATAACGGTAGTAATTCATCAGTAACTTTAGGAAGAGATTCTTACTTGAAGATAGCTTTTATATTTAAATTCTCCATCAACAACTTTTCTTTTGTTATTTTATGATCTAGAAACTTCACCTCTCATTAGGCAAATGAGTACTTCTCTATCTTCAGCTAGAGTTCATTCTTTCAAAGTATTTAAAAGACTTGTCCTAGATGTTGTGCACGTTTTTCTAAGCACACGACAACGAAGTAGTCGAGGAATGGTTGGAGGACTTTGTTCATGAGCCTGCAAAATATAGTTAGTGCATTGATGAGGCCAAATGACATTATAAGAAACTTGAAAGATCTATACCTTGTGACACATGCCATCTTCAGTTAGTTTCCTTCGAGTATACGGGTTTGGTAGTACCTTGAACGTAAGTCAAGCTTGGTGAAGTACCACGCCTTGCCAAGTTGATCGAAAAAATCCAGCTCTCTCATAGTAAATTAAACGCTCAATAGTCGATCTCATAATCCAGCTCTCTCATAGTTGAAGGCTTCTTTGAAAGCTTTGGAGGCATATCTTCATTGAACTCATCAAGGACTGTTTGTACTTACAATAGGACTTGGCTTGGAGCTCTTGCAAAATCTTCCTCCTCGTTGAGTTCGCAAATAAAGACTAACAAGCTAGGGTCCTTAAAAGCCTTCTTGAATTGCACTACCAAGAGAGTATTTTCTCATGTCTTAGCGCTTTTAGCAAGAACCATACAAGCTTTACTCTCGTTGACGATACTAAAAGAGTTCGTAGTAGGTAGTGGGAAGGCATGAACTTTATTGAATAACTCATTGCCAAAGATCATCTTGAAGTAGTCCATAGGAATGATGAATAAATTAAACGCTCCACTCCACGTCCCGAGTGTCATATGCACATTTTATGTAGTGCTTGCAATAGATTTGACAGGTGAGTTTATCACCTTCATTATACCTTCTTCCTTTGTTGCCTTGAGACCTAAAAGTTTAGCCCCATCTTCATAATAAAGTTGTGTGTTGCTTCGGCATCTAATAATGCATGCAAGGTCTTGCCGTTGATATCTGCATTCACGTACATGAGCCATTTCTTCGTATGTGCAAGCGATTGGCTCTCGAGTACAACGAAATGTTGGAGGGTACCCATACTGAGTTGGGGTTCCTCTTCTGTTAGTGTAGATTGGCCATTGAGCTGTGTGGCGAGGATATTAAGTGATTTCTGAGGATATTAAGCGACTTCTTCTCCGGATAGTCACGTATCCAATGTGGGCCATTGTAAATAAAGCATAAGCTGCGAGACTTGAATGATTATTTATTTCTTTCCACCTTATTTACCCACCCTTACTGCTAGAAGGCTTTTTCTGCCTCTACTCAGTTGTAGCCTTTGTTATTTTGACCTTTTCCTATACCTTTGCCTTGGTTCAACCTCTTGTCTTTGACTTGGGTAAAGTAATTGGCGAGTGATTTCACAATGACAATGGCGTCATTGAAGGATTGTATACCACGCATATCCAATTTCAATTTGGTCTAATCCTTGAGGCTATCTTGGAAGTATAAGAAGGAGTTCTTGTCAGATATGTCGGTAATCTCAAACATGAAAGTAGTGAACTTATTAATATAGTTACAAACGCTATCTGTTTGATTGAGCCAACGAAGACGTGCTCTTTCTTTTTTCTCAGCGTTGCTTGGGCAAAGAGCTTCTGAAGTTCTTGTTAAAAGTCTGCTCATGTGTTGATAGCCCAAATCCCTTTGCCTATATCACCAAAAATATGAGTATTGTGTCTACCTTCGATGTCTCATATTGTATTTCTATGGCATCAAAATATTGTTCTAACCTAAAGAAGAAATTATATACGATAATGATGTTCTGAGTGCCATTGTGGGTGTCGGGTTTCAGCAAGTCTATATAGCGCACATCACTCGAGCTAGTGGAGAGTGTGCACTTATGCCAAGCCCAATCCAAGCGGACTTCCTCTATTTCTACACAGATAGCTCATAGCTCATCTTGTATGAAGCTACGGAGTTTGAATAATTCATTATGAAAGGCTTGAAACTCCTTTCGAAGGGTATTGCCTTAGTTTTGGATTAGCGCCTTGGTGACTACCGTAAAGTCAGCATACTTGCATTCGAGACCATCCATTATGACTTCCAAGTTGTCGAGGGTGTCCTAAATCACAAACATAAATGTTTTGAGTGTGGTGACGCAAGGCTCTATGGCTTTTATGGAATGCGTCTTGAATTTCCCTCAAGTTTTCGCTTGTGTGTGACCCTCCTCACGGCAAGTTGACGTGAGACTCGCATTGATCTACCAGGCGTCGATGAGCTTTTGGTATCAGATGCTTACGACTTGCCTCATCTGCCACTCTTCTCATAATCTAATGGTGAACTCTTATTTCTTGAATCATACTCATTAGATTCTAATACTAAACTGGTCTTTGATAAGCTATCCATCGATACAAGCAGATAGACATGAACTGATACCACTAATCAAAGGAAAGCGGGTAATTCGGTTTAATAACTAGGCTACTTAACGAGACGATAGGATCGGAGTTACTTCTCCCAGCTATCGCATTTATTCTTGCCGGTCCTTCTAGATTCCAAATCCTTATAATCAGCTCCAGAGTTAGGAGTTCTATGTCTAGGTTGAGGATTAAAACCAAGCTACGCAACCAAGTTCAGAAGCCTTGTTACTGGAATGAGGTTGGTTGTAGATCCGCCCTCAAAAGGGAGGTTGGATACTTGTATATAGCCAGCCCACATGAGAGCCTTTTTCTAAAGGCTAAAAAGGCACTCATCAATCAGCTCAGCCCTCACTCAGTTTTGCCGCCTATTAAGATTAAGAGAATAAGTCCCAGCTCGCCTTTATTCATCTAGACTAAAAGCTGCCACGCACGACCCAAAACCAAATTTGACTCATTGTTCTTTTTCTTCTTTCCTTTGCATAACTTCATCTTAGTGAAGCCTCCACACCAACAACGTCCTTTTGTATTGTGTTAAAAAAGTTATTCATTATTTGAATGTGAGTTGGATTGTGTTGGTACAAACCTTAACTCTAATATCATGGTCACACGATGAGTATTTACGCAGAAACCCGTATGGTACTTAGATAAATTCTAGCATAAAAGTTATTAAATAAGCCTAATAAACTCTTCAAACTAGCTAAACAAATATATTTATGAGAAAAATTAAAGAGAAGAAAGAGTAATTAACTAAATATAATTTTATTACTTATAAAAGAGAATATATAAAAGCTTTTTATATATATATATATATATATATATGATTAAGTTGCTTGTATATTGTGTGTGTGCAGTTAGAGATGAAGATGTCTAAAAAAGTGAGTGATAACCTTATTTATAGAGTGATTTTCCTAAATCTAAAGATTTCTATATAAGTTATAAAATTTAAATTATCTAAGAATTATCTAGATAAATATAAAAATAAAAATAAGGTAATAATAAAGATAAGTACGTAGAATTTTAAAAATAGAGTCTTGTAAATAATTCTAAAATGTGGGCCGTACTTACGAGTAATATGAGTTATTTATTTACTAAGCACACCACGGATCACTTGAGTACTAAACAGGACAACCGGCTCTTAAGTACGTCTTGCAATCGAACAGATTCTGAACGAACCATACCAGCAAATTTATCTCATTTAACAGTAAACTTGAGCTGCCCGTCAAATATGGCAGGTGTGACTCGTGTGATCTTATGAGTCAAGCCATAACCATAACTCCAGCAGGTCCCAAATACCTAAAATAAAAATTTGAAAAAAAAAGCCATTAAGGTCTCTGTTCCATTGTCCATAGTAAGCAAAGGGCCGCCAATCAGCCGCCCAAGTTTTAGTCCCTCCAGGGATATCTTGTTCCCACTGACCAGTGACCACTGCTGCAACTTCCTCCCCATATTCTTGAACAACTTTATGCTCATATTTGGGGTGCGCTTGCTTAAAAAACAAATTATCGTGGTCCGCGGAAGAACCAAGAATGGAAAATAAGAACCTCGTAAATTACCGAACCACTGAACCACATATATCTACACCGCTTCATTATTATGTGAAAGGCTCAATATAATACTAATTATGCCCTTACGGTTAGTTTAGGAAAGTTGAGTGATTGAATGATTCTAATAACTAAGATTAACTACCTAACACAGGGGCATTGAGAATCTCAAATCACCATTACCTCCAACAAGAAGTTTGAATTGAAATTACGAACATAAAAACATATTAAACCAAAAAAAAAAAAAACATTTGAGATAGAATCACAAATCACTATTTCTTTCCGCATTTCTTGTCATCCAGCGACGTTTCACAACCGCCAACAGCGCCCACAGCATTCCTCATTTTCTTCCTCCTCAACCTCTGAAGCATGAAAGCCCTCTCCAGCTGCTCAACCCTCTGAGACAGTACGCTCAACAACCTAGTCTGCGTTTCATTCCTCTCAAATAACTGCGCCATCAATTCCATCATCCTCTCATTATCCGCTATCATCCTCTCCAACAGCTCTTTGTTCTCCGAGTTCTCATCTCTTGCTCCTTCGCCCCCACTCTGTTTCACATTCTCTTTGACCTCTCCAGCTTCAACTGCATTGTTTTCTTGCTTCGGTGATGAATTCTCATCGTCTTCGGGATTTGCCGAGGAATCAGCTTGACTCTCAGTTTGACTCGCTCCTACCTTCTCGTCCGGTTCCGGACCGTTACTCACCGATGGCACCACATCGTCGTAAACCTCAACAACCTCTCGAGCTTCTCCGTCGTCGTTTTGAATTTCGACGATCTCTTCGTCTCCGACCTCGTTTTGATTTTCGACGGTCTCTTTTTCATCTAATGCTTCAGTTCTTTCACCATCCTCCTCAGTGCACTCCACCTGCGCCGACTGATTCTGCTCATCAACAGCTTCCACGACATTTTCATTTTCACCGTTCGGATCGTTCCTGATATTATTAGGAGAAAAGGCGGCATCCAGAAATTCTTGCATCGCAATCGCTTTCTTAATAACCGCCTTTCTGTAATCCCTGACTCCAGAATCCACGCCTCTAATGGAATCCAACCTGAAAAGCAAACTCATCAACATCTCATTAAATTTCAATCTCTCTCGTGAATCCCTCGCAATCAAATCAATAGTCTCCCCCGTCGAAATCCGCTTCTCGATCTCCTCCACTTCGCCTCTTATCTCCTTGATCTTCTTCACGCTTTTCCTCACCAGGAATGCTCTGAAAACCTTCTGGATCTTCACCGCCGAATTAGATCTGCTCGGCTGCTTCTCATCCGAGCCGACGTACTGGACCGGGATCTCTCTCACGCTCGGCGCGTAGGCAGAGCGCGGTCGACTGCGAGACGGTAAGTTCCAGTAACTACTCCCATAGAACGGATTATCCATCATATCGTCGGAAAATATTCTTTCTGACACTATTTTTTAAGATTTAGGGTTTTTGTAATTTTCGTTTACAATAGAGAAGGGTGGGTGTTGTGAGATCATATATAGCAATTGATTTTCATCTGCTTGAAAGTTCGAGAAGTTTCACGGGGCCGACTGCCGAGCTCGATGGGGAAGATATTTTAGGGATACAGGTAAACGTTTTGGCCATTTAGGTTCTAGATTACTGGAGATTCTTCTTTAATTTTAGCGCGGGAGTGGGGCCGCGGTTAGATCATTTGGCTTTTGGATACCGTGGGGCCGCACTCAAATTCTTTAACTTGCCTCCTTAACTTATCATTGACACGTGGATCCCGCTCATCCGACGTATAACGACTATACCACTGCAGTTCACCTCTTTTTTTTTTTTTTTTTTTTAACGCTTTACTTTGTGCTGCAACAACAAAGCTAAATCTACTTTCTTGTGGAGATTATCATAAGAAAAAAAATGAATAATTGAAGATTGTAAGTTTCAATGAATTTTAGTGTTTGTTGTTGTTTCTCTCTAGTAAGGTAATTCTAAAGTTAAAATAATTTAGTAATATTTTTTAGATGTGTAACGATAATTTTCATAGCTATGTTTTGTTGCAAATGCCTCTTGATTGATTTGTTAATATTTAGGGTCTAGAAATTTGCAAAGGCTTTCCTTACTGACTTTCGGCGATTTTTTTTTTATTTTTATTTTTTGACATTGAGATAGAGGGCACGCGGCACGCATTGGTTATATTTTGAATTTCACTTAGTTCTATTTAGTATAATTTTTAAAATAAAATTTTTTGAGGTAGAACTTTTGTTAATAACTTTTTTGTAAGTGAGTTTTCAATAAAAAAATTTAGTTATTTGGTTGTAAAAAAAAAAATTTATAAAAAATTATTTTAATAGATAAGTTATTTAAAGTTATGTTATGAAATAAGATTATGAAATAAATAAATAATATTTTAAATATTTTAATGTTTAAAAAAAATTTCAATCTTTATTCTCAAAAATTTAAATTTTGAATTTTTGCAATAGATGTAAAATAATTTACTTAATCTTCAAAAGTTCTGCTTAAAAAAATAATCAAATAACAACAAAAAATTAAAAAAAAAGAAACTTATGTAATTAAATAAATACTTATAACTATTAGATAAGTTATACTAAACATACACTTAATAATATATATTATGAGGAGTTTGTTAAGTGTTTTAGTCCTGTTTTGTGTTGAAGAACTTATACAATGAAATCAAGTAGTTAACTTGCATCATGCTTTATTAGAATATAGAAATCTCCGCATGGGAAAAGGAAGGATGAATAAAAAGGAAAATAAACAAATTCAAGCTTGGAATTTGGTCTACACAATCTCATTGTGAGGGGATTCTGCTGCTGATTGATTTGCTTTCTGTGTTTTTGATCTTGTGCCGCATTTATCGTTGTCTCTCTGTCGTTTGTACCGAATTTTGCATATGACATAACTCTCTACCTGAAATTATAGAAGTCCAAGTGCGGAGTTAACTAAATTAAATACAACTATTAGAAATGCAATTTGAAAGATGAAACTGAAATGAAAAACTATTGCACATATATGCAAGGCACCTTGGTATTCACGTTTTCATCCTGTGTATTTCTTCTGATAGCCGAAAAGTACAAGGGATTGACTCTGAATTCATGCATGACCCAGGGAGTCTTGATCCCTCTAGGCGCCTTTCCCTCGTAGAAGATCAATATTCTCTTGAATCCAACAATCGCTTTCCCACTCAGAATTGGCAAATCTCGACCAGTAACCTTCCAGTAACCGCTACTTGTCCGTCTCTGCTTTCCTAGTCGGGTGAAGAAATACGCCTCATCTGGTTTCCCATACTTGAATTCACCTGCATCCACATCTCTAAATTAGCTATACATAGTTAACCATAAAATTTAGGCTTTTTATTTTTTATTTTTTTATTTTATAAATGTAAGTAAGTAAACTCTTAACTTCAACTTACTGATTGGAAGTTGATGGGGATCAAAAGCATACAAATCAATTTCTCTAATAATATTGGTGGGAAGTTGTTGGCCCGATAGCTTCTTAATAAGATAATGGGTAATTAGCTCGTTACCACGCGGTGAAAACCGATATCCCAAAGGTAAATTATACTCCTCATCATCTTGGTAATTACTTCCGTGACCCCCTGAAATTGAATACACTATCAAATTATTATTACTTGTGGCTGAAGTTTGCTGCGAGTAGGAGACCATGTCTGGCAAAGCCATGAAGACGAGCTTATCAGTAACAGTAAGCTTGTGTTTGCTAGCTCAGTGTTTCTAATCTTACATTCGTTTTTATACTAAGCGAGATTTTCGGAATCTTTTCTTTCTTAACTCTTAAAGAATCCTATTCCTCCCAGGATTCTGATTTCTTTTTCGGGGAATTTGTATTACTCCTTGTCTCTTAAAAATTTGGATTTGATGTGATTAAAATAATTAAATAAATAGATCTACTGCATGCTTTGACTTGACCCCTTTGTAAATTCCTAATTGCAATGTTATGACATACGTATGACTATGAGAATGTGTTGCTGCCCTGGACTTGTAGGTTGCAGCGACCAAAATGTTAAAGGTGAAGGTAAATTTTGGCTTAGGTAAAAGGCAGGCTTGAAAGCATCAATTTATAATGAGGTTATCAAGTGGTTGGATTTCTGAGCAGGAAACAAAGGTTATTACGTTACGCAGGTATTAAGGCTGATTGCTAATTAATGAGGTCTATTTTGCTACTATATACAAAGATTGAAACTGGGGGTGGTGTATAATAAATTAATGGTAATGCCGCTTGCCTAGGATCTCTTCTTATTCTCTTATTCAGTATCCCCAAGCTATATACCAATCCCAAGTTTTTATACGTATATGAAGAACATTATTATATACACACATATTTTCATGCGTGCACGTTGGTTTAGTAGTATGTTAAGCTCATCAAAGGCTATATCTCTCTGTAAGATTACTCTACTCAGAATTTATGGTTTAAATCTATTTAGGTGGGTTTTCTTCACTGATTTGATGCAGCGCCTGCTGGCAATTGCAGCCGAAGAAACTTTAAGGAGTTCACTTGGCTATAGCTTATTCTAGCACAAAACTAATCTGCGTCACTAAGGTATATTATACATATATAGATATCTGAAAACTTTAATACAAACCTTTTTTCTGGAAATTGATGGAGCTTGTGTCATAGTTCTATATAAATATAATATCGGTCATTTAGCTGATCAGTATTAGGTCGTATTGGGTCTCTCTCAACCTAAAAACTAACACAAGAAATTAGGCTTTCTCTCACTATTATAAACTCCCGACTGTTCTATATCTACAAATATAAAATCATGACACCATGGTGCATGGCACCCACAAAACATGTGAAGGAAACAGATTAGTAAAATTATCCTTAAATATATTCTGGGGGAAGCTTTTAATAGAATTTACGGATATCTGCTCGTCATCCTGATACGTTACGATGGTCCTTTAACCCTGCTGCATGCTATAAATTTGGGCACAATCTCATTCAGAGGTCAGGGCTGACCCTGTTTCTGATTTTTCTGTTTCTTGGCTTTCATAGGCTTGTTGCTGTCTTGCTTGTAATGAATTTTGCATACCATATAATAATTCTCAATCTGCAACATATATATTAAACCACAACAGTACTGTCAACTGAACTACCACAAAACTGCTTCCAAAAATCCTAATAATCAATTAAAGCTTCTAAATCATTTCAACTTTCATGCTAATAATTACTGCTTCGATTCAGGGTTGTGACTCGACAATTAGATTGCTTTGAATGGATTTGTTCAATGCATCAGCAGGAAATACGAGAGATCAACTATAAATTCATGCATAATCGAGGCATCCAGCTACTTCTTATCCCTCTTGGTGAGCTTCCCAGACAAAGTATCTGCTTATCTTTCCCAGCAGCCTTCCAAAAACCATTCTGTGTAGTCCGTTTAGTCTCGCCCGACGCATCTCTGTTGCTATTTGGATGAAGAAATAAAGTACGCCTCATTCGATCTCCCATTCTTGAACTCGCCTTCACAAGTCTCCAGAATTCCCGATTTCTCTAATAATATTCATTTGAAACTGGTGGTCCAATCATCTTGTTAACTAGCGATCGAATGCATGATTAGCTCGTCATTGTGCGGCGAAAAGCGACAGCTGATCAGTGGTAAATCCAACTCGTTTTCTTGATTACTTTGATAAATCTGCTGAGTATGCTAACATATTGTTTTCTTCTTCTTCATCTCCTTGTGATTGTCTTTACGTCGACTTTCTTCTTTTATTTATATTTTTTCTTTTAAAAACCTGCTACTAGAATTCTTCTGTGTTGTAAATAAATTATGAAAAATGTTTAGAGAAACAAAGGTTACAAATTTTATATCCCAACTTTATAATGATAAATAATCATTGTTAGTTTATTGTGGTTCCAGTTAAGTGAGTAAACCAACATCAATTTTGGATGAAAAGCATTTTTGATATAATTTCTTTATAATGATAAATAATCATTGTTAGTTTATTGTGGTTCCAATTAAGTGAGTAAACCAACATCAATTTTGGATGAAAAGCACTTTAAATTTCTATGATACTGTATGAATTTTTACAGTGGTAATAATGTGTTTTTTTATTTGTCCATTGGATTTAAGGATGAAGATCTCCACCCTTAATTTTAATGAATTAAAACTAACTGGTAAAATGGGCAATAGGTAACTTCCTTCGTCTTTTTAAGCTTTAAAAGAAAATTATTCCTTTAATTATCTTAAACCCCACCATCACTTTCATTTCGTCGTCGGAAAATATCGGCACATCGCCACCATTAGCCTCCCAGTGCCCTCCCTTCGTATCCACTCTTTGCGCCTTCCGTTTCATGTCCCTTTTCGCAGTTACGTGGAACCATGCACAACAATATGCCTCATTGCTCTGCATTCATCCTCTTCTACAGAAAAACGAACTACAGTTAGAAAAAGGAGGAACGAACGAGTACAAAAAAGTTTGAATTGAAGCAAGCGGATGTTGGCTTACCAAAAATGATATCGTTGGGATCAAATGTAGACAAATCGATGTCTTTAATGGGTTGCTGCGGAAAATGCTTTGTGCCCAAGATGTTGCTTACAAGATACGGCGGAATTACATCATGATCACACGGAAAGAAACGGTATCCTAGCGGCAAATACCCATCTTCAACTTCAATAGGTGCTTTGTTGCTTGTGTTAAAACATCTCAAAACACTTAGTATTTTCTTCATCTTTTAATTGTTTTTGTTGTTGCCCTAAAGAAGCCATGTGTTTGTTACAGGAGTGTTCAATGGGGGATTCAACTTATATTTATAGGACGCTTTAAATGGTTGTTGTTTTTTTATTGGAGACGAAGATACCTTCTAACGGTTTGTTTACGCGGAGACGTTCGGTTCTGCCGAAAATGAATCCTTTTCGTACTCGGATTCGGATTTTTCATTTTTTGTTTTTAATTTTGGAATCCGAAGATATGACTCTGTGACTGTGGGTCGCACTTAAAAGTAGCGGATTTTGGTTGACTTTTGAGTGGGATGAGCCGCTGTTTGGATCAAAATATTTTTTAGATTCGGACGAATTCGACCGGCATTCTGAATTACTTCATGACCGCTAGTCCTTTACTACTGTTTTTGGAAGCTGTCTTCTTGGAATTATTGATAAGGCAGGAGTATGGATTATGATTTTTTAAAATTTTTTTAATATTTTTTTATTTTTTAATGATTGATTAAGTGTGTGTATTTATTAGAAAAATCGACTTAATTATCACATACTTGATAATCATTAAAAATAAAAAAATTAAAAAAATAATAAGATCCCAAAAATATAGTAGTTGATTTAACTATCGCAATCTCTTGTAAAGATAGAAATGTATATCATACATAATATTGGCTGTAAGATATCCGCCTTTGATAGCTGGGACGGGACAATATGGAGTTTTGAGGCTCCAATGATGCATTTCGCTTGTAGTATGAGAAGGGTTCAAATCGTTATTTGTAGTAATGACAAAAGGTTTAGATTTTGAAATCTGTGTTAAAACTCCGTTAGGATTTTACCGAGGATGAAAATTTAAGTTGTGTTGGCCAGTAAGAAAACATTGGCCGTGCAGTAGATCGATTCTTTATTAAAGTAAATCATATCACATAGTGGGCATCCATGGAAACTCATCAAAAGAGATTGAGAATTCATCCAAGAAATTGCTTGCTTTACCCAGATGCTTTATTGAATTCTTTCATCATCATCCTTACATCCAAAGAAAGAAAAAAACGTAAAACCAAATCAAACTTGTGTAGTAGTCTATATAGTCTGCTCAGCTTTCAGCCTTTTTTCATTTTGCATACGGCGTAACTCACAATTTTGGTATTGATATCGTCATTCATTTGATCCGCAGGAATTAAACGGGGATTGACTCTGCATTCGGTCATAGACCAGACACTCTTTTTCCCAACAAAAGGTCCAATTTTTCTTAAACCCCATCATCAATTTCATTTATCTGTAGGCCAATGTAGGCACATCCACACCATCAGCCTCCCAGTACCCGCCCTTCGTAACCACACCCTTTCCACGTTTATCAACTAACCACGCATAAAAATAAGTCTCATTTGCCTTGCACCCCTCGTCTGCAAAACAAACAACATATGTGATGTGTTATTATTTGATTGGAAAAACAATATTATCATTGTAATGATGAGTTCGGATGCTAACCGTCACGGATTTAACTCCAACAGTGCGGCTTTAGTGCTAATCTAGGCAGTGCTAGCAATTCCTCAAAGTAAAGCCTAAAACACACCCACCCTAACAATCGCATAGCGTACAGCACACCAGAGATAAGGAGAGCAGAGGAAGCTTTTTAAGGAATCTATGAATGTTTGGCTTAAATAAGACCAGCTCTTCATTCACGATTTTCAAGCACACATATCTTGAGATACAAAAATAATTGCTTCTCACTAGTATTTTAAAATATCCATGTACCTCTAACAATTACTGAGAAAATAATTTAAACAATAATCAAGAATAACGGAAGCGGCTGGCTTACTGAATACGATGTCGTTAGGATCAAGCGTAGACAAATTGATGTCTTTAATGGGATACAACGGAGTATGCTTAGGGTATGTTTGGGATTGAGATACTGTAACTTAAAAACTACAGTTTCTGTAAAAAAAATTGTAATTATAAAATAAAAGTTAATAATATGTAGTAAATATATTTTTTAAATAATAATTTTAACAAAATTATTAAAAATATAATAGATTTTATATATACAAGTAAAAAATTATATTAACATAACTTCTAAACTGTAGCAGATAGTATTTACCAAACAGTTTAGTATTATAACTTAAAAATTACAATTATCGAACCTTAATCTCAAACATACCCTCAGTGCCCAAGATCTTGCTTAGAAGATAAGCTGAATTACTTCATGATCACGCGGCAAGAAACAAATCCCTACTGGCACATATAAGTTCCTGATTTTTTGAATTAAAATATTTCTAACACACTTGGTCTTTTTTAGGAATCCTCCTTTGAAAACGATTTCCATTTTAAGATTAAATTAAAAAAAAAAATTTACCAATCAGCCTAACTTTGTCGGTGTCATGGACAAAATCTGGTGTTGTTGACTTGGTCCATAATTAAGTTCGTGCTGTGCCAAACAATATAATAATGTATGATGGGTGGGTTTGATTAAGTAGCAAAGAATTGGTCTAAATTGAATTTTATTTAGAATTGTCTCATGTTTTGTGTAATTTAAAATAAAATTATATTGGTTTTATCCTAGGTCCTATGTAATATAAGATTGGGTAAAGTTAATTTATATATAACTTTGACATTGAATTGTTAGTGTTGTCTCATATTTAATGTAACATTATTAGATTGAATTGTTAGTTTGTTAAAACTCTATCGACATGAAATCACGAGACAATTATCAGTTTAGACATGATAAATAGCATTCAAATATATTCTTATTTATCCATCAAAGCATGAAATCAGTGTTGTTGATGCAGTTTTTCCCGCGTACCTTCAAACAGTGCCTCGAACCTTCTGCTCACGATCAGTTCGAGCTCGAGCAGGATTGCCTCATTCGTCCTGTTCCGTTGTCTTTCCCAGAACGGAGATCTCCCGGACCTGTACTCACAAAAAATAAGGTCAGGGGTAGCCGGGCGTGTTCCGGCGAAAACCCTCCGACGCTCAAGTCAGTAATCGAGTTGTTCTTTTTGGTATCTCCCTTAGTTAGAGAGACCGGAAAGATGAAAGGGATATTTTTTCGCCCTCCCTTTTTGAATAAATATGGTGTTTGCAGAGAATCCAGATAAGAGAAATTAGAATAGGAAGAACCTGTGTATGTTTTTGTAACCCTTGTGAATGAAAATTTCCAACCCTTGTAACATACCCGTTCGTTTCCTTTTATACTCCATTTTTCCCGCTCTTACTCTCCCGACCGTCCATTCCCGCGCTTGAGGTGTCTGGGTCCCTCTGACAGCCAGGATTGGCGTAATATTCCCTGGGGATGCGCGGCTGTCTCCTTAACCCGGTTCACGTGGCCAGATCACCATGTCGGGCACGTGCGCTAGGAATGATGACACCGTGGGGGCATGTGCCGGCCATCGGCAATAGTATCACCACCATACCATGTGGGGCCCTGATCAGACATTAAAAGGTGTACCAAGATTCTGAGAAAACGGGTCGGGCTGCCCTGGGCCGGGTCTTTACATTCCTTTCGTCCCATGACTGCGCAACCCAGTTGTGCTCGGGGACTTACCTTCTGCGAGCAGGAAAGGAGTGCTTGGTTCTCGACCTTGACCAGCTTTGATCGGGAGAGACGACCTCGAGCAGCCAAGAAAGCTCGGAGCTCGAGCGACAATGAATTCCTCGACCTTGACTAGCTTTAACCGGGGTGGACGACCTCGAGCATGTTAGAGAGCTCGGAGCTCAAGCGGCTCTGAATTCCTCGACCTCGACAGCTTTGACGTTTGATGAGGTCGTCTTTGTGCCAGTGGTCGGGACTTCTGCTCGAGCTAGGCAGTCCTCGGGGTATTTTATTCGAGCTGGAAGGGCCTCGAGAAGACCTGCTCGATATTACCCAAACAAGTGTCATTGAGGTTGTAAGTTGTTCAAATACATTAATCATATGCCAGTTTTACTTCTTGTTTCATTATTTTTTTATGATTAATCAATTTGGTGAAAAAAATAAATCAAGATAAAGGAAGCAAAGATAACACAGTGACATAAAACTCGGATGAAGAATTCTCTCGTCCGTTAAGTTATAAGTAAAAATCAAATCAAATCTGTAATTAGTAGATTAATGAGAAAATGAATCTACTAGCCAAAATTTTAAAAATTTTCGTAATATAGATTCGTATATGGTGTAACTGGTAAACCAGTTAAAGATTGTTCAAAAAATAAAACACAATTATTATTTTTCTCATAGTAATTGATGATTAATTGCTTATTATAAGTGTGTACAAATTACAAACTTCATAACAATTAATTGAATTTTCGCTAAGGCTAGCTCATTAAATTAAAAAGAAAGCACACACTAAGGGTATGTTTGGGATTAAGATCGGATAACTGTAGTTTTTAAGTTACAGCACTAAAGTATTTGGTAAACACTAGCTTACAAGTTATATTAATATGATTTTTTACATATTAATATGATAAAAAATCTATTATGTCTTTAATAATTTTATCAAGATTATTATTTAAAATTATATCTATTATATATTATTAACTTTTATTTTATAATTACAATTTTTTTTACACAGCAACGGTAGCTTTTAAGCTACAACACCTCAATCCTAAACATACCATAAACCTCCTACACAACAATTAGTTGCATACAATAAATGCAAAAGCAAAAAAGAAATAAAATCCAAATCTTACACAATTACTTGCATTATTCTTAACAACGCTCATAATTTTAACTAATTCTGTAAACAACTTGCATTACTTACTTGAGGATACTTCATTAATTCCGATATAATTAACCATTAATAGGCTTCCTTTTTCTTTATTAGTCATTTCATACATTGATCCTATATAAATGTGCAAATAGAATAGCTTGAGTACACATTATCATAGAGAGAGCAAATAAAATGGCCGGCCGTGAGGAGCCTATTCTTTTATTAATGGCTATAGCGATGAGTCTCTTTAGCTCAGCTTTAACGTTAAATGAGTGGAGTCCTGCACATGCAACGTTTTATGGTGACATGAGGGGCCATGAAACAATGAGTAAATCACTTCAACCTTGATTTTGAGAATTTGTTTTTCTTCTTTTTTTCAGAAACATAGCTTGCAATCCTGAGAAATTGAACCATTAATTTCTTTTTCATTTTGCGCGTAACATATATGCAGAAGGAGCTTGTGGCTACGGAGACCTATTTAAACAAGGGTATGGCCTTGAGACAACAGCTTTAAGCACAGCTCTTTTCAACAATGGCCGAACTTGCGGTGCCTGTTATCAAATCATGTGCTATAATTCCACATGGTGCCTGAAGGGGGCGGGTGCTATTCGTGTAACTGCGACAAATTTTTGCCCTCCGAATTACAGCAAACCTCAAGAAAATTGGTGCAATCCTCCGTGGAAGCACTTTGATTTGTCACAACCCATGTTCCGAAAAATTGCAGAGTACAAAGGTGGCATTGTCCCTGTCTTGCACCGAAGAGTGTCTTGCGTTAAATCTGGGGGGGTTATGTTTGAAATGCATGGGAATCCTTATTGGATACTTGTTTTAGTGTACAATGTTGGGGGTGCTGGTGAGGTGATTAATGTGAAGATTAAAGGATCAAGCACGGATTGGATACAAATGTCGCGAAATTGGGGCCAGAATTGGCAAACTTCTGCACAATTAGTAGGGCAAAGTTTGTCATTTCTAGTCACTACTGGTGATGGCAAAATGGTTCGATGTGATGATGTTGCACCCCCGCTTTGGCATTTTGGTGATGTGTTTGAGGGCAAGAAGAATTTTCAAGCAGCGCCATATACTTAAGTTTAAGACCCTAAAAGCTAGCTGCTTGTGCTAATTAATTGTATGTAATTTAGGCCAACTTGGATGCTAATAATAACGTGCTTATTGGAGTGAAAAAGAACAATTTTCCAGACTCAAATTCACAATTTTAGTTTTATCTATATTTTCTTGATAATGAAGAATTAACTTTAATTTATATATTGTATTGAAAGCTTTTTGTTTCCTACGATGATGAGGTGTAGCCTAATAGAGTTAATTCGTAACTTATTTGCTAAACATAAAAATCTGTGCATACAGAAAAATTGATAGGTTCTGTTGTTTGTATTAGATTTATCTGCGAAGCTCAGTAAAGCGGCTTAACTATCCTCAAAGTTCATACTTCAATTTGCCACCAGTTTTCAGTATGAGAAAAAAGTTATTTATTCAACTTAATACAAAATATGCTAACTTATTTGGGGCACAGAGGCATTAAATACGATGCTTTATATTATATATAATTCAATTTCATCGCAGCTTTCAAACATCATGTATTATAAATTGTTTCATTAAAACTCTTTTTAAGTTCAACCCTGTATCTCCATGCTTGTATATCAAACAGAATTTCACCTCATAAATCAATATAATTCTATTAAAACAATGCAGCAAGCTTACAGTATAAAACTTAATGAATTCAAATGTGACTATACTGATTATGTGTTCCTTATCTTCCCCCCCACCCCCAACACACAACTGTACCCAAAACCACTAATATAAGTACATTAAAACCAATTTTATCAAGGTAACATTCCCTGATAAAAGAATAAAATCTTTCATTTTGTTGAATTTAGGAAGTTCTTGAACCACTGAACAGAGTTTTTAGGGTATCTCTTCTGGTTGTCCTTATAATCCACAAAATATAGACCAAATCTTGAAGTGTAACCAGCCGCCCACTCCCAGTTATCCAATAATGACCATACAAAATACCCTTTCACATTGCACCCATCTTCCCTGCATCATTAATCAAAACATATCATTTTAGCTTTTGTTTAGCCAACAATTTAAAAATCACTAAATACCGAAAATTGTAAGTACAAGTACATGTATATTTGAAATAGTATTACATACTTGATGGCAGCTAGCAAGTTTGTTAAATAGTCGTTATGGTATCTGATTCTCTTATCATCCTTCAGAGCTTGTTTTATAGGGGTTAATAGATTATTTGGATCATCCATCCCTGTAATGAACATGAAAAATGAATATTCATATGCTCAATAATAAGTTTCTTTGTAAAAAGAAGAAAAGATTACCATTTTCAGTGATAATGACAGTGGGGTTCCCATACTTCTGCTTGATGTAATTCATTAAGCTTCTCATTCCACGAGGCACTATGTACAGCCATATAGAATTTGCCTGCAATGAGATGAAAAATAAATTTGCATGGTTAGCCATATGAACTAAACAATATTTGAAGAAAATAAATAAATACTAGTTAACTTCTATGGATACACATACCCTGTCTGCAATAGGTTTCCCATTTTTGAATGCTGAAAAACATGTGAAAACAATAGCTTAGCACCCTTGTTACCGATATTTTTAGAAACAAAATTTATAAGCTTACTGTACATTGGATGCCTTAAAATCTAGACTCTGAGGTTTTGTTGACTTACGGAGGGTAAGGGCGCCAGCATCTGCAACGGAGTCATTAAGCACAACCCCGATTAAATTAGTTGCATTATGTTGAGCATAGAATGTAGTGTAGTGATTGATTCCCACGAAATCCAAAGATCCCTTGAGGAGAGCAGCCTCAGAGTTCGTGAATCTTGGCAGCCGGCTTCCTACTCTATTCCTCATTGAACTTGGATAATCTCCAAAAGTCAAAGGGTCAAGAAACCTGTAATAACTGTACAAATTAGCATTGTACATCTTTGTGTTGCTTTCTGGAAACTCTAGATAAAGGTGCAATTATATTTACCAGCCAAGCTGGAAATCTTGGGCTCTTTGTGTTGCTTCAATGTCTTCTGTGGAGTTTGATACAGATTCATACCAAATAACATCAAACGCTATCCCAAGCGATCCGCCCTGTTTTGCCTGCATGGATTGAGGACCAACCAAGTGAGATCCTAATTCCAGCTCCAGCTGTTTAGCTTTAACATAATGAAAATTGTTGGTGATGTGATGACTCTCAATTTTAACATTAATATACTAAACTTCACCTTGTATTTTTTTCTGTATATATCCGCCACTTTTGAATGAGTAAGAAGAACGTTGTGAGCGACTATGTAAGGCTCAGTGGCGGAGTTCCCAGCCCTGCAGAATAGATGAAGAAGGATTGAGCACCTTCCAGGAGCCTGCAGACCCACATCATAGCCTTGTATGGTAAATGTATGTGGCTCATTGAATGTAATCCAGTGCTTCACCCTGTCACCAAATTTCTGGAAGCATGTCTCGGCATATGTAGCAAAGTCATTTCTGTAAATGAGACAGAGCATATGAACCAATTGAATCATTTTAATAATCTGTAATTGGATTTTTTTTTTACCAAAAGGAACTGTACTATACAGTTGAAGTATAAGAACATTCTGATTTTACATGATTTGGCGGTCAAGCCATCCTTTGTATTTGTCATCCAAGGCTTGAGGAAGGTCCCAGTGATAAAGAGTCACATATGGTTCAATTCCTGCATAAGTTTTGAGCAGTTAGAATCCGTTTTCTTTTCTTTTCTTTTTTCCTTTCCTTCCCCATAAAGCTGAAAAATTTTGGAGGATACCTTTAGCAAGTACAGCATCAATGAGTTTATTGTAATGATCAACACCTGCCTGATTTATTTGCCCCGTTCCATCTACAAACAGGAACAATATGAGCAATTTTCTTAATTTCATCTCTAAGTAATCAACAACGATTACTAGAAAGAAATACTGCAATTAATGAGTTTGATGTTAAAGCTCACTGGGGAAAATCCGAGACCAAGCAATAGAAAACCGGTAAGCATCCATGCCCATGTCCTTCATAAGTTGTACATCTTCCTGAATTCAACACCAAATTCTATTATAAATAATCAATTATTTAGCTGAGGAAAACAATGTTGATCAAAATAAAGCCATTCTTTGATTGGCGATCAATATTTCTGGGCTCACAGTGTAACGATGGTACTGATCCACAGCAACATCAGCATTACTATTATCCAGTATCTTACCTGCAGCAGAATGTGAAAAGATTCATGAAATAAAGAGACTTACCAAAGTGATATTAGATGTGGTTATAGTTGTTCATTGCATTTTTAAAATACTCTGAGCAAATTATGATGTGTTACCAAAAGTATGTGAAAATGTGTCCCAGACTGTTGGTCCCCTTCCATCCTCTTTCACTGCTCCTTCATACTGCCCAAACAAATAAATAAAAATGATCCACCAGCATTATTACTTTGACCAAGAATCTGATTAATGGAAAAAGAAAAAAGTTAAAAAAATGGGATTTAATGCGAGAGTCCGTTTGATATATTATATTTTATTATTTTTATATATGTGTATTGTATTATATTAACATTATATTATAATAATATTATACAATATTTAATATTATATTGTACTATATTAATTTTTAATTAGATTATATTTAATGTTGCACTGCATTATATTAACTTTTTTATTATTATTTTTAAATTTTATAATTAGCAGACGATTTTTACTAATACTTACAAAATATTAAATATGAAAGTTTTAAATTTTAAAATTTTTACATTATTTTTAATGTAAATTAAAAAAAATTATAATTTTTAATACATTGTACTATATTATTTTTTAATTAAATTATGTTAGGTGTTGTATCGTATTGTATTAATTTTTGATAATTATTTTTAAATTTTATATTTAGAAAATGATATTTACTAATATTTAAAAAATATTAAATATAAAATTTTTAAATTTTTCAAATTTTTTTAACGGATTTATCAGGTCCCAACCCCCAAAAAAAGGCATTAGTTAATCTTAAAAAAATATTTGTTGTTTCGGTTATTATTATTATTATTATTGCACAATCAATACATACACAAAAGTATAAAATTTAATGTAATTAATCAAAATAATTATATGAGTCAGATAAAACACCATAAACGGTAATTTTAATCATGGAATCCTTGCTTTGCGGCTGTATCTTGAATGGAAGGGTGGTCCATTTTATCTTATTCTTCTTTTCACATACAAAAATATAAAATAGTCTAATAAAAATTTAATACTTGAATCTCAAAGCCAGCTATCAAATAAATCAGTTCTGTCGTAGCTGACATATACGTTCGCCGACCGCTCACTTCCATTACTTATCTTAACTAAATAATAATTAATATTTTCCCCATTTCAAAAACTTTACAGCCCCGGCTCCGCCATGGTGTCTATGAAAACAAGAAGAATACCTGGGGGTAAATTCAAAAAATCATAGAATACGAAGGTCTTTGACAAATAAAAAAAAAAAAAACTAAAAACTTTTAACAAAGTAGCTGCCAGTCCGGAGTGTCCCGAGTTTGTAGACGAATCCGCTGACCACAAACGCCGTTTTTTCAACAGAATATTATGTATGAGTTGACCAAATTACCCCCCAGACACACTCGAGTGGAACAGCACGACGCAACGCTGTATCCTCAAGTGGAATCCAAAGGAACTCGGATCACACAGTGAAGATGGAAAAAGCCACGGGGTTATTTTCTCATTTATTATTATTATTATTATTTTATTGTGCGTCTGTTTTTAATCAATTATGAATATGTGCATATTCACATGACAAACACTAAAACCCATGTTCTCGTGAAAATGAGACCAGAAATAAGTCGACAGTTGTAATCCATGCTCAAGCAAAAATTTAAAAAAAAAAAAAAAAGGAGCAAACGAGAATGGGCTGGCTAGTCACCAGTCGACAAAACATGGGGGACTGACCAAACAACACAAGAATTATATCTGAATTTAAAACCTCATCTTTAACTCCAAACAAAAAAAAAAAGAAGATTAATTGAATTAAAATGACAATGATTAATTAATACCAACCTGGAAAGCAGAAGATGCAGTCCCAAAAACAAAGCCCTTTGGGAAGCTAGCTCTATTAATTTGTGAAGAGCAAGTCCGGATCCCAAACACAGCCAGTAGTAGTAATACGACCAAATAGGAAATGCCTTTTCGAAACAGCATGGTTTAATTTCACAACCTCCACAGAGAAAGTAATGATAAATGATATGTATAAAGAGGTGAAGAATAAAGGACAAGACTCGAGAGAGGGAGCTAATTAATTACATGTAAAGTTGTAGCAAAGCAAAGAGTGGTTTTGGATTTATAGACAAAAGAGGAAAGGGATAAGACTTTAAGGAAAGAAATTAAAATATTGTGTTGGGTAGCGTTAAGAAAGCCAGAAATGGTAGTGAGTTTGGGAATGATAATGATAAAATGCCCCACGCAACTGAGTCATGCACCAAAAACTACACAAAAAATTCTGGAGTGTTTGAAATCAACTTGTTTTACGGGGTGTCGGCGTGGGGTTTGCGTATCATTTCTCAGTGGCATCAAGCCTTACGAGTTATTGGTGTCTTCTAGATTGAACATCATGGCAGTAATGTGTCAAATAGTTGTGGTGGCGGTGATGGTGGCCATGAATTATTTCTCAAAACTCCTTAGTTCACACTCTTGTATCACATACCAAGCGATTGCTTTTTCGTATATTTCTTTCTATGCCCTTTTTTTCTTCCTATATTTTAAAATACATTGGAGGGGAGCACATCATTTGAGAAATATAATAATAATGCAGAGGGTTTCAATTGATTAGAATTGGACTAAAGCAAAACACTTAATTCAAGGGATATACATATAATAGAAAAAAACACACGTGTACAATAATAACCATTCATATACAATTGTTAGATGATTGTACTGCCTTATCTTTTCTTTGTTGCATTCTGGACTTTCTCTTGATCACAAACCAGTGACAAAATTTCTACCTTAAATTTCTTGGAAGTTTGTTTTTCATCCCCATTTTCCATGATAATAAAGCATGCAAAATTCTGTTTGGCGTGCAAAGCCTGACTCAACTGTATATTTTGATTTTCATTTGGTCATACGTATGCACCCACCCACGTGTAGGATGGAAAATATTATCGGATTAAAATCATTTCTTAGTATTTTTCTCTCTTAAACTCTAATAAGATATGTTTAGAATTGATGTGTTGTAATTTTTAAATTATTATTATTATAAAAAAAATTGTAATTGTAAAATAAAAATTAATAATATATAATAAATAATTTGATAGAATTATTAAATTATCATACAAGTAAAAAATATATTAATATAATTTTTAAATTACAATAAATATATTTTAGTACTGTAACTTAAAGTTACAGTTATCTAATTTTAATTTCAAATATACACAAAATCAATACAAATTAATTGATTTCAACGTGAATATTATGATTAAGAAAAAGGTTTTAAAGTCAATGCAAAATTAATTTTCATTTGATATAAAGGACTTGTATTTGATTTATGATTAAAATTTTCTCATAATCATCAAGTAATTATATTTTAATTGAAATTCTTCAAGAAGATATATACAAAATTAAAACTACAACATTTAAATAATCTACGTGAAGTTAATCAAACTATGTAATCGGTCCATTCATATTACATTATTTCCAAAGAAGAAAATATTCCAAGAGAAACTAAAAAAAAAAAAAGAACAGAAAGTGATCTATGTTTCTCGATAACACCCAACCCCATACTCGCAGTGTCGGCATCTTCAAAAAAGTTCAGATACAGCTAGCAATTTTTTTTTTTTTGTTTAAATTGTTGTCTTTTATTAATTATTTAATTTATCGTAATTATCATTCGAGTCACGTCATGCCTTTGTTTGGTTGGTTCATAGGACGGAGAATAAAGGACTTTATTCTTTGCGTGTCCAGAGAAACGGATGGAGATTGATTTGCTTTCTTGCTTTCGCTAGCCATGAATTCGTGTGAGAACTATAATCCACAATGATTGTTAATTATGATGACCAAATTAATTAAAGATTACTCAACAAAATCCCACTGTAGTAGCGATATATGCGTGGGTCAATAACAGTGGATTTGCCTTTCCTCACGCCGAAATCAGCTCACTTTTTCTCCCCCGTAATCTGGAGGCAAAATATTAATGAAAACTAATCCTTTGAATATTAATTCAGTCTCAAGTTTCAAGTTTTCTTGTCTGAAAAGGTTTGCTCAAGCTTCCAAGAAACGGAAATGTTCGACCGATTTATCTTCATAATTTTTAACGGGAGGCTTGTAATTTTCTGCAAAATTGATCGGGATTGAGAGGATGACATACATATAGATAATGGCTAAATATTCGATAACAAACAAGACAGATCTTGATGATTGAGTTTAATGGGCCATAATAGTTGGACAAAGTTCATTAACATCTAATATAAAAACCCCATTAGTTAATTTTTATTTATGCTAAGTATTTCACGATATTGCAAGTGTGAAGGCAATGGAGTTGGCATACGTGCAGGTTGTTTATATGGTAGGGCATATAATATTTGTTCTTAACTTCTTATTCTAGTTGATGACTTGATTTCTATAATATTCTGGTTAGGTAGCATTCACTCATATTTAGACCATAGTTGTTGGATTAATTTATTATTCAAAAGTTAATTTATGGATTTCATACTATTCCATTGTCCGAAAAGTAATCATCAATGTTTGACACTGTTTTTTTTTTTTTTTTTGACTGCTTTTTATATTTTTTCCAATTATGCATGTTTAACGCATAGATTGTGTATACATCTGTATAGATTTTGACCTTAATTATATGAATTAGGTGAGAACTTCAGTTCTTTTTTCAAAACACAAAGTTTTTTAAAAAATGATTAATTACCTAGTTGTAACTCGACTGTATATGATTATATCGGTCAACACTCTATTTTGTTTTTAACACGATATTGCTCACTTTTAAGATTTCGTTTGGTGCAACTGTTTAAAAAGAATTTATTTAAGTAGAGTTTTGTCAATAGAATTTTTATTAAAAGAAAAAATTTAGTTGTTTAATTGTCAATAAGAATATTTATTAAAATTGTAAAATTACTATAATAAGAAAACTTTTTAAAGTTATATTATGAAAAAAATGAAATAAGATTGTCATATAAATAAATAATATTTTAAAAATTTTAATATTTAAAACAAAATCAACCTCTACTCCTAAACATCTAAAATTTAAGTTTTTACTAGTGGAAACAAATAGTTTATTTAATATTCAAAAGTTTTTCTAAAAAATAACTGAACAAACATAAAATTTTTTAAAAATACTTATGAAATTAAATGAATATTTATACGATAATGTTGTACATCTTAAATTTTTTATTTTAAATAACTTTCTTAAAATGATGTGACATTTATGAATTGATTGGTAAGATAATATAATTAATTTATTTTATTTTATAATCAATTAATTAATATCACATAATTTAAAATAATTATTTAAAATATACAGTATTATTTATATTTATAATTATTAAAAAAGTCGTATCAATCTTGGACCGAGTTAATATAATTCATAACTCATAAGGAATCTTAAGATTGAAAATTTGCTGCGGTTGCATCGGTATTGGGCCTTCAGTTAAACGAGGGCGAGTGGTCCTTGTGGGCCTTCCGGATAGGCCCGCTGTATAACCCACCGGCAACGGTCGGATCAATGAAGCAAATTGGTTTTCGGGTTTTGAGTTTTCTCAAATCTTAAGGCCAGGCACTGTAGTTGCAATAAGTCGTTAAGCCGAAGAGTTGATAACAAAAATCGATCTTGTTCGAGGGGGGAAAAGAAAAAAAAAATCTTGAAGTTTAATCCTTTTGGTTTCTACTGAAAATGGAGGACGAAGAAGAAGATCCACCTCTAGCTGTTCGAATTGACGAGACTACCCATGAATTCTCCAACTCTCGCGAAAACGATGACGTTTCAGTTGGCGTAACCGTCATCACTGGCTTTCTTGGAGCTGGCAAATCCACTGTAACTAAAACCCTTGTTTTTGCTTAGTTTTTTAGTCATTTATTTATGTAATTCTGCTCTCGTTCTCTTCGTCAAAATAGTGTTTCATTGCACTTAATTTTGGTGGGTTTGTATACTTCTGCTGTTAATAATATGTAACGAATTGGTGTTGAAGTTTGAGAAACTTTTGAAGAAGTATTAAAATATGTGGGATTAGTATTGTAGTTTGTGCCAAATTGTGAACTTTCAAATGGGGTTATGAATTTCAGCTTGTTAATTACATCTTGACTGGGAAACATGGAAAGAGAATTGCTGTCATCTTGAATGAGTTTGGCGAAGAGATTGGAGTCGAGAGAGCAATGATAAATGAAGGAGAAGGTGGTGCACTTGTTGAAGAGTGGGTGGAGTTGGCAAATGGGTGCATTTGTTGCACTGTTAAGCATAGTTTAGTTCAAGCACTTGAGCAACTTGTACAGAGAAAAGAAAGGTAATGAATTTTTTTCTTTTCAAGTCATTAAGGATTCAACTTATGGGGAATCTGATAGTTATATTTATCAGTCTTTGTGACTTCTGAAATTTTGCATTATACATGTTAGTTTGAGAAACTAACGAGGTGAATTGCTGCTTTGTCATTCGTAGACTTGATCATATTTTGCTCGAGACCACTGGGTTAGCAAATCCTGCTCCTCTGGCATCTGTTCTTTGGTTGGATGACCAGCTGGAATCAGCTGTCAGGCTTGATTCTATTATCACTGTAAGCAAATTTTGGACGTTTCTGTATGGTTTAGACTTTGCATTGTCTTTTTCTCAGGATTATCTTGATTGTGCTAATTGTTTATTTTGTTGATATAGTATGTAGTAGTTTACTTTATGAGCTTGTGATGAATTTTATATCTTCAAGTTTTTATATGCTATACCCTTTATTACTACTTTTATCTTGCTACCTTTTACCATATAATTTGGTTTTCAAATAGGTTGTGGATGCCAAAAATCTTCTTTTCCAGATTGATAAGTATCGTCACCTGTCTTCATATCCTGAAGCAATTCATCAAATAGCATTTGCTGTAAGACTTACGCCATTCTACTCTCACAATACAGTTCCGCAATAGCTTTTGTATTTTCAGAAACAGTGTTTGCTTCTTCTTCTTTTTATTTTTTTTATTTTTCTTATTTTTTAATCTGGGTGTGGAGTGGAGTGGTGTGTAGTGAATATTGGATAAGTTAAGCATCTCAGAGGCTTATGAGTGTCACTTATTCTTGTAGGACGTTGTAATTCTTAACAAGGTTGATTTAGTTTCTCCAGACGGAGATGCTCTTGACGATTTGGAGAAGGAAATACATGAAATTAACTCCCTTGCCCGTGTCATCCGCTCCGTTCGATGTCAAGTTGACCTGTCTGAAGTATTGAATTGCTGGGCATATGATGCTACAGTAAATCCTATAAAACTCTGTTCAGATTAAGCATGATATGTACGTTAGTAGATTATACTGACCTACATTCGAACTGATGTTACTCGATTTTTATCCCCATTGACTCACAGCATGTCACTCGTCTAGAAGCACTGTTGGAGGAACACCAAAATATATCTTCTCAGAATTTTCATGACAGTAATGTGCGAACCTTGTCCATTTGTGAACCACTGGCAGTTAATCTTGATAAGGTAATTCTCCAAATTGCTAGCTGAAGTCATGCTCTACTTAGTTGGTGCGCCTTGTTATTATTACGTTTCTCGCTAGTGTATATTGACGATTATTTGGATTATGTCTTCTAACTGATCAGCTAGACAACCAAATCCTTCTTGCTTATATTATTTGAAGTTTGACAACGGTATATGTTCTGTTTATATAGTGTTTTAAAAATCTCTCATGTTAAAATGCATTCTTTTGTGTGTAAAATAAACATTTTGTGTTTGATAATGCCTGCAATTATGTTTTATGTAGGTTCGCTTATGGCTTGAGGAGATTCTTTGGGATAAAAAAAATGGCGTGGATGTGTACCGTTGCAAAGGGGTTTTAAGTGTTAAACACTCTGATCAACTACATACTTTGCAGGTAATATTTTGCAATGATTGATAATGACATGAAAATTTTACTTGTGCTATCATTTTTTAATTAGACAAACCGCTTCTCCTTTTGTTGTCTCTGACGCTTTGTTGCTTTATGCTCTCTTAGTCTCTCTCTTACGGTTTCTGCTAGATTCTTAGCTGCTTTTATGATAATAATCGTAATACTCTTAATTGTCTTTTGAGTCTCTCTTTTAGAGAACGTTAAAAATCTGGCAACAAGACATAATAGTAGGATGAAGAAATGCCAAGATTTTCAAGAATTCAAATCATCCTGTGGTTGGCTCTATTTTGAAATGGTTAATGGTATTCAGGGACCACCTGTACCTCTCGACTAATGTATGGATAGATTTGGATGGTTTAAAATCAATATAAAAGGTTTGCTGAATTTTTGAAATCCTCAGTGAATTCCCAAGATTCTTTAGAAATCTTCACTGAAATTCATGGGAAACTACCTTAGAATCAGTAGAGAACGCTCTAAATTCTATGTAGAAATCAAGTTTCTAATCATATTATTTAGCTAACTGTAAACAGATATTTTGTTTGGAGGAGTGTGTGATTTAATTGAAAATTCCTCATCATTGGTTATCGCCGCCATTATTCACCAATGTATGCAAACTGCTGTCTATTCTAATCACCGGCCTTGCCGCAGCTGATTAGATGAATGCTGTCTCATTTCCAAGTCTGTTTGTTGCTGAACGTAGGCTGTGAGGGAGATTTATGAGATTGTTCCAGCTCGAAAATGGGGAGCAGAGGAGAAACAGATGAATAAGATAGTATTTATAGGTAATTCTCTAATGGTATTGCTGCATTTTTTTCAGTAAAATCCTTAAAAAAAGAATTTAGTTTGAGCTCTCTCTCTCTCCCTGCTGCCCACATTTATATTTTTATTGTAATTTCTCTGCCAGGTCATCATCTGAATCATGACATTCTTCAAGATTCGTTCAGAACTTGCACGTTAGCGACTACTTAACTTATAAGCCACGTAGTGAGAAGGATTGTGAGGAGATTTGCCATCTTGAAACTTCAATTTTCCAAAGATTGTTTTTTAGTCCAATTATTTTGAATGGAGCTCAAGCAGTTGGTGCCATACAGTATATGCCTATTTTACCTGTTTGATGGACTTTTTACTCATAATTAGTATTTTATTAGTTTAAGCAGCACTATAAATTATCAGTGATCACGTCTTCTCCTTTTATGGAGAACCAGTAAATACTTAAATCATGAAAAATTGAGAGTAGGGAATTGAAACGGTATTACACTTGCCCAAACGCTGGAACGCCCTCAGCCGACACAAGAAGAATTTATTATTTCTTATTTCCGTTAACAAACATGGAAGCCATTCTTATTTGCCGTTAAAAAAAAGGTTCTGTTCCCCAGTCTTTGAACTTGCACGGGATCAACGGAAACAGCAGGAACCTTTTTCCTATTTTGTACAAGTCAAAACTGGAAAGTTTTGGATCATACTTAAAGGAGGAATCAAATTCAACTTTGGAAAACATTTAGGACGAGGTTTTGACTTTTTGTGCACCTAAGCAGTGAAATCACTCTCTCTATAGTGTCTATATTTGTAAATTTCCCTATATATAGAGGTGTTTCTTGTGCTAGCATTAGAACATTAGGACAGCAACTTGATAACTAAGCTAGCAAGCTAACATATAAGCTCTGTGTCTTATTAAAATGGCCTCTCAAGGTGGTGCTGGCAGTATTAATCAAGAAGAAGAGTTTGATTTACCATTGGGGTACCGATTTTCACCCAATGGTCAAGAGATTATTTTGCAATATCTTACTAAAAAGATCTTGAACCAACAGCTTCCTAGCAATATTATCAAAGACATTGATTTGTATGCCCATGATCCTCATCAACTCCCCATCGGTGAATCCTTCTTTTCATTATAGTTTGAGATTTTGTTCCAATTATATATTTTGGTTTTTCCTGATGTAATATATATATATATTCTTCTTTAGGGGAATTTAAGAAGAATTGTAAACCGGAAGAGGGATATTTCTTCACCCAGTTGGCAAATAGAGATGCCAAGGGACAGCCTAAACGGACTACGAAGAGTGGTTACTGGAAGGCTACCGGTAAAGTTGAACAAATAATTTGGAATAAATCAATTGTTGGGTTCAAGAAAATTCTCATCTTCTACGACGGGAAGGCGCCAACAGGAACAAAAAGTCGCTGGATCATGCACGAGTTTAGAGTTAATCCCTCGTATCTTTCGGCTTTTGCACTTGATATAACCACTCAAACCAAGGTCCGCACTAACTAATTAATTATTGGGAAGTCTGATTTAACCTTGGATTTAATTAAATTAATTGCACTACTTATAATTTATATCTTTATTTGCTAAATAATGTTATGTTCTGATTTCATCTTTACTAATTTTAGGTAGAGAACTGCGTGGCATGCAAAATTCATCACAAAAAACGGGGCGGCAGTAAAACGTTCAAAAGCGAAAAAACATTACCAGCATTTGAATAGGCTAAAGCATGTTGATGACGTAGAAAAAGTCACAGGCAATTAGCCATTAGCTTAGCCACCACCAGCAGAGTGGAGAGTCTCCGCTGCAGACAGATTTTTCTTATTCTTTTACCTTTTTTTTTTTTAATGGAAAGATGGAGAATAATGATTTCTGTGTTGAAATAAAGAACAGAAACAAGATTCATGGATGGATTTACTGTTTGAAGTCTGAAATGAATTGGCTATTTGATTTTCATTACTACAAAAAAGGAAAAAAAATGTGTTGATTTGATTTATAATTCTAACCTCTCCTCTTACTATTGAATATGTCTATATTTTCTTACCCAAAAAACCTATCAATTTCTGTTTTATTTTGGTTTTCTGTTTTAACTCTAACCTCCCCTCCAAATACTGAGGATATGTTTGGAATCGAGGTTAGATAATCAGTAGTTTTTAAGTTTACAATGACTAAAGTGTTTGGTGAACACTAACTGCTGTAGCTTTTAAGGTATATTAATTATGTTAATATGATTTTTTACTTGTAAGATGTAAAATTTATTATGTATTTAATAATTTTATTAAAATTATTATTTAAAAATTATATTTATTAAATATTATTAACTTTTATTTTATAATTACAGCTTTTTTTTCACAGCAGCAACTTAAAAACTACAGCACCTCAATCCCAAACATACCCTGAATCTGTGCAAAAGTACTACAATTTAGATTTGAATGATGAGTTTTTCAATTGTTCCGTTTTGTAAAAAAAAAAAAAGTTTAATGCTTTTGATAAAAATTGGGGAAAATTTTTTAAAAAAGACAAAAATCTGAACCGGATGGTTCGATTAAAGTTCGGTTCAAAGATAGGTTAGCTTTGAACCAACGCTCAGAATGGGTGGGAACGACGCCGATTGCATTATCTTTTTCATTCGTGGCCGTTTCAGGCTTTCAGCTCTTTTTTCTTTTGTTGAAAAGTATCCTTGTAATCATCTCTTCCTGTACCTTTCAGATTATTTTCTCAATTTTGGATGGTTGGTGAGACTATTAATTAATTTCACGTATAGTATTCAATAAGGTGGACATTCGAATTAGTTAAACCGAACTGATTCGGGCAAAAAATCTAACTCTAAGAATCGGTTAGATTCAAATTTAAAAATTAATTAACATTTTAAAGTCAAATTAAATTAAAAAAATTAATCTAGTTAAATTTTTTTTAAAAAAAAAATTGACCGAGTTAAGCTTTGCCCTTAACATAACCCTCAATTTTTTTTAATATAAAATATAATTTTTATAATATATAAAAAATTAATTCTATTCAATCGGTTAATTATAAAAAATTAATTCTTTTGACAATATATTTATATTTAAAAAATAACAGTTTTTAGTAAAATTATTCTTATTTTATTAAATTAAATATACTAATAAAACATAAAAATATAAAATTTAAATTTATTAATAAATAAAATCAAAATAATTTTTAATATATTAAAATTTATATTTTTCTATGTTTGACTTACACGTCCTCACTAGATATATATATATATATATATATATATATATATAGGCCAAAAACCTCAACGCAGTCCCTAATTCCCCTTCTCTTTCTCCGCTGCTTCTTCTCTATCGTGAAAGAGAGAGAACGACACACACAAAGACACCCACGCCCACGACACATTCACTCACACATGCCCGCGCCCGCGCCAGCGCCTAAGCTGCCGCCGCTTTCACTTCCGTTCAAGTGTGCCGACGCTGCAGCTTCTAGCCGTTCTCGATTTGCTTCCTCGTTCCAGTTGCTGTCGTCTCTGCCGTCGCTGCCTCCGTCTTCGTTCGCCGTCGTTAGCCCCATAAGGTTAGGTTATACATGCGATTCCAAATGGTGCATGAATGACTGTTTGTAATTCAATCTTGTCTTGGACATGGGTAAGAGGCGTTACAGGCACTGAAAGTGTTCAATCTTCTTTTGTATAACGGTTGTTTGTAATTGTTGCTGATTTGATTTCTTGTCATTGTAATTGTTGTTGTCTTGAGTGTTGATGGTGATGAACTATTAATCTATTGTATATTTTTGTCATTTGGAGATGTAACTTCAGTAGCTTGGTGCCTCGGCACTCGACTGCGCCTTAACTTTTGTTTTTTAAAAAAGACTTGTTGAGGTTGCTCGGTAGTTGGTATTCGTTTTTATTTTTCATTTTTGCATCGTTGAGCGGGGCTGGTATTTGTTTCATTTTTATATTGAATTTAATTTTGGAATAGGTTGAACCCGAATTGCAACCAAAACTGAAATTTAGTTCCAAATTTTCAATTCGATCCGATCTGAAACTCGAACCCAAATCAAATCAAACCGAATTAAATTTGGCTTCAGTTGGAGTTTGGGTTTGTGTTTTGAACCTGATTGGGTTGAATTTTCAAATCCAAATAGGTTGTAAACCAAACTGAAACCCGAACAATCCAAATCGAAACCTGATTTGCTCCACCCCTGGTATCTATATTCCATTACTGTTGATTGTTTTTAACATTTTTCATTCCTTCATGTTAATTTCTTCCCAATTCAATTGTTCTTTATTGTTTGTTCTTTCTAGGGTTGAATAAATTTACTATAACTCGATGGTTAATTCCAACTTTACTTGTTTGTATTAATTCAGTAGTTTGGCAACGTTAGCAAATGTATGGGATGATTGTTTAATGATACAAGCTTTAATGAGAACAACTTGTATAATCCCTGAATGTGTACACCGAAGTACTAACCTTGGCTTTTTTTTTTTTCATCATCATTAATAATGGCCTTTCAAAGAATCCTTGATTTGGGTTCAATGATTGATTTCTGTAACTTATAAGTTTTCTTTGATTGGTATCAATATGGTTTTATTTACATTTCTAGGGCGTTAATATAACTTGTGGGGCGGATACATTTTATGTGTTTATCTGATTACCTGATTCTGTGGTTGATCTTTTATCTTCTTACTAAAATGTGATGAGAGCAAGAGTTCTATTCAATACTGTTGTTTTCAAATCTTTCTGTCTTTTTAATGCTTTCGTACTTGGGAATGGGAATAAGTGTGATACTCAGTGTATGATTGATCAGAGGCAAAAATGATCGTTACTGATGCTCTAGTTTTATCTCAGGGCCAACTTTTTTGACTGATGGCATTGGTTGTAATCTGTGGGCAACCGAGCAGTGGAAAGTCACTGGCAGCAATATGTCTAGCTGAAGCTCTAAAAGAATCTGAAGCAAAAGAAACTGTCAGGATTATTGATGAAGCTTCTTTTCATCTTGATCGCAATCAGAGCTATGCCAATATGCCTGCAGAGAAGAATCTGCGCGGAGTTCTTAGGTCTGAAGTTGATAGATCTGTGTCCAGAGATAATATCATAATAGTAGATTCTTTGAATAGTATCAAGGGCTACAGATATGAATTATGGTGCTTGGCTCGTGCTGCAGGGATTAGATACTGTGTTCTGTATTGCGACTCGGAAGAAGATTATTGTAGAAAATGGAATAAAGAGCGCCATAATAAAGGAGAAGCCGCTTATGATGATAAGATATTTGAAGATTTGGTAAGAAGGTTTGAGAAGCCAGATAGAAGAAATCGGTGGGATTCCCCTTTGTTTGAACTGTGCCCATATAAGGAAGGAATAGAGAATTCTTCTGCTGCCATTTTGGACGCCGTTGCTTATCTAACCAAAAAAGTGGATTCAAAATCACGGGATATTAAGATCTTACAGCCAACAATTGCAACACAAAATACACGATTCTCTGAGGCAAATTCGCTGTATGAATTAGACAGAGCAACTCAAGAGGTGATTAATGCCATTGTGGAAGCACAATCCAAGGCACACGGAGGGCCCATGAATGGTATTTCTCTTGGGCAGGGTTTGCCAAATATCAGTATTTCCAGGTCAGTTGGACTGCCAGAGCTCCGAAGGCTGCGAAGAACATTCATCAAATTGACAGGGCAAACAAGTTTGAGTGGACCACCACCTCCCTCTGATGCCGACAGTGCAAAGCGGATGTTCGTTGACTACTTGAATAGAGAACTAGAAACGACTGTTTGAAGGATGATGATGTTTTAGTAAGCTATTTGACACATCTATGGGTTAATCCTCCTTTTTGAGTTTTTGAATACTCTTCTGTGTTGTGTTGCAATATGAATGGTTTTGTACGAAGAAGTAATGTATTGCTTTCCACAAATTAAAAAAAAAAAAATTGCTGTGTTTTTGGCATCTATTTTATTAAAGATAGCCTAATTATCCTTTATTATCGGGAACCATTGTACCATTTCCTAGTAGTCGTGGGATTAAGAAATTTCTTTCGAGGATTCATGTCGAGCAGAGCAGTACTTGAGAAATTAGTAGCCCGAGGCTTCTACCAACAATCGGGCCGCCATGCTCCAGGTGACGGAGGACTTAAAACAACGGGAGGGCTCATTTTTTATTATGGCCGAAGAGTCAATTTAGAACCAAATCTAATGTACAGGTTGGCATCAGCGTCAAGTTAGGCTATCAAATTTCTATCAACCCAATTAAATTAGATTAAACTAAGTTGGGTGAATAAGTAATGGGCAAACCCATACCCTGATTTGACAGAGTCAATTTTTCTGTTGACAGTGAAAAATGAAAATAAGAACACAAAAGAAACTGTATGTTTCACATTGATATCATTTAACACGATGAAGTGCTTGAAAGCAAAATCAATGCAGAGTCCATTTTGTTTTGACAGGTGGTACATTTTAGATCAACACTCATCGCCATTTGGCGCTTGCATGGTTGTATTAACGGTGCCTCTGTTAATTAAATCCATCTACGTAATGCCTGGCTTAAATAAAGGATAGACTCCATAATCAGATGACAGGCAAAATCACAACCACCCGTTCCACTTTTGGACTAAATCCAAGGCCAGAATCTGGCCAAGTCACCCATTAGTGTGACACCACCTGTCATTCTAGCAATGCCAGATGGGCTTGAATCTTTTTTAGGCTGGCGTAGCGTAGCTTAGCTGCGTAATTGATAGAACAAACAAATTTAATAGCGGCAGTACAAGCGGAAAGCCTGCGACATAAATTACAATTATTCCTTATTTGGGTTGTAGAGGAGAAATGATTTGCTGGCTGTCTGTTTTGTCAGTTTTAAGTGTTTTTTAGATCTGATTTAGTTAAAGCATTTATTTCCGATCCAACACAAACCCCAAAAACTAGAGTTTGATATAACTGAAGGCTTAACAAAAGTAGCTCTGTTCGCTTTCAATCTTTATGTTCTACTCTAACTCTTTTAATTGGTACGCATTCCAAAACCCTAATTTTGTTTTCATTTTTTTCTTCTTTTCATCTCTTTCTGTGCTTTTGATCTGATTTCTGTAATAGTTCTCCTTTTTGAGATCTGGGATTCCTTTAGTTGATTATAAAAATGGAAACTTTTGCATTCTGGTCTTTTGGGTAGTTGAAGTTGCGTAAAGCAAATGATAGTTTTTTTTTTTTTTGTTGTTTTTGAACAATCATGCCGACCGTTACTGAATCTAAATTAACTGCGTGATATTGATTCGGTGGATCTTTGACTTTTCTTATTGCAGATTGATCTGATTGGTTGGTTGATTACTTACTGCTGCGGGTTGGTGTTTCTACAATTTGCATTACTCAATAGTGTACAATCAGCACTACTATTCTGGGAGAACTTTATTCTTTTTTCGGTGTGATTTGGACTTTTGATTCTGCTGCATTGTTCAGTTCTTGTGAATTACTGATCTGTAATCGGGAACTCAAACTTGGGTGTGGTGATCTGGTTTGTGTGTTTTTAGTAATGTGAGTATGTGGTGCTCCAATCAGGTGTGAAATATCTGTGAATTCTATTGGAGGTTTAGTTTAAAAAGATTATCTCAATGCTTGTTTTAGTTGTACGGATTCATGGTAACATATATCGGAACTTATATGTTATGATAGGTTATGGTTTTCGTTGTTCTTGGATTAACACATTAAAGGGATTTGCTATTTAGTGGACTTTGAAACTCAGGCTGTTTAGGGGATCAGGCAATTTGGACATGAGAAGCCCCTGGTTCAATAAACTGTCTGTTATTCTTGGCCGCAGACCACCACTTAGCTGGCTGTTGTTATGCTTTATAAGCATTGTTGCACTAATTGCTGTGTTAGGATCATCAACCTCTAATACCTTAGACTCTGTAACTTCATCCTCAAAACCCGATACTTATTCAAACTATAGGAGGCTAAAGGAGCAAGCTGCGGTTGATTATTTCAAGCTTAGAACTCTTTCATTGGGAACAAGTAGGCCAAAGGAGCTTGATCTCTGTGGCAAAGAAAGAGAAAACTTTGTGCCTTGTTACAATGTGTCAGCAAATTTGTTGGCTGGGTTTAAAGAGGGAGAGGAGTTTGATCGGCATTGCGAAATGTCAGGACTAGGAGACCGGTGTTTGGTTCGGCCCCCAAAGGATTATAAGATCCCCTTGAGGTGGCCAGCTGGTAGAGATGTGATATGGAGTGCAAATGTGAAAATAACAAAAGACCAATTTCTTTCATCTGGAAGCATGACAAAGAGGTACTCCTTAATTTATGCTAAACATGATTCTTTGGTGGTTGTAAGTGTTAAATTGAAACTTACATTGATCCTATACAGTTGCATAATTCGCTCAAATCATTAGGATTGTATAGTTTCATGCAAAGTTTATTGTTCTTATCTTTGTTTTTTATTGGATTTGTGAGATATGATGATTTAATGATGTGTGTTTGTGATCTTTAATAAATTTGCTAGGTTGATGTTACTGGAAGAGAATCAAATTGCTTTTCATTCTGAGGATGGATTGGTATTTGATGGCGTCAAAGATTATTCTCGCCAGATTGCTGAGATGATAGGGCTAGGAACTGACTCTGAATTTCTTCAAGCCGGTGTAAGTTTTCTTTGCATATCATGGTTATTAATTCGTATATTTTAACATTTACATCGACACTTGCCAAAAGAGCTTGCATTTGTTGAAGAGAAACTTTAGTGTCACTTTATTCTAACAGTAAAGCACAGGCATATTTTGTTTCTATTTTGCATTTTTCTTTTGCCATTTATCTTTGTGAAAGGAAAATAAAACTCTTCGCATTATGATTTTTAACCTTTGCTATGTCCTTTACAGGTTCAGTCTGTACTAGATGTTGGCTGTGGATTTGGAAGTTTTGGAGCGCATTTAGTATCATTGAAGCTAATGGCCATTTGCGTTGCGCTGTATGAGGCGACTGGCAGCCAAGTTCAGTTGGCCCTTGAGAGAGGTCTTCCAGCGATGATTGGCAACTTCATCTCAAGACAACTTCCATATCCTTCATTGTCGTTTGACATGGTTCATTGTGCTCAGTGTGGGATCATTTGGGATCAAAAAGGTACATCTGGACTTTCTGAGTATGCATTTTTCTTATGGTCACTGGTGTGCTTCCTTTTGGTCAATTCAAAATATTATTTGGAGAAAGGAATGTGAGTGTAGCTTGATTCCTATATTTTGCTTTCTGTTGCATGCTTAGAATTTATTGTGTTTGTTCGGTTCTGATTTGTTCTTGTCTGCAAGTGTTACAAATAGGGGTTCACTGTTTTAATCGTTGACTGACATCCATAGGTATTTTATGACTGCTTATTTAGTTTTAACCACAGCATATAGGTGCTGCTTGGCCATAAATGAAAGAATTGTATGGTTATCGACCCTGAGTGAATTCCTGCTTCATATGATCCTACCATCTTTATATTTCAGTGCTGGATATTACTGGAATGATGAATCTCAAGAACAATAGTTTGCCTCTTCAGGAAGGACAAGATGGCTGTATAGGACAAGATGGCTGTATAGGACAAGAAATCCATTTTCTGGTAAATTTTGGCAAGACCAGATGGCAATCGAACTGGTTGCAGCATTTTGGGCTGTTAGCAACCTAGCATGTTTGGCAGCAACTGGATTATTTGATAAAAGTTTATGATTTTTTTTTAACTGAAATTATATTTCCTGTCTATTAATATTCAAGATTTTTTAAAATTCTTTGTGTCCTCTGCCCCTCCATTGTTATAATTTTTTCAACAAATGGCATGTATTGAACTGATTCTGAACTTTTATTCTGAAATGCCATCTCTGCAGATCTCATCCCAATTGGATTGTTGGCATTATTGGGCCGTTATACATAAGAAATTTTTTCCATTGTGAAAATGTTCCAATAATGCATATTCCACCAAATTACATTCTATTTTATTCAGCATTGGCTTATTGTAGGTTGTCAGAAACAGATATTGACCAGTCTTCTATGGTCAATATATTTTAGTTTGAATGATAAACAAAACGGGGAGAGATAGAAACATTGGAAAACATAGAATACACATCTGACGTTGGAATTACTTAATTTGTTTAATTCCCAGGAATTATAAAACACTCGAGTTTTGTGTAATATGCCACTGGATTTGTGTTGGATGTTTCAATGATCAAGTTTATGCTATTGTCGATGTGATTTGGTTAACTAATGCCATGATTTCTTTAATTTTTTTTTTAGTGTGTGCACAGTACTTTTCTGAGAATCTCATTGCTAAACTTCTGACCGTTACTACACAAAACAGATGGCATATTTCTTATTGAAGTGGATCGGTTACTTAAGCCCGGAGGTTACTTTGTTTTAACCTCGCCTGAAAGCAAACCGCGTGGAAGTTCATCAAGTATGAAGAATAAAGGCTTGCTAAAACTAATGGAAGAGTTCACTGAAAAAATCTGTTGGAGTCTTATTGCTCAGCAGGACGAGACTTTCATTTGGCAAAAGACTGTTGATGCTCATTGCTACACATCTCGGTGATATTCTATAACAATAAGCACTATCATATTACACTTTATTTTCCTTTTTGAAAGGAATTACAATTCATTTTAGTTTCACTGCTAGGTAGAAGGTTTTAACTTTAGTAACTTCCTTATTTCCCTGTGCCTTGTTATTTGTGTTTGTGAGAAATTATCATATTTGTTTCTCAAAGCAATGACTTTAAGGGAAGACTCTTCTGATGCTTCTTCTTTTTTTTTTTTTTTCCTTTAATATAGCAAGCATGGTTTACTACTTTGCAATGAAGAAAATGATGCTGTATCATATTATCATCCCCTTGTTTCATGTATAAGTGCGACAAACAGCAAGCGCTGGATTTCCATCCAGAATAGGTCATCTGGTTCCCAACTGAGCTCAGCCGAGCTTGAAGTTCACGGAAAGTATTGTTTCAAGATTATCTTCTCCCAATGTATTGTTTTGGTTGTGCTACATGGAGTTTGTGTATTAATTCCTTATTGACGTATTGTTCCTGTTCCAGTTTATTGATGCAGTTTTGTCTTTACAGGAGTTCAGCCTGAAGATTTTTTTGAAGACTTACAGGTCTGGAGGTCAGCTCTGAAAAATTACTGGTCTTTGCTTACTCCCTTAATTTTCTCAGACCATCCTAAGAGGCCAGGGGATGAAGATCCGTTACCTCCATTTAACATGATACGCAATGTGATGGACATGAATGCTCATTATGGGGGTTTAAATACAGCATTTTTGGAGGAGAAAAAATCTGTGTGGGTGATGAATGTTGTGCCTGTCAATGCTCGAAATACACTTCCACTCATACTTCATCAAGGCTTTGCTGGTGTTTTTCATGACTGGTAAGTTAAGTTTTGGTTTTGTTAAATAAAATTTGTGAGTGTGATGTTTGTAAGCATCGTAGAATTGAGGTGATCAAGAATCAGGATTGTTCTCTTGGTTTTGTGGAAAGAAAAATAAAAACAATAATCCAATTTCTTCTGAGGTTTTCCTGAATGAATTTTCTGGCAATTTTGTGGATAAAAGTTTAATTTTGAATGGTTTACGCTATTTGAATAATTTCTGATTTTGAAACTTGTTGAGATTAAGTTGCCAACAATTGTTATGTAGCTTTTTTTGTTGACTTAATTTTTTTTTTTTTAATGAGGATGTTGACTTTACTTCTTAGGGAAAAGTAAATTTCTAAGATATAAAATTTGTCCATAAAACAGGAATTTAAGAAATCAAGATCCTTCAAATGATAACTATGCTTGACCCTTTCTTTGATGTACATGTCCCAAGACACTTGTATGTATTTGCTGAGGACCTTCATAACACAGTATTTTTTGTTTTTGTTATTTGTTAGTTTTGAATTGAAATATTTTGTTGAGAATAAAATTACTGTGTTAGACTCTAAGCTGTATCATGTAGATTGAGTGATCTGATCTATTTGTATTGGCACAGGTGTGAACCCTTCCCCACTTATCCCCGAACATATGACGTGCTTCATGCATATGGGCTCCTCTCACATCTTTCTTCAGAGAGGTGCGATATGATGGATTTATTTTTGGAGATGGATCGAATTCTACGCCCTGAGGTATTTTTTTTCTGCGTTCCATTTGTTTAGTGTCCAACTGCTTATTCTTGAAGATTATGCTGTGGTCTACAAGTTGTTTATTATAGCCATATGCTCCTTGTTCCGGGTTTTGTTTTACACCAGTCAACAATCCACCGTCACTTTATTTTGATATATGAAATATGTGTTTGGTCACCAGGGATGGGTTATTCTTTCTGATAAATTGGGAGCTATAGAGATGGCACGAATGCTTGTTGCACAGATACGATGGGAAGCAAGGGTGATTGACCTTCAGAATGGGAGTGACCAACGGCTACTTGTTTGTCAAAAACCTTTTGTGAGAAAATAATTGATTTAGCATCACATGATACAACTTGTACAATTTTTGGGTCTCTGATAATCACTCAAAATCTGTCCAGAAGTGGAGTATAAATCATTGGCAGTAATGAATTTATGCCCTTGTTACTATTGCCGGAGCACAGTCTCAGAGCATCAGCATTTGTTGTACATGCCTAGGTGCTCGACAGATTTTATGTCAACAGCTGATCCAAGGGTTTTGCTCGAAGCTGTAGATTAGAAAGTTTGTCGCACAAGTTGCTGCAATTCATTTTTTTTTTTTTTTGGGTTCTTTTTGTCAATGCTATTGTAGCAATTCATTCATCCAATTTTTTGTCCCTTCCTTCCCCTCCCCTTTTTGGGCTTCTTTATTTCTTTGTTATTTTGATATTGGACTCAAAAGTCTTTGTATCGAACAATCACTAATGACCACGGAATGACACAGCAGCCATTGTATTGTAACCCTGCTTATGTGCCCCAGTTTTCTTTCATGTGTAAAATTGTGCACTGAGTGCTGAAATAACGAGTGGGTTGAAAGCCTCAATGAGAACTTTAGTGACAAAGGCTGTGTTCGTTGTGCGCGAAACTTTCGTGCCTTCCGTCCGCTAGATGAGTAGTAAGCCTGTGGGCTGCATGTGGATATTACGTAAGAAACACAAAGTGCTGCTGCTTGCTTGTGCCGTTAGCTCAGGTGTGCTTGTGTCCTGATTCATTGGTGCCATTGTTGATTTTACTATATCCACACTAACTCCAGAGTAGCATTGTTGTCGCTGTCAATTCTTCTACTTTCTGCCCCAAGTTTCTTAAGTTTTTAGTCCGACAAACAACCTAGTCATTGCCCAGAGTAGTAACAAATACAGAAAAATTGGACGAGAAAAATTTATATTGTATTTTTTCTACCGAGAAATGTGAAAAGTAGTCATGATCCTGCAGCAAAACCAAGAGACCATAAATTAGATGCTAGATCGAGGACCATGCGAAAGATGGTGAAGGAAAGTCCAATTCTAAAGCATGGATTACATTAGGCACTTGGTTTAAGTGTCATGTTCTAAAGCATGGATTACATTAGGCACTTGGTTTAAGTGTCATGTTCTAAAGATGATGAAGGAAAGTCCAATTCTAAAGTAGTCATGTTCCATCTGGCCTGATGAGCCTTGTACCCCGGCTATGGAACCCGTTCCTCTGCCAACTCTTCTTTACCTTGGGGAGCAAGTATAGAAACTTTTCACCTGTTTCTTCAAATTTTCTTTGCCAAATATTTTCATCACCATCGCAGATCACACATCTCAATGATAAACTTTGTAGGCAGCGGCTTGGTTACCTTGCTGAGAAGATAACACATTATCACTTCTTCATCTGTCGGACAGAACCTATACCCTTCCGTTAGGAATTTTATCTTTAATTAATGGCTGATGATTGTTGATTGCTCTTGCTCTCACTCTCACTTGATCAGTAATGAAATTAAGAGATTTCTCTTGCTCTCAATGTGAGTAAAAATTAAGAGAAATGAAATAATTTTCATTTTACAAGACGATATATGAGGCCGGTATTTGAGCCAGCTCATTATTAATGGTCCATGAAACTAAATCGAAATTTAACGAAATTTAAGCATATGAACTTATTCAATCAGATGAAAATGCTTTAGAAAGTATTGTTTTAAATGCATCCAAGCTCAACCTTTTCAACTAAGATAGCAGAGACTCTATGATCTTGTTTCCTAATTACTATAATACAAATTCCCCACAGATTTTTCAGTATTCAAGATATAATGTCACCCTTTTATGCATCACAAAAGGCAAATTTAATCTCCAGTCTCTCCGTTTACGGCTTAACGGTCTACCTTTCTCTTCAGGGTCCCTGTTTTCCTTCACATCTGCCAACTTCCACACACAAATCTCTGAGTCCATCTCTATGGAATCCAACAGGAAGACTCCAGTCTTTTCCCTGCTATCAGAGTCCTGGTCTTCATAGCAAACTGTAATGGGCATCTCTTTAAAACGATCCAAATCATCAGGTACTTTTAACATCCGTTCTGCACCAGGTGTTGATACCTGCAAATTAAAGCAGAGCCTTATTAATTATATATATTTTTGCCTTCACAGCATATATGAACTAAGCAACAATGAAAAAGCACAGTTAGCAATTTATTTCGTAACCTCGAGAGCCAAATCATCAGGTATTTCTCCAAGTGCTCCAACTTCATCCAATTTTTTCTTGTATTCTTGACTATAACTTTCAAGCTCCTCCATGCTAGGACAACCATATCTAATAAAAGGCATGTTGGTAATTGATACTCTACATCCAATACTTTTATTGGTAATTGAAATGAATACAGAAATCTAAAACCGGCATAATTGATGCAAAACCATTTAGGAACGTGGTCAAGCAAAAGAATAGATACTTTTTTTATCTCATTTGTTTGTGTAGAGGAAAATGGGTATATTTTTGCACAAGAACGAAGCTTCTATTTGCCATCAAAGTTTGACAATTTACAAGAGAGAATTCCACTAAGGATTTTGAATTAACATTGTTATTTATCATGTGCCCAAGTAGAAAAATTGGAACTAACAAATAAAATAGTCTCAACTTAAAACTTGTTGATTGAATGCCACTTATTGAATAGTGGATTGAATTGTTTGAAATATTTGAACATATGTAGAGTATGTTGATATAAAATTTTGGAAATTAATTATTTTGGTTCAGGGTTCTTAGTCTATGGTTTGTGCTGTACCTATCAACCATTAGGGCTCAACAGTGATTATTTGAGTACTAAATTATGAAATTTCGGTTCTCATCACCAGAAAAAAGTTGAATATAAACGAAAGTGTAGAAATCCTTACTTGTTTGACAATTTATCTAGTCTCACATAAACATATCCACGAGGAGTAGTCTTGAAAGCATAGAGTTTTATGTCATCACCAAACTGCAATAAGACCTCATGGACAATAGATAGAGCTCGTTCACCCCAGGGGACACTTTGGAACACCACGCCACCCCCATCCCCTCCATCACCAACCTGTAATAACCAACAGAAATTTATAGTAGAAAAAGAAATATGAGCAACCAAACACTTCATAAAAAATACAGCAACACCGTACCTGAGGCTCGGCCTCATCCTCCTCTTCCCATCCATCATCTGTGGCTTCTCCCCCTTCAGTTTCTCCATCTGCAAGAGTACCAAGAGTTTCTCAGCAATTCCAAAACCACATTTAGAAGTTATCAATAACAAGTGATACACAATTGAAACTTAAAACAAAAATGGAAGAGAGGGAGTTGAGGTAGTAAGATAATTATAAAATTGACATTATATGCAAAATCAAATAACATAAAAGCAAAAACAGCCGTTGGTATAGAACTTTAAACAAACACAGAACACACATGAGTAATGGAAGAAAACATCATATACAACTAGCGTGGAAATAGCTAAAACAAAGCTTACGCTGAAGTGGGTCGTCTTCGTGGGGGCCTGTATTTTGAGTGACACTGGAGCTTAAGCATCGATGAGATAAAGCTAAAGGAGAAGTCGGTTTAAGAGAAACATCAACAAAATGACAAGGGTTTTGAATGAGGAATGAGTTATGCTGTTTACTGGGCAAACCTAAAAAGGAAAGCCTTTTTGTCGACAAAGATGAAGAAGAGAAGAAAAACGACCTCCCCACACTGCGTCGTAAATTTTGAAAAAACATAGTGTTACTACTACCAATGCTCGCTCGGTCACTGCCCCAAGGCTCAGGGCTCAGGCCTCTGTTTGTCAGGCGGTTTTATAAAAGGACATCGTTTCAACCTTTTAATTGTAAAATTAAAACAGGAATGGAGATGCAGGGGATCGAACCCTGTGCCTCTCGCATGCAAAGCGAGCGCTCTACCATTTGAGCTACATCCCCAATTGGTACATCTGGATCAAATAAAAGTAAAATTGTTGTATTTTAAAATTAAGTGCCCCAAATATAATTATGTATTCGGTAAATACAATTAAACATAATAAAAACAAAAAATATGTATTCAATAGCACTATTTTCAAAAATAATTTTTATTAAGTATTTAAGTCATACTTATAATTAAAAAATAATTATTTAGCTAATACTATGATTTTTATTTATTTAATCTCCCTTAACTAAAAAAATAATTCACTAAAAAACTAAAATTATTAAATTATGCAAATATATACATATACTATAACTAATTTAATATCAGCATTAATGAAAAAAAATTACATCATCATTGTTTTTAAACTATAATGTAAGATATATAATCACTCCACATGAAATAACAATTTTATCTCTCGTAGCATTATCTCTGCAACGCTTGCCGAAGATAATATCTCCTTCTCGGTTAACTTGTCTTGCACATGAATCATTTTAGGCTTTGCTAAAACAACTCATCACTTAATAATGCTTTCAATCCTGGCAGACCAATCAATCAACCTTATCCTCGCCATCAATATCTTGTGAGTCTATTTCATGTTACTAAACACAGGAAAAAATGTAACAGAGAATGAAAGCGATTCCCACAAATGTATAAACAATAATTAAATTTTGATTTATTCACGACTCATAAAAAAAATTAAGAAAAATATTTATCATAATTCTAGAATTACACATATTCCACTTTTTAATTCAAATTTGCAGGGCTGAGCTCGTGTTTTTTCGTTTAAAAGATGGTGCTGAATGCGTCCAAATCAATCAGCACCAAACCAAATGCTGGATAAGTCCAAATATGTACTAAGAAAAAGTGTCATAAAAGAATTATGGATTCATTTTGTATTTGGCTTTTATGGTGAAAAGGACGAAAAAATGACTATTGACTTTCTTTAACAAAGTACTCATCTTAACTTGAGAGCAAAAATCCCAGATAAAATTTTTTAGACAAAGAGATAATAATTAAGAAAACGTACTCATCTGCTCTGCAATTTAAATTACTAAGCATGATGAAGATCATTATGTTAATTTTTTCCCTCCTGCTTCAGGCTATTATCACGATCAATTGATCGCTTGATTATATATAGTCATTCAAATATATATATATATATTTGGGTCGATGATCCGGCCGGGCAGAGCTAGAGAAAAAAAAAAGGAAACAGAATGATATTAAGAACCCGTATACAAAACACTGAACCCACAGACAAAATAAGAAGAATAGATTTAGAAGAAATCTGGGACGAAGAGAAAAGCAACAGTAACAGAGATGACTCACAGATTTAGAGAGGCAGCAGCGAGAGAGCAACAGCAACGGAGAGAGAGCAGCAGTAGCAATGAGGGAGAGAGAGCAGCAGGACCAACGATGGAGAGAAAGAGGCTTAGACCTGTGACAAGGGAGAGGGTGGCTGGATTCTATATTTTATGATTTATTTTTAAGTTTGTAATTCATTGAAAACGTGTTATACATGTTCTCAATTTTATAACTGCAAAGGAAAGTTGGGATTACTTATTTTATAATTTGTTTTTAGAATTTCCTCCACCGAACGCATATTAACTTAAATACGTAAAAAGAAAATGAAAACAGGGTTAAATGACGTCGTTTGGGATATGAGGTTTAACAGATTATCTATTACACATCACCCCACTATCCCTACCCATAAACGTTTTAAGGAAAGAGAAATGAAACTGAAAGCAAAAAACAACGCGCAGAGTAACACAGCCCACATCCACATGTAATGTACATGAAAAAAAATGAGAGAACAGGAGATTGGACATTTCACTGCCCCTTTGCAACTAACTTTCGCCATCCTCAAACCTATAAAAATGTACTGCTACAGAGAATAGGAAAACAATAATTGAAGGGTGAAACAAAAAATGAAAAGATTCAATACTTCTCTATTTTTCATTTCAACATAAAATTATCTACAAGCGGAGTATAGTTCGAAGGGTATCACAGAGATTTTGAATGGTCTGTTCCTCTTGTGTTACTTGCAGCTCTTGGAGTGGCATCTCGTCATAACACCTGCAAGGGAATATATCAAAACAAGTCCTGGTTTAGAAAAATAAATAAATTGCAACACATGCCTCAGACAGGCAAAACAGACAGAAATTAAGAATCACTATCTGGAGTCAATTGGGAATTTCAAATATCACAAATTACATAAGTTATCTGATTTACTGGGCCTAAGGTGAATAAAAGATAATTAACATGCCACAAGTTAACAGAACAAATGAGTATAATTCAGCAAATGATGAAATCATACGTTCTATGGTAAGCTAAAGCCTGAGCCAGATTCAATAGCGTGGAACTTGAAGTGAGCCTTTGGTAGACACTTGGAGGGAGGGGAATCTGTACCACATTAAACAGCCTATAAGACAAGCAAAAGTATATGGTGCACAAACATACAAAGAGAGAGAGGGGTCTAACCTCATTTTGGCCCCTTCGTCCTTTTTTGGGTTGTCCATCACCAGTAAAAAGTTCATGCAGTGCTTCCACTGCTACCATTCCTTTGTTATCATGTTGCATGGCTCCCAGTACATTGTCTGACAAGAGAGCAATAGGGGAAATATCAGTCGCCCTCAGAATTGGAATTGGCACTGTATTACCAGCTGCATATATGGACCAAAGCTGCAGGAACCAAAAGAACCAAATATTAGGAATCTTCGTTGATGTCACATGACAAGCAATAAAGCATGCCTAAATGAAACGAGAAAGGAAATAAAGTGCATCACTCAAATTCATGAGGCAGGGTAAGCCAAATAAAAAGATCATTCTACAAGCATATGATAACTAAGCAATTTTATTAGCAAAGGAAAAACATTGTACAGAAAAGCAAGACCAAGTTATTCCAAACTTCAGGAAATGAAATACCAAGTTTCTTGTGAATTAAAGAACCATATGTTTACAGACTGTCTAAATATCAAAATAAACTTGATAAGGCTAAAATCTAACCATTAATATTTCGCTTCGATATGTTCTTACATACTTTCATGAGGTTCTAGAAGTTTCCAAATTCATTCCAACTTCAAAGTGACACTGGAGCCAAGGGCTCAGCTTATTTGGCTTCTATATGTTCTTAGATACTTTCATGAGGTTCTAGAAGTTTCCAAAGTAATTCCAACTTCAAAGTGACACTGGAGGCCAAGGGCTCAGCTTATGTTACTTATAATGCAATCTGGAGAAAATTTATCACCATTCCTTGACTATTTGGTGTAAATAGAGAGTTGAAAACAAAAATCACCTTGTCTTGCAAGGCAAAAGCTTTCTTGCTCACTGTTTCACTCTTCAATGTGCCACTGCCTGTATCCCTACCACCACCAATCTGTCCTTGAGAAATTTTCGTCTTTAGATTTTCAGCAGAAGAAGCCTGTATTGTATTTGTAAGATGATGTGATTCACCAACCAATTTATTGTTTAAAGCAACACATGCTGCACCATCCACCCTGATAGGATACCCAAATGAATCAGGCAATTCAGTAGGCAAACAATAACTTTTGGAAAGACAAGAATCATACATGTGCTTCGAGTTAAATATGAGGTATGTAGTGTAGGAATACCTGGTATCACCCAATCTGCCGCCAGTGCCACTAATTTCAGCATGTCCAGGAAGAGTTGAAGGTTCTTTATTGGAACATTGAGTCTTGGATATTGTCTTATCTGTCCCATGAACTACAACAGTCCCAAAGTCACCTGTTTAACAAAGATTTCAGATGAATCAGAAAGAAGCAAACCAATGGTAAAACTAATTTGCTCTCTCTCTCTCTCTCTCTCTCTCTCTATATATATATATATATATATATATACACCCTGTAGCCAATACTTCACAAATGAACAAGGTTAACTACACAATATATTTACATGGTTCCCATTTATCACAAGCTCAAGTATGCAATCCAAACTTGGGTTAAGATTGTCAGATGGTAAATAAACTTGAAAAATTTTCCTCATGAGAGTTAGTATGCGAACAACTAATTAAAAAAATTTATACACATTTCTTCTGAAACTAGAAATAACAATTTATGAGTTTGGCCATTATTCTTATCTTAGTTAAGAGTATGCCAGCAACACCTATACCACATTTCAACATGAAGGTAAAGCAACATAAGAGTAATGCAATCAAATTGTAATATGATTTAGGGTTTGAATACAGCTTCCTTCTAAGAACTGAATTATACTAGAAATATAAGATATATAGAGTAAGCAATACCTTCTTCCATATCCTCCAATGTATGTTGCTTTTTCAAAGTACTAGTTGCAAGTACTTCATTTGTCACTTGAACCTGAGGCTTTGATGGCACGGTATCTCCATAATCCTCATTCAACTTCGGACCCATTGTTGCCAGTTTCAGACAGAAATCAATAGAAGCACAATCGATGATATATCACATTTATACTTAAAAATATAACGTTTATGTACGTATGCAGTATGTGTGTGTGTGGTGATGAGATATGTAGATTTTATTACATGTCTGAACAAGTAAGAAAATATGTAGCATACATTGACTTCCGGTTCATCTGGAGGAAGATTTTGTGCTTGCTGAGCCATTGAGGCCCTAAGTTGCCTTGCCTTTTCAATCTTTGGCAACATCGCAGTAGCTCCACATTTGCATCTTTCAATGAATTTATGCTGAAGTTTGAAATGAAAATAATAGCTTTGGAGTAAGAAAGTATAAGAATAGAACAAGAAAATGCATAACAACTATATAATATGAGTTAGAAAAACAGAGACAAAATACATGAACACACAAGCAGGCATGAGCGAACATGAATATACAAGTGTTATTAATAAATATTATACTCATCAACAACTTATAACTATGTGAATATAAATCACATGGTTCACTAAATCATGGTGATCGCAGAGGCAAACATTTTTTCCGCCTTGTAGTCGTTAAGAGATCAAACTATTACATGGTCCATAACCCCAAAAAAAAAAAAAAAAGTCATCAAACACGGTAATAGATACAAAGTATATTATTTAGGAAGCACAGAAAACTCTAACAAAAACAATATGGAAAACTCTATCAAACATAACAACTGGAGCATAAAAAACACTATGGAAACTAAGACAAGCAGACTTTAAATCTTAATGCGAGAACCTTTCTTTGGTAATTCATGCTTAGCAACTGCATTAGAAATAATTGCACAAAGCTTTTTCAAAATTGAAATTCTATGACAAAATTATACAGAAACCAACAATTACCATACCTTAAGCATTTCAGCTGCTGGGGGACGAGCACGTGGTTCCTTGGTAAGACATTTTGCAACAAAATCATGAAAGACAAGAGACCTGAATGAGAATCATCAAATTTAAACACTGATTTACACTGCCAGTCATGAAATAAGTGTAAGTAGTCACAATCTTGACTATAAAGATGTGGGCATTTTTTATGATTATTTCACTGATTTTGAGTCAGATCATCAGATTTATCAGTATAAGGAGACAGATCCTTAAAAGGCTACCATAGATGAGCCCACGACCTCTGGTGGAGGAATCAATATATCCAACTGTGTCTTTTGTTCTACAACACTAGCGCCATAAGGATCATTGAGTAGAGTATAACCAAAGCTGACTAAATGCAGCAAAAATTCACCCTCAACGATTCCGACTATGTCTTTTGCAATTTGTTATTGTCATAACTAAAGCCAGATTAATGACTTGAGACCACAACTTCGTACTTTACAACCAAAAGGTTATAGGATAAGCATTACAAAAGCAAGACCCCAAAAAAAAAATATATATATATATATATATATATATATATATATATATATATATTAACGAAGGAAAACATGGCCTAACCAGAGATATAGACAACTTGAGCAAAAAGAGACCCGATGATGATCAACGATAGCTTTTAGGGAAAATTGTAATATAATGTTGGGTAACCAGTGAATTCCCACCAAATTTGAGGGATTTGAACTATTTGCAAGCAATAAGTTGCATGACAGCTCAGGAAAACCACAGCATGTGCATACATGCAAAAGGCAACAAAAAAATGAGCAGTTGCAGTTATGAAAAGAAAGGCCACTGAAGTTTTACGATTATCTGCAATGAATCTGATGACTGCACCTGTAAAATGAGATATGATTTGAGAATGAAACACTTCAAAAACAGAAAGGACTAAAAGAACTGAGGTATGGTTCTGCAAAGAGAAGATGGCCAATGATTGCAACATATTAGATGGCATAGAAAATAATGGCTGCAATGCCAGAAAATGAATCTGTTCAGCATATGGTAATCATATTCCGAATTTCTAAGCCACTTGCAAGACAATGTTCTAGAGAACTTGTTTCAAGAGATTGTTCACAAAAAGAAAAAATAACAAACCATTTCTCTTTATCCTCGAGCATTGGAGCTGGCTCAATGGATATCATGAACAAAACCTATAACAAAACATTAATAAGTCACGTTCTTAAAAAGCACAAATTGAATACGAAAAATGAAAAGGAATTACAAGACACAGCAATAAGAGAAAAAAGGAGTAAAAGCTTCTTCATGTAAAACTGTATAAAAGCAGAAAAAATTTATATGGTATTGAAGTCAGCTCCCATTTGACCATGTTTCTTTATCATTTTTTAATTTATAAGAAACAAACGATTTCTAAAACAATAATGAATAGGCCCCACAGAATCTCTCAATCTATTTAAGCATCATATCCATCCTGGTTTGAGATTATCTCAAGTGACATATACCCACAGTACTCCATTTTCTGTAAGCTATCATGCCTCCAACCCCAAATTAAAATATCTGCCTTCCAAGGTTTGTATGAGGGGGATTAACACCCTTGACCCCTTGCTTCCCAAGCAAAAGGCCAAACCAACCAAACTGTCCCTTAAGCAGTTCCATCAACCATAATACATCAAACTGAATGGTGCCCTCTCACACCTAATTAAGATGAGCAAACTTCCAAGTTTATGTTTTGGGACATCTATCCCCCATTCTTCATCTTCAAAACATCCTACAATTTACCAATCCAGATGTGGCTTCTGTATCAAGAAATAATATAGTGACAGTTGAAGCCAACATCAATACAAATTAAAGCAATTAAAATATAGAAGTTCAAGTGCTTCAGTATTCCAAAATATACAGCGTTCAGATTAAAATGAAATTAAATGCACTAACCCTCATCGGATGGACCGTTGACCTTGGAGGAAGGCCCTGAAAATAGGAAAAAGAAAATACACAATAGCAGCGCTCAAAACATCATTACCAAACAGAATAGAAGGAGCCAATTTATGATTCAATGAAGAAATTCTAAATAAGTCGACAAATGGAAAAGATGAACTCAACTTTACTGAGTTATATTTTCAATCCAGGCACCCAGGAAAGAATTTGGACAAATTCTATGGTTTATAATCATACAAGAATAGCTTTGGCAGAAACTGGAATGAATCAAGATTACCAATGGCAAGGGCACAAAAAAAGGTATGACTTAAAAAATTTGCTCATTCAGAGAAAAAACTTTTCACAGACAATTTTTTTTATTTTTCTGTGAACCTTTGCAAAGAACCACGGAGCCATTTATCTCCTGAACAGACATACCTCAGCCATTTCAATTGCAGAGACACCAAGGGCCCAAACGTCCACCTGGGAGATGATTTGAAAGTTTACCAAGAAGTTAGCATGACCAATGACGTATCATAGCAAAATCAGCTCCACACCACAGCTTCCCAATAGCACAGGAACCAAGTATTAATCCAACAAGCTCATGATTAATAGCTAAAACAAGACAGTCATTGATCTACAACTTACAGATTCAATGATGGTTGAAAAGCATTACACCTGTTAATATCCGGGCTTAATACCAATATTTTAGCAACAAATCCAATAAATCTACATGTAGGGCTTGATATATTGATATTTTTTGGAAAGGGAGTGTGTGTGAGTTGTTTATTTCAAGAATAAGAAAGAAAAAGAATGAAGAAATCAAAAAAGGGTTTCAAAAAAAAAAAATGGAAGAACAAAAGTCGTATGGATTTACAAAAATCCACAAAAGGACATTAGAACCCTAATCCCATAATCAGACTGCTTGAATTGACATTTTGTTCTTCACTGTGTCATTAAAAAATCACTTATAGAAGTAAAAAAATTTCAGATAATAGTTCTTAAGCTTTTGGTGTGACTTCCACCTAATCTTTTATAAAGATTAGTCCACTTATGCTTCCAAGGGTTTTCAAGCAACTCCATACCCCCAATCTTTGTGTTAGTAATTTATATTGTTTCTTATGCACATCTGGAGATTAATCACCTTCAAATAAAACTTGAAATCAAGACAATAAGATATGTGATAACCTCAATCAATCTAAATACAAAAGCATTAGAGGGAAAAATAAGAAAGAAAGGCAAAAGAAATAGTGCTTAGCAAGAACACCTAACCAAACTCATTCCTCAAAGGAAGCATCAACATTATGTTACCCATGAAAATTATATATATGTCTAGCACCACTGAAGAAAATCCTAAAATCTGCTTTTCACTAATACTGAGGCCTAAAATCCCAAAACTACTAGTTATTCAAGCTGGTACAAGTAGAACAAGGAATGTCCCCTTAATCTATTCAGTTTTTTTTTTTTTTTTGGGAGGGGGTGAATCCATTCAGATGTTCAAATAAATGCAGCAGTCAGCTAAGGATCTGTCAGCCACATAACCAATCTATCTCACAATGCATGAACGTACTTTAGCATACATATCTATACTTAATTTGTTCACTCTGCTAATTAGGTACTTAATGCTACCAATGATGGAAACAATGGGATGGTAAACCACAAAACAAGAAGAGAGATTTAAAGAAAATAAAGTTCATCCAGCCAAAAGGTAAAATACCTTGCCATCATATCGACTTTCCTGAATAACTTCTGGAGCCATCCAATGTGGAGTGCCAATAAACTGAAACAAGTAGAAGGTCATTAAACATACTATCAGAAGTCAAATCCGTACAGATTAACAGAAGAAGTCGTCAATCCAGGAGAACTACAGGCAAATACCACCAAAAAGGCCAGGTTATGTAAAAATAGTGGCAAAATGGATTTTGGAAAAAGAAATAGAAAAAAGTAATCATAAAAGCACAGTAAATACCAAACTGTAATAAATAATTTTATCATTTCAATCAAATACTTTATCACTTCAATCAAATATTACTCCTCAATTGTAATGCCAGCTTTCTAGAAACCGTGTTATGTCTTGACATGATAATTTAGTCTACCTAATTATGCTAAAATTAAATGATAAAATACCGTGTTACGTTTTGACATAGTCCTTGTAAGCTGCGCTGCAACTCCAAAATCACCTAATAAATTGACACCAAAGTTCTGAATCAATGAACTGTTACAATCAAATGGAGAACCAACATGCTAACTTTGCAATGGGAAACCACAAACTGAAACGAGAAAAGAGAAAATGGGGAGGGAAGTTAGAGAGGCCAACAGTAAGGATTGAAGTATAAACAAAAACCACCAATATCATAGGCTTGAAGTGAAACGCAAACCTACCACATGCATCAACGCACTTTTTCAATAAATTAATATTGTTTAATGATTTGTACTCACCCAACTTCACCTCTCCTTGATCAGTCAACAAGATATTACCACCCTTGATATCTCTATGGACTTTGAAAATCGAGTGCAAATAAGCAAGGCCCTGCATATAATAAGAGAAAGAAAGGCAGCCAGAAATATGTATGACACTACATTGCTAAAAATTTAAATATTCATTTTCAAACTAATCAAAGTTATGGATACCTTTAAAGCTTCCCTGCAAATATATGCTATTTGATACTCCTCCAAAGGCTCCTCAGTAACATTCATCAGGTCAGCCACACTTCCACCCCCGCAATACTCCATCACTATCTGCCAAATAACAAAATTATTTATACAGAACTCTGAACACCCGACAACGATGATTTGACGAGCTATGGAAATAGCAGTATTAAGCAAATGCATAACCACCCACCCAAAGATACTCTTCCCCTTGGTAACTACCGAGGTAGCGGACAACATTCGGATGACTACACTGCTGCAACATCTCAATTTCACCACGAATTTCTTCATATCCCTCCTCCTGAACACAAACAGCATCAAAAACTCATTTCCAGTAATTCCTCCAACTTAAAAGCAATCATAGAAAATAGTTTCATGCCAAACAAGGAAGCATTTATACCCCTTCAGATAATGATATAACTTTGATGGCAACAAGCTCTGAAGTTTTAAGATCTCTAGCCTTGTAAACAGCCCCATAAGACCCCTTCCCTGCCTCCTCACAAATTAAAACAATAACCAAACAAATAAGTGTTAGCAGTGTCAAAAAATACTGCAAAATCAGCTACGCACGAGCAAACAAACCCTTTTTCTTTTTCTTCTTTTTTTTTTATTGGAAAGGTAAAAAAATGCCCTAATAAACCTAAAATTCAATAAGCACAATGCACATTATATGCCTCATTCAAAAGCCTAATTCACACCAAAAGAGCCAACTAAAAATTCCAGAACTGTAATTGATTTGAAATTTTGACTAAGGGCCTATTCATAACTGTTGTGTTTCTAATTCATATTAATTTTGAAAGCACGTAGCCTACGGAGTTTGCTGCTTAAATAGTGGAAGCACAAGTTTACAGATTATAAAATGATCAAAAGAGAAAATTCACGTTCACAAAAAAAAAAAAAATACAAGATTAACTAACAGTAACTGTCAGAAGTCAGTACGTGGATTTCGAAAAAATAATAATAATAATAATAATAACAAAAGTGAAAGCAAAAATTCAGTAATAAATTCGAGTTCAAAACGCACCGAGTTCGTTGAGCAATTCATACTTAGTAGTAGGATCTTCTCTGGTAACACTCTCCGGAATCGAACTCGACGACACCTTTGTCTGCTGCCTCACGTCCTCTCCGTGCAACGACGTGCTACTCCCAAACCTCCGCATGCTAGCCACCGCCCTCCCCATCGTCGAATCGTCGTATCCTCCGCTCCTCCTCTCTCCATCCTTCGATCTAACAACAAACGTCCCGAACTCATCGTCACCGTTCGTTTTCTTAAACTCCGAATATGGTTTGTTCACTATCGTACGGCTGTTTTTAGCTTTGGTTTTAGTTTTGGTTTTGACGATCATAGTGCCAAAATCGCCGTCTTCCTCGTCATCATCTTCGGGAGGAGCGGCACCGAAATCTTTAGGGAGGCGTTTGAGGAGCGGAGGGAGGGAGTCGTCGTCTTCCATGACGGTGTCGTTTTGTGAATAGTTGGTTCCGGAATCTGAGTCGTATCTGTTCTCTTCTTCGTCATCGTCGTCGTGAATTACGACCGTTGAGTAGATTTCCGATCTCGATGGCGGCTTCGAGGTCCGCCGATATGTGGGCGTGTGATCCATTTTTCTGCCCACGAAGTATGAGACTGCAAGTGAAATGTTATTTTCGCCGAAGCAAATTGCAGCCGTTATTGGATTTCTTGTATCCGTTAATGCTCAAACGTTGTTTTCCTGTTGGGCCTACTGCCACAAACTCCATATATTTTGTCTTCTTAATACCTTGCATTAAAATGCTGAGTACACTCATTTGAACTTATTTGAACCCTTTGAACTATTTTTTTTCAATTTTTTTCACTGAAATTTCCACTAGTATATAGTGATTTTTAACCCCTTTAATTTCTCACCCCGCCCCCACTTTTAATTAATCACACTTATTTTTAAATTTATCCTTATGAAAAATAAAAATAAAAACTTTTTTTAATTCGTTCTCTCTCATCTACACTCTCTCTCTTATCTCTCAAACATCATCACCTATTTTTCTCATTACTATCAATTAAAATTATAAAACTCAATACTTTTTTATAAAATTACCCACTTATACATTATTTTATAAAGATTAATTTGTTCGTGTGAATATTTTACATTGCAATGAGATTATTTAGATTCAATTAAATAATTATAGTCATTTCAATTGTTCTCACACAAAGTCAAAAAAAAAAAAAAACCTTCAACTAGCACAATCTAAATAGAAGGCAACTTAGAAACTAGAACAATAGCACTGGCTAGATTTGCATTTTGGACTTAACTTGTCAACTTTAGACCATGGTTTATGGTTTTGGAATATATGGTTAGTTTTATTATAATTGACAAATTTGGTTTCTGTTGATTTAATTATTTTGTAATATTAATTTGATTATTTACCTTTTAGTTCAATTAAAAATTTTGTGTTTTGTAATTAAATCGCTTGGTGGCAATGATGAATTCTTGATGAAGACCAGTAGAAGGGATTGTGGTGATGTTTGAGAGAAATAAAAGAAAATATAATAAAAATAATATTTTTATAATAAAGATAATTTGGGGAATAGTTAAGCTAAATTTAAAAGTGGGAGATAGCGAGATAAAATGAGGGAGCCATGTATCACCCTTCCTATTAAATAGATGAATTTTATAATATACATTTAGTTATGGTTGTTCAAGATCTAATTAAAATCTCAATCAATCTAATTCTCATCAAATTGATATTTTTATTGGAGTAGATTGTAAAATGAGTGGTGAATTTGATCCCTTATTTTATCTCACCAATCCCTCGAAACTATTTTTGTATAAATACATATTTTATCTTTATATTAAATTACTTAAAATGATAAATAGCTTTTAAATACATCCACATGATAATTAACTTATACTAAACTCTAGTTTAGATAATAAAATTTATAACCACGATGTTTTTAAATGAGTTATTTGTACTCAAATATTATATATACTATTTTTTAAATCATAAAAGAAAATAATTTACGGCATCTAATGGAATAAGATGAAGACGTAAGTTTAAAATTTTTTTTCCATTTAATTTTTGTACTTGATTTTATGATAAACATTTAAGCTTATACATTATTCGAAAACTAAAATTTAATCAAATGACAAAATTTCAGAGAAATTTATGACTATTTCTCTATCATCTGAGGACAAATCCATGCATTCCAACCCCCCACCCTCATGAATTTCATCACTATATAGCTCTAATTGGATTCAAGTTAGCAAAAGTCCAGCCACAAAACCCACGCTTGCACCACATGCATGGCAAATCTTTTTTTTTTTTTTTTCTCCTTTTTTAAAGCCATGAATGATACAAAGAGAGAGAAAGATTATTAGAATTTATTTTTATTTTTAAATAATTTTTAAGTTTTATATTGTGGGGTGTTTGGAAAAATGAGAGATTAAAATTATTTTTAAAAATTTCAATGGGGGTTATATAAGTATTGGGGATTGGATAGATAAAGTGATGGGGGCGAAACTCAAATATAATTGCTCTTGCAAAATAAAAAAATTAAATGTTATTGGACTGATTTATATATGGATCTAAAGTTCAAATCTAATGTAAACCAATCCAATCAATCATTTTTATTTTCTTCATTTATTTTTTAGAAAACCAACATGCCACCTTTATAACGTAAACAACGAGTCAGAAACAGTAACACCGATGCATACTATTTCCATTTGTTTGTTGTCCGAAAGGGGTGGATGTAATGTCATTTCATATAGAAAAAGATCACCTTCAAGTCGGATTCTCTTAAATCCTCTTAATGATGCGTCGTCTTCTTTGTTCTCAACTTTCTAGAAAAATAAAACCTCATTTTGTGCTAGCATAAATGCGTAATAATGATACATAGTACAAATTAAGAGTGCTCAAAATTCCAAATTTTTTTTCAACCATATGACAACTAAAAACACGAGTCATAAAATATTAAAGAAGCTGATTTTTTTTTATTTGTTAATAATCACAATTCTAGAATGCAATTGACAATTTTTCTTCGTAAATTTTTATTTGAATCCAATTGATCGAATCGAATTAGATTAAATTGGATTTTCTTTTTCATTTATTTGGATGATATTGGATTTCAATAAGTGATTGGATTGAAAAATATAAACTTTAATATATGATGGATGGGACTTGAATTTAATAAAATCTAACAGATTTTAACCATTGAACACCCCTACTATAAGGGTATATTTAAATGACTAAAGTTGATTGCCTTGTTATTGTCACTAAAATCATAAGTATAGTTTTAATTGTATTCAATAGTTGTAGTTGTAAATTAGAGCTTTTATTGCAATTACTATTAAAATTTGAGTAACATATCTATTGGATGATAAAAAACCAATTTTGAAATTATAAAATTTATTATCTAATAAATAATTGACCCATAATAATTGGGATTCAAATGTTTGATTCACTTATACTTTTCTAATTTTTTACAATTACAATTGTAATGACTATTATTCCATATAATTTTTAAAAAAATATTTTTATCAAAATCACATGGATTTCAACATTAAAGATAATGCATCATTTATGAGGAAAAGTAATGGATCTCATGTCGTCTTTCGTATGTTAGAGAAAAAATATATTATGATTCCAAATAAAACATAAACAATGAGTCAGAAATGGCATGCGTAGGTAATAAAGCATATATGATGTCGTTTGCTAAATAAAGATTTCATCGTGGTGTCGAACTATTGTAAATTCTCTGAATGACGTGTCATCTTATATGTATATCTTCTTTGTTTTCACCTCTCTAGAAAAATAAAACCTTATTTTCGTAAAAAATTAGAACATCATTTTGTACAGTATAAAATGTATAATAATGATATTGAGTACAAATTAAAAGTACTAAAATTCCATTTTTTTCCCAACCATATGACCAAAAAAAGAGTTATGAAATATTAAAGAATTTGATATATTTGGATTGGATTAGATTAAATTAGATTTCATTTTTTTGTTGGTTTGAATTATATTAGATTTCAATAAATGATTGGATAAAAAATATAAAATCCAATATATTATGGACTGGATTTGAATTTGATAAATCTACTAGATTTTAACAATTAAACACCCTTACTACAAAGGAATATTTATATGACCGAAGTTTATTACCTTGTTATTGTCACTATAATGATAATTATAGTTTCAATTGTAATTAATAGTTGTAGTTATAAATTAAAATTGGACCGTAAATAAGCAATTTTCAAATATGAAACTTATAATATAATAAATGAATGACTCGCAATAATTTAGACTCAAATTAAATCTTAAATATTGGTTTCACTCATTTTTTTTTTCATTTTTTTACGATTACAATTGTTATGATTATTATCCCATGTAATATTTTTAAAAGAATCATCTTATTAAAATAATGTGTAATAAAACATAATAGATGATGCTTCATTTGTCAAGAAATAAAGTAGATGGCATGTCGTCTACTTGTTTATAAGAACAACGAAATGTCTTTTGAAATTAAAACTCAAACGACTAGCCATCTACTTTATATGCTTGTGCATATTGTTTATTCATGTCAATCATATGAATATATCGACCGACAAGTTGTTCGTAGGAATTTTAGAAGAATGACATGTCATTTTTTAATAAAATTATAAACGACGACTCATTTATGGTATATGTTGACAGATAGTGTTATGCAATGCATGTTGACTCTATGAATATTCTGGACCACATGTCTTCTATTTATGTGTTATATGAATGGCATGCTGTTTGTAAACAAAATGATAAATGATGAGTCATCTATCATATGCGTCGACGGATACTATTTACATGTGTCGGTTATAAGAAAGTATCCGATGGCTTGACCGCAATAGGTTTGTCATATGAATGACATGCGTTTGCGAACAAAACGATAAACGACCAGTGATTTATTATTTGCATGCCAATTAAAATCATAATATTAGATATAATGTCATTGAAAAATAGATGAGTCGTTGTCATTGAAGTAAAATTTTATAATAGTTATTGTTTCAAAAAGCATTGATTGCTAAATGATAATTTTATCTTTTTTATTTATAATATTTGACTCAAGAATTTCATACTTTTTTTTTTAATTTTTGCTAAAATCTACACTTAGTTAATTGATAAACATATTTTTCAACTATAATTCTAAAAAATAATGTGTCATACGATTTACTTTTCTTTTAAAGCTAGAGTATTCTTGAAGAATTTCATGTAGAAAATATGAAAATAAATGTAAGTTTATATGTTTAATGTCTATAATAATATGCCACAAACTATTCAATGAAATAAAAACCAATCCAATTTTTTCATATTGATAATTTGATTGGATTGGATTGTAAAATAGAAAATCTAGTGCGATTGGATGGGTACATAATTTTGTATAAGTATAAATATATAGTAATAATACAAAGTGCATATTGCAAGCTACAACCAATAGTTGCTTTTAGTATTCAAATTTCATTTTTTTTCAATCATATAATAGTAAAAGCATGAATCATGAAATATTAGTAGAGTCGATATATATATTTAATTGTTAATAATTAGAACTATAAAGTGCTATTGCCCGTAACCTGCAGTGGCAGCAACAGCAAAATATGCAAAAAATTTATTTCAAACCACAACACCGCATCCATAATCACAATACCACATCAAAAAAATCATATTTATCCAAACATTTATATAAAAATATACCTTTACCGTTGTGTGCAAATATGCAATTAACCTTGCATTAAAAGTTATGCTTGAGCTTTCGATTAAATTAGTAGTCAAGTTTAGGTGGAATTTTTAGCTAAAATTCATAAATCAAAGACAGACAAATTTCAACTAATATGATTGTCTTTACATTGATAGCTACACAACTGTGTTTTAAAAAATATATGCATACGTACTGTGAAAAGAGCGACATGAATCTATTTAGCATAGCAATAGTACTTGCTTAATCAAGCCAGCTACAATCGCAGCGGCGTGAATCAAGCCAGCAATAGCAACAGCAGCAACGACATAAACATCAGCAGAATCAGTGATGCGGAGGCCACAAAAGCACTGGTAGCAACAGCACAACGTATTGTCATCGGTGGCGAAGGGAGTTGGTTGGCTGTTTGGTTATTACAAAGCGAGTATACCGTGTGCGACTGTGGGCTGCAAAGTATTAAAAAGATTAGGTTAGGTCTTAATCAACAAATGGCTGCCGATAACATAGTTTATGTAATTTTATAGAAACAAAATTAAGGTAATTTTATTGATTAAAATTTAAAAATAATCAAAATAAAATTGTGGGTTGGCAAATATCTATTACTATTTTCTTCGCTATGAGTTCGAGTCTCAATAAGAATGCTAGTTCTTACTATTCATATGTTATGATATGAATATACCACACCAATTCGTTATGTATAGATGATGAGATTCCATTGATACAGAGCCAATTCCAATAGACTTATTGAAGGGTCCCATTGGCGTGCATCCAATAAGAATTGAACCTACGAATTCGCCAATTATGAGTTGGACGCTTTAACCATTCAGCTATGGATGCTTAGCGGGGATCCTCGTAGATGGTGAATAACCAAATTTCAATTGAAATGAAATCTTTAGTATAAATCAATGCAATTTATGAGGAATCAATGAAAGGACATCAATTCAAATCTTGGATTTTCGAATTGGGAGAGATATTGAGAGAAATCAAGAATTCTCACTATTTCTTAGATTCATGGACCCAATTCAATTCAGTTGGATCTTTCATTCACATTTTTTTCCACCAAGAACGTTTTATAAAACTTTTGGACCCACGAATTTGGAGCAAGTTTCCTTTGAAGTGGATACCTGAATGCCAAGTATGGCCTGTAATAATCTATCTTCCGGAGTATACGATGATTCTTTCGCCGCCTGAGGTGTTAATTTACCTACTAAAATATCGCCGGTCTCTACCCAATATCCCAGCATCACAATTCCATTGACATATTTTTTTTTAGGCAAGGAATTAAGAAAAACGAGATTTCAGATAGAAGTACACAAAAAAAAGGAAAAGACATTGAGTACCCCCCAAACAAAACAAGCAAAGGGGGAATTTTTGCATCTATTTTGTATCGTTTTGGCGGCATGGCCGAGCGGTAAGGCGGGGGACTGCAAATCCTTTTTCCTCAGTTCAAATCTGGGTGTCTCCTGAGCAACAAACGATAAGACTCGCAATCCCTTATTACCAATTTTGGGTTATTGAGATTCCTAGGCAAGGTGGATTAATATTTAGGGATAGATATTACCTCTCTTTTTAATCTTAAAAAAAATTAAAATGATTGAAGTTTTTATATTTGGAATCGTCTTAGGTCTAATTCCTATTACTTTGGTTGGATTATTCGTAACCGAAATTCTTGATCAATGGAGGAAGAATATCACCATTTTTGTTTAATAAGATACCGAAGTGGATGATTGACTCATTCCATACTAGAAATAATCGCAGGAACTCTTTTGATAACACGAATTCCTATTTCTCAATGATATCCCACGATCAAGACAATTGGCTGAATCCTGTGAAATCATTTCATAGAAGTTCATTGATATCTTCTTTTTATAAAGCAAATCGACTTCGATTCTTGAATAATCCACATCGCTTTCGCTTCTATTGTAACAAAAGATTCACTTTTTATGTGGAAAAGGTCCGTATCAATAATTATGATTTTACGTATGGACAATTCCTCAATATCTTGTTAATTCGCAACAAAATATTTTCTTTGTGCGGTGGTAAAAAAAAACATGTTTTTTTGGAGAGAGATACTATTTCACCAATCGAGTCCCAGGTATCTAACATATTCATACCTAACGATTTTCCACAAAGCGGTGACGAAAGGTATAACTTGTACAAATTTTTTCCTTTTTCAATTCGATCCGATCTATTAGTTCGTAGAGTTATTTACTCGATCGCAGCAATTTCTGGAACACCTCTAACAGAGGGACAAATAGTCAATTTTGAAATAATTTATTGTCAACCTCTTTCAGATATGAATCGATCTGATTCAGACGAGAAGAACTTGCATCAGTATCTCAATTTCAATTCAAACATGGGTTTGATTCACACTCCATGTTCTGAGAAATATTTACCATCCGAAAAGAGAAAGAGGAAAAAACGGAGTCTTTGTCTAAAGAAATGCGTTGAGAAAGGGCAGATATCTAGAACCTTTCAACGAGACAGTGCTTTTTCAACTCTCTCAAAATAGAATCGATTCCAAACATATATGCCATGGTTCCTTAGAGTATCCAACAATTTTTTTTTATTATACCAAACTCGCTCACAACCCATAACATATTTAAATTTGTAATATCGAATGTACCTGCAACCCGTAGAATCACTTGCAACGGGTGGATTTAGACAAATTTAGAGATTTACAGATACCATCAGTATCTCTAACCTGGACTTGTTTTTTATTGTAAAAGTTAGTCTCAATATCTTTTATATATCAGTACTAGACCATCCATGCATAAAGACGATGTTATTTTAATTTTGGATCAGTATGCAAATATATATTCTGTAATCTTGAAAGAATGTAATTACGTACTGTCTGTGAAGTTGATTTTACTTTCGGGCATTCAGCACTAAAGGCGTCACTTGGAAAGGGTCCTTGGCAGAGCATACAGATGCTGATGATGGGTAATCAAGAAGCAGTGTATATACACATGTATATTGTTTGTCCGTCTCAAAATTATATACTGATGCTGGGAAATTGACAATATAAACTTTATATCACTTGAGCATAATGTCATTGTCACTTGTAGCTTGGATATATTCCTTGCTCATATTATAAGTTTGTTTATACACACACACACACACGAGTTAATTCAAGTTGTGAGAAATTGTATAATATATAAGAAGTATTATGCCATCTATACAATAAATAAATGATATTATGACATGTGTGCATTTATTTAAAAAAATTACTATATAAGTGATGGTTATATTAAATTTAATTATATGTATGATACATGTATTAATTGATTATATTATTAATAAGGAAAAAGTTTCAAAATTTTTCTTCAAATATAAGTTAGAAATTCTTACACTCAAATTCGAATAGAATGTAACACTTATCTTTTTCAAATTTAAAAATGCTGAACTTAATAATCACCTTACAATAATAATTTAAATTATCTGACAATAAAATGTCCATATTACCCCTAATCAATTTGACGTATTTTACAAATCGTGATCATCCGTCAAAATGAAAAATTTTTGTGTGATATGACAGTATTGCCCTCTATAAGTTAAGTTAAGATACTTTTATTTTATTCCATTTTCATCGTATCATAGATTATATATTAATATTATTTACATAAGACAGCATATTCTCTTATTGATAACACGTAAATAAGTTTTATCTAACCTTTAAATACTATATTGCCCAATTTGTTTATATTTTTCAGTTTTTAAGCCAAGAAAATATGAAAGAAACTATAAATTACATAAATTATACAATTAACTCAAATTATTAAAGACAATATTGTCACAACGTATACATAATATTTTATTTTCATGGTAGTTTACTGTTTGTAAACTAACTTGAATTCATTAGAGCAATATGGACTTTTTCATTGTAAGATAACATAAATTGTTAGTGTAAGGGGGTTAAATGTAGTATTTTTAAATTTGGAGAGGTACACTTTTGAATTTTGTTATAAATGTTTGTAATTTTTTTTCCAGGGGGAATCTGTAATTTTTCCATAAGAACAAATATAATTTAATTGAGACATAATCATTGAATTAACTTTAAATTAAGTGATTATATGCGAGAAAGAATAAGGTCGAATAACACCACATTTATCTGATAGTTTATCAAAGTTTTTTTTTTTCATCTCAAATATGCTATTGCATGCGATGTATACATTTTTTGAATTTTAATATATTTGGATTTTCTTATATTTTTTATTTTAGCCGTATTTAAATTAGAACTTGATTTTATAATATTTTTACTTAATGTCCTGACAGCTCAATCTCTTTCTCACTAACATTGCTAGAACGTGAATTAGTAACAATATAGCAAATTTGGTATGGTAGGGCTTAGAAAGTGTTATGGCACACTTTAACTGTGGTGTGTTTAATTTGAGAAAAAAAAAATATCATTCCTATATACCGTACGTTAACAAAAACAAAATAGAAAAAATAAGAAGAAGAAGAAGAGGAATAGAGACGATAAGAAAAGTATTGAAGACAGCAATCTTTAGCTTTAGGCATAAGTAGGTGTGTACATTAGTTTGGATATCCAAATCTAAAATCCCAATTGCATCTGCTTTTCTCCTTTTACAATTGCAAAAGGTAGATAGCGTTTCCAAGAACAAATTATGTTTTTACAGATATACATATTCCAATTTCTAAAGAATATGAGTCTCTTCATCAAAAAGACTCGTGACCATATGTGTTTTCGAGGCTTCGGGTTCTTATTCTTTTCTTCAATCATTTGAAAGGTTCTGCGGCAAGGTAAGGTGCTTTCCAAAATGTTTAAAGTGAAATTCTAAATATGGGCAATACTAGGCTAGCAAATTTTTAAAGTCACAACCACTAGTAGAGAATCTCAATCGTTTTCTCATAACTTTTTTTTCTTTTTCTTTTTTGTTAACATTATTGTGGTGTTTCGAGCAAGTTAAAAAAGGAACAAGGCATAGTAAAATATATGAATGATAATAACAACACCCACGATTCTCATTTACCTTTTTAATAAATTCCAAGAGGACTAGTAAAAGGCCGAGAGATAATTTTATACAAATTCCAGATGTAGATGGTAAATGAACGATCGGTGGATTATTTTTTTAACCCATAGAAGAGGCAATTATTAAGTTTTTTTTTTTTTTTTTATGTAACTTACACCCGGCTCGATCAATATAGGCATTAAATTTATGTAAAAATAGTAACCAGTTGATAATTAATTATAACCTATAAAAATAGAAATTTAGAGAGACTGAATAAAAGATTAAGAGTAATTCAATTATGCACTACAAAGCACAATCGCGAAAAAAATAAAAGATGTTTATAAGGTATCCATTTGCTAAATAAATCAGAAAAAGATACGATAAACAAAGTATTGATTGCACCACCAATAACTAGGGATATAGATGCTCTCCATGACCACGACCGCATCGGACACTCGGAACGAATGGTACCATATGTTGTAGAATCATATTGTAGAAGGTTCGTTCATCTACAAACAAAACAATTTTTTTTTTTTTTTTAAAAAGTGTAAATTACGCCTCAAATTATGCTTATTATTTTTTTCATTTCATCATAGATTCAGGTGATGATGTTTCATAGTAACGAAGGACTCCAGTGACCTCCATGGAGGCCCAGTGAATTTTATTTTTCTTCTTTATAATTTATACAAAAAGGTGAGTTCTGATTTTAACGTTGGAGTTCCTTTTCATTCTTTTTGTTTACATAAATCTTTTCAAATTATAGTACGTATATTTTTTCACCTTAAAATGTTGGTTGTATCGTTTTTATTTTGTAAAAAAAAAAAAAACGTAAATTTTATCATGTAATATTCTATTTTTTTTCTTTCAAATTAAGCTCAATGGGTTCATTAAGTTTGCGTTGATATTTTTATTTTGTAAAATATATAAAGCATGTCTACTTCGCACTATGTTAAAATAATAATAATAATAATAAACAGAAAACATCGTCCGGTTTAAACTTATTCAACAAATAAAAATAATTTATTTTTATTATTAATTCAAAATTATATATATTATCATTATTATAAGTAAAAGGAAGACTTTCAAAATCTGTCACTATGTTTTTTATTCCAAAATCTGTCACTTTTTTTTTTTATTCTTAATAGATATTCTTAATATATAGCCCATCAATCAATTACTCTATCTTGGATTCTTCTTTTATAATTTTCTTTGTCTAGTCGAATGATTTAAAAAATAAATAAATTTATCCACTCTTTTTCTTAAATAATAAACTATTTAAGTTTACACCATTCAATTTTTTTTTATTAAAACTTTATTTAGTATAATTTTTTAAATACAACTTATTCAAATAGAGTTTTTATAACTATAATTATGCTATTATAATTGTGAGGGTAGCGGTTGTATTGTTAGGAGTTTAATTCATTTATCAATTATGGAACATAATTGAACAGAAATAGTCTTTTTATTTACCACGTATGAGTTATTAGTGAGGAAAAAAATAAAGGTAGTGTCATATAAAATTTTATATAAATTAATCTCAGTAATTATTTGATTATGAATATTAATTGCAGTCTGATATAATATCAGTTATAATCCATATAATATGAATTATAATTTAAACAATAATCTCGTATCAATAAATAAAAAAGTAAAGCTTTTATTCATAAAACTTTTATAAAATTTTTTTAACTATTTAGATATAAATAAAAATTTTTATTAAAAAATATAAAATTATTTTAATAGACAAGTTTCATAACATTATATTATAAAAAAATAAAATAAGATTGTAGAAAAGGTATATAATATTTCAGATAATTTAATATTTAAAAATCTTTTCAATCTCTATTTCTAAAAATCTAAAATTTAAAATTTTACTAATAAAAATAAAATAACTTATTTAATATCTATAAAATTTACTCAAAATACGCTAAAAATAAATTTAAAAACTTATAAAAATAAATAAATATTTTTTATCATTAGATAAGTGATATCAAAACGTACACTAAATTATTGAGACGAGGAGATCCCTTGTTGCACGAAAATCTTTGATACTTTAGAAGATTACTTTTTATACATACAGATAAAAAAGGAGGAATTCCAAATTAAAATATATTAAATATAATATATTATTAATTAATAAAAATATATAATACCTACAATTAAATTTTATAGAATTATTACTTATATATTAATTTTTAAAAATAAATACACGTATTATAATATCATTTATTTTATTTGTTATATGAATTACGCTGTAATCAGAGATATTCAAGAATTTCTCCTGAAAATGATCCGATCGACGAGAGCAACTTTAAAACAATATTTAAGAGAAGCCGTTCTTTGCATGGCCTATAGAATATTATAAAATAATTCACGGACAAATTCATAACAACTTTTAAGGTTTCATATTATATTCACCGTTCACCTGGTAAACTCAGCCCTAACACGCAATTCACCTGATAACTCAGCCCTAACACGCAAAATTAGTGTTACATGTTTCGAATGTTAAACTAAAACAAACTAAAGCAACACGTAAAAATTTAGATATATTCACATAAACTTAAATTCAAACTTCAAATCTATAGATTAATATCCGTGTGCAACGCATTAAGATGTTAACTTGGAACAATGCAGCAAAAGATTGAACTTACTATTGTTACACAAACTAAAACTAAGCTAAGCACAACCGTAAGCGAGAGTACAGTAATACCATTAACCAACTACTGCTATAACGCGATCTATCATTTTATGATCTAAACATGGAAGCCCACAAAGCTCAAAATCAACAACTCAGACCAACTGCCCCCTAGGAATGGCTCTGCAGACCAAAGGGTTCTTCATCTCCATGGAAAGTTTCAAGCTTTCCGTCAAGTCCACGGTAGCTGCTGCTTCATCAGAAACCACCCATTCGAAGCTCTGCAGCAACTGAGCCAACCAGAGATGTACAGTGGCCAAACCCATTGCTTTTCCAGGACAAACCCTCCTGCCTGAGCCAAAAGGAGCCAGCCTCAGGTCAGAACCCATGATGCTTATGTCCTCTTCAATGAACCTCTCAGGCTTGAACTTCTCCGGCTCTGCCCAGACTTTTGGATCATGAGTGATTGCCCACATGTTGACCATAGCAGTTGTTCCAGCTGGGACAAAGTTGTCACCAACATAAACGTCGCGTACGGCAAGGCGAGCCCATGAGAGTAAAGGGCCTGGAGGGTGAATCCTGAGAGTCTCCTTCACAATAGCTTGAAGGTAAGGCAAGCTTGGGATGTCAGAATCCTGAACAGGCCTTGAGTCACCAACAACAGAAACAATTTCAGCCTGAGCTTTTGATTGGATTTCGGGGTGCAATACCATTCGTGCTAGGATCCACTCCAGCAGGATAGCCACTGTGTCCGTCCCTCTAAATATCATTTCCTGCAGATTAACGCAATATAATTAAAAAGGAAAGAAACAACAAACATAAAACGACAAAAAGCCAAAGTATGCAGCATGACAACATGAAACATACCCAAAGAACAGCAACGATATCTGAGTCATTTAACTTGGCTTCTTTCTCCATATCAAGCAAGACATCAACAAAATCACCAGCACAGCTTTTGTGATTATCCGAAACACCAGCAATCCTCTTTAACCTATGCTCTTGTATTATCTTTTCAACAAACATATTCACTTTTAAGACCAAATTCCGACACCTTTTCCTCACACCTTGCAAATCTAGCCAACCCAGCAGAGGAAAATGGTCACTCCAGTTAAATATTCCTAGCAGCTCATACCCTTCACTGACCAGCTCCTCAAGCATGAGCCCTTCATTCGATTCATCAAAATCATACCTTTTACCGAACACAGACATCATGACATTGTTAAGAGATGCATAGTGAAGCACCTTTTTAACCTTAACCTCACCATTTTTCGACATCAAAGACTTCACTTGCTCCACCATTTTCAGTCCCACTTCAATTCTGAAACTTCCAATCCCGGCGATTCTTCTGGGACTAAACAAATGAGCAGCTGAGATTCTCCTGAGATTCCGCCAGTACTCACCATAAGGAGCAAAACCCATTGCTCTATGGAACAACAGCTCATAAGCAGACTCTTTCACCGGCCTATCAGCAAAAGCAGAGCCGTTTAGAATCTCTTTAGCAGTCTCAGCCTCACTGGAAATAATAAACCGAGTCAACCCCACGGAAAAAGCCATTAAAGGCACGGCCCTGAAGGCTGTAGCGAGCTTGGCAAGGACACGGTGAGGAGTTGAAGCCATGAAGACAGTGAGTGATCCAATGAGCGGGTAACCTGGCGGACCGGGAATTGATTTCGGAGCCTTGGCTCTAGAACGAGCCCAGGCGAGCCCACCAGGTGAAAGCCAGACTGCAAAAATAGCCATGAAGAACACAACCCAAAGGGAAGATTCAGAGCTTACAAGACAGTACTTCAAAAACAGAAGGTGGTATTCCGGTGACATTTCGAAAACGCTAATCGTATGCAATAGCAGAGGCTTTCAGGTTTCAGCAAAGAAGAAAACGCAAGAGGCTGCTGGTTACTCGCAAGAAACAAAGAGAGTGAAACGAGTGGGTTAAATAGCAGTTACGTTGGCGGTTTGAATAATAACTTAACCATAGTAAATGAATTAACCCTGGTTGAATTGTACTACAAATTTTGAAAAAGTTTTGTTCTTTGTTTTGTATTTTTTGCCCTTTTTTTTATTTGCGGAGTTGAAAAGAACACGACTAACTTTATGAGCGAGAGAGAATCCTTTTCGGAATCGTAATAGTCCTTTCGATTCTGCTTGGAACATTAAAAATATCCCATTAATTACTGGCCGAGGGAGTGACGTCAAGATCAACGTGATCAGATAATCCTAGCCGTGGGATTTTAGACATTATTGGTGATATGGTTTGTACTGAACCAAAGCCGTGGAAAAAGAAGAGTAAGCAGAAGCGGATTGATAGAGTTCACGTGACTCCCTGCGATTTGATTCTCCAGATTTTTTCTTATCAGACAATTGAATTTCTTAAGACACAAGTCAATCAATGACCTGAAAGCTTTCGTTGCACTGGCATTTATGATTTCTGTTTTAGAAAAATAAAATTCATGAATGGTGTTTTTTTTTTAATAATATTATATATTTTAAATGATATAATATTTATTAAATAATTAATTTATTTTAATTTTATAAATAACTATTAATTAAGATAGAAGAGTTGCTTATAAATAATTGATAGTGTTGTAAGAAAAGTTATTAAACCAGTGGTGTAAAGGCGGAATGACATATCAAAAATAAGATTTTAATTTTTTTATATGTTTCATAATATTTAAAATAAAAAATTTAAAATATATATCATTATTCTTTTTATTTAAATTTAATATTAAGTTAATTTGTGTTTAATTATTTTTTTACACAATTAATTTATGTTCAATTATTTATAATTTTTTATCATAAATACATAAATAATAATATATGATTAAAATTTAATTATATATTTTTATTTAATAATTAACAATTATCAATTATATATTTTTACAAATTAACAAGAAATTAACTCAACATTAAATTAACTTTTTTTTTTTTAACAATGATATGAACAGAGAGATTAAACAACCATCTTCAATAGTTTTATAGGGTACTTCCTAACGCTGAAAAGTAGTTAACCATGATTTCTTTTTATTATTTTAGAAATAAATTTCTCATGGTCATAAATAAGTTGTATTATAAATGCAATTAATTAGCAAATTGCTGACCTCTTTTGCCCAAAGAATTATCTATACGATTGATTGTCCAACTCCACGTCCTTATGATTCAAATGATAAACAAATAAAACAAAGAACCTTAGTTTATTATTATTATTATTAAAGACCAACAAAGGATGAGGGTTAGGGGAGACTGTCTCATCTATAGATTAATAAAAATAAATATATAAAAATTACAGAGTCATGAACTAAAATCTTCAAGCCAAGGACAATAACCAGATTTACAAGAAAAAAATGATAAAAAAAAAACAATAGGACCAAAAACACCAAAATAAACACGATGCCTCGTTAAAAAAACTATCATAGAAGTAAGGAAAAGATTAGAGGGACTCTCTCTCTCGTGATACTTGGGTTCAGTGACTAAAATGAAATATTTCTTAAAACTAAAGATACTCGGGCCAACAATATTGAAATTAGAGAAAAAGACAAGCCCCCCGGTACTCTTATATTCAGATAAGAAATAAGTATCAGCTACAAGATTTCCATGAGAAAAAAAAAAAATCTCATCATATTGTACAGAAATATTAATAGAGTGCAATTTGAAGCCCGTAACCATATGTCGAGTATTTTTCACTGCCACATTTGAAGAAAGTAGAGTTCATGGAACCTCTCTGAACACCCAGATCATCTAAAAACCATATCATTAGCATCACTAGTCCGATCAACTAGACTTTGTCAGGGAGAATCATCATGATTTCTAGGCTTAAAACCAAATCAGACTCAATATGAACCTCATAAACCTGTATCCAGGGCTGAAACAAGAGGAACAACATGACTCAAAGGCAGATTATCATCAACAACAACAACAGAATTAGGCTACAACACTGAACTAGTGCTCTAACCGTTAGCTACTGGAACATGGGCAATGGTATTCAAATTATAAGAAGGCATAAAAATAGTCCCTTGGGGACGATTATCTGCAGCAACTAAATACTGAGGAACGTGAGCCACCTGAGGCTGCACATTTGCATCTAACATTGGCCTCTTACCCTTATCTTAAACAATTATATCATGCACCTAAACAACTGACTTTTAGGACTTCAGAAGCCTAGGATTAGTTACATAATAGGCATCAGCGTCAAGATACTTATAGGAAAAACAAGAAGTAGGAATAGGAGTGGGCAAATAATCCGATCCAATCCGATGCGGTGAAAAAATAGATTAGCATCGGATTGGATTGCTTGCCTAACCCGATCGGATGGTATATAATCAATCCCATTGGATCGGATCAAGCCCGAATCGGATCGGTCATGGAGAAAAAAGAAAACAAAGTTACAAACAATGAAACAAGCACCACAACTCACAACTCACTATCTGGATTCCAAACAAACACCGGAGCCACACTTGAACAGAAAAAAAAACAAGTTAGAAAACGGACACTTCACTCTTCTTCTCTTCTTCTCACAGCGCACACAAACAACTAACATGCAACAACAGCAAGTCAGCACAGCAACAGCCCAGTGGTAGCACACCACTTCGACCGGATCTGTTGCACCGACACCAGATCTGCTGGCTGCTGCATAGACGGTTGCTCCACTTCCTTTCGACAGGATCCGCTCTTCCCGCAGTAACCGAAGAAAGCCGCCATCCCATCGACGAAACCCGTTGCCGCTTGATCCATCGGCCACCACTTGATATGCGCAAAGCCATCCACGGTTGTTCCATCAAGACCGAGATCGACCACCACCATCACTAAGTCCTCCAAAGTCTAAGCTACTGACATTTTTCAATTTATTTATTTTTAATAAAAATTAGTGGAAACGGATTAAAATGAAATATTTAGATAAAAGTAATTTTGTAATAACTAAATAATTATAAAAAAACCTGAAAATTAACAAAAACAAGTCAAAATTGTCCTTCACCCGAAATCAAGCCGAATTTTATATTCAATCCAATCCAATCTAAAATTCTGTTTAAGTTCGAATGAATTTATCTCCAAATTTAATTAAATTGAACCAAACTCAATTTTACCCACCTTTAATAAGAAATCCCTCAAAAATAACATTCTATTAAAATTTAAATCACCTTTATTAATTCATATACACGATAATAAATATTGCGATACATTATATTTAATCAAGATTATAACAATAGAAAGCCTATTATCTTTGATTAAGGATAACATGAATAAGCTTGTACTTAAATTATTTGATATAATTTTTAAATTAATATAAGTTATGTTATAATATAATTTAATAAGGTTTACTTTTATTAATTTATGTATAACTTTTTCACCTTTTGTTTTCAAGGAAAAGAAATAACTTTGAGAGAAAGTGAGTCAAGTGGAGACATATTATGTATATAGAAAATGTGAATTTCGTTAAGTTACATTATCGTCAATATTAATTATAAAATACTCCTAAATTATTAAAGATAATTTATATGATATGTTTATTAATTAGAAATAAGAATGAAGAATTTAGAATGATTAATTAATTTATTTATAAAATAAAAAAGGAAAATGATAATGAAATTTGAGTGGATTCCCGTGAAATTTAGAACGTAGAATAAGAATTGTATTCTTATAAGGGAGTTAAGAGTGAAATTAAATAATGGGAATAAGAAGTGAATTGATATTTATATTTTAAATAAAAATAATTTTTTTTTATTTTATTTAATAATAATATAATTTTTTAAATTTTAAATTATATATATATAATAAATAATATATTTTATATTTTATTTTAATTTTAATTTATTTTAATTTTACTTTATTCTCATTTTAATTTATTGTAATATTGAAATTAATGATTAATAAATACACAATTAGATATTTGGATAGATTACATAACCACAACGTGGGCAAAGCAGTGAACTACGAACATTCATTGCGTAAAAAGAGGTAAAACTTCGACGTCAAATCCTCTGTTCAAAGCCTGCTTGCAAGATACGATTATAGGCTACCAGATGACAGTAGTAGCGAGGTTGACAGTAGCTAGCCCAGTGGCAGCAGCAGCAGCAGCAGAACTGTAGCAGGCTGAAAGCGACTCAGTAGCCATGGCCATCACCATTAAATAAAGCTCTATCTCCTTCACTCGCTCTCCCTACAGCTTTCACATATAGGTTGCAATCAATTACGGCGCCGCCCTACATGTCAGGAAATTTACGACAACACAGGCTATCTACACAACCATCCTATGTTTTACGCTCATTATACCTAAGGGCTATTATCATTTATCGGAGGCTTAGTCTACTCTTGTCTTTTGCTTTTCTTTCACAGCTGTCCCGTTTGCGGACCCCATTTTCTGCAGGAGATTCATTTACCGACTAGCGATCATGTTGTCTCTGTCACAAATAACCCTCACCTCTTGTTTTTCCACGTGGTTGGCGACCTTCCCTAACAGGTATTACTGCTTCCGTACACCAAGTCAACATCCCCGGGGCTGGGCCACTCAATTAAACCTCTCTCTCTCTCGCCCCATCCTTTTATTTATTTATTTATTTTGTTTAATATACACTATAAAACTTGTTTGGTTTGGGCAAAATAACGATCGATTTTTATTTCTCTTTCATCGGAAGTGTGTAAAGTGTTTACTTGCCCATGCAGACAAAGAGCACTCGGATTTGGAGAGAAAAAACCAGTGGAATTCTGGGGCGGTACTAACATGTTTTGGGAATTGTAAATAGATTTATAATTAGAAATGTGATGGGACAAATGTTCAAATAATTTTATTTGAAGATAAATGTAAGGTGAATGTAAGAGGACTTTTCGCTCTACTTTATTAGGGATCTTGATATGTTTGAAAATTATGATTAATTATGAAATTAGATTAATTTTAAAATTAAATTTTTATTTTATATCTAATAATTTTTTTATTATATGAAATTATTTTTTAAAATTATAACTCATATTATATGATATTTTATCAGATATTTTGATTATTATTGAGCTGTAATATACATTAATTTTTATAAAATAATGTCTATATTTTTAATCTTCACTAATATTTAAGGTTATATACTCTTTGTACTACCTACATTTTTAATTTTCACTAATATTTAAAGATTGTATACTCTTCACATTTAGTGAGAAAAAGATTAATGCAGCGATTTTTTCCAGGAAATCTCCAACGAAAAATACATATTATAAGTAAATGATTCATGAACCGTCTATTACAATTTCATCTATGGAGTGGACGATATTATTCCAAACCAAAAAAAAAAAATGAAAAATCTAACTAATAAAACAAGTATAATCAAAAATCAAATATATAAAATTACAAAAGAAAAAAAAAATGATCACTAACTCAAGTAATGCCTTTTGAGTTATTCTTCTCCACTGACCAGTGCTAATTAGTAGATCTATAGATCTACTTATAATAATAGAGTTTCTAGAAACCTTCTAGTTGGGATATCCCGAGGATTATAACTAAGAAATAGCCCAATTCTTAGATCACCCAATTATATTATACTTAGAGAATAACTAAACCCCTCATAATACTTTAAAAGAGGGTCGAATAGCTGCTCTCACACAATGAGAGTAGTTGTCCTACCACTCGGCCACGAACTGAGTGGATGTTTAGTAACTTTCCTTAAATTAGATTAGGGGGACTAAATTTAAATTTAGTCCTTAAATTATGAGATTAATAATCCTAATTTATCAGTAATTTTAGATGAAATTAGATTAATTTGTAATATTTCTTTCATATATAATATTATTTTTTTATTTAGTACTTAAAATTTATTTATTTTAATCATACTTACTTGATATTTATTTTTTGTTTTGTTTTTATAGTCTAATTAAATTGGTACTTTTACTTCAATAAAGTTAATTATTTAATAATTTATTATAATAATTAATTGTATTAAATTAAATAATCGCTAATGTAATAATAAAAATAATCATGAAAATTAATAATATCAATAATTAATTGATTTTATATATCATTTGCTAACTTTTTAATAAAACAAAAGTATATTTAAAATATCTAATAAAAAATAAATTAAGTAATTAAATAATTTTATTAATTTATATTTGTGTATTATAATTGTGAATACCCAGTAGCTAATTTACTATATATTTAATTTTCTTATTAATTACTTTTAAATTAATTTTAATTATTACTATTAAATATTCATAAATAAATTTTTTATTTAAATATAATTCAACATTATCCAATTCGATACTGTAGCAAACATAAGACAATATTATATAATTCAATTTAATCAAATCTAATTTAATTCAATCAAATCTTAATATTTAATTCAATCTAATCCTACGTGCCAAACGTAACCTTAATTCTTATATCTTAAAATTTATTATTTATTTAAAAAATATTTTAAGATATTTTTATCGTTAAATTTGTTACAATTAAATCTCAAATAAATTAATAAGGATAGAATTATATTTTGCCTTGATATAACTTGAAATAAAAATTTTTAATTATGAATACAGTAAATAGGTACTGATACGCTACATCGCAAAATCAAAGGAGTGAAAGCAATCTTCCCGTCCATTCCCGTTCCTCCCATGTTCTTGCTTCGGTGCCATTCATGTCGCTAGACACCTCCCTAAATCCTACCTAAAAAATAGACAAATCTTGTTTGTTGGTTTGTCACTGAATAGAAACTGTTTTATTTCACTCGATTGCAAAAACATCATGCTCTTATTGTTTGTTATGGAGGCTTAGTTAAAAGTGTGACCTTGATGGTTTTTTTTTCTCCCACTCCTCTCATAGCTATTTCCATAGCTTATTTTCAGTATTGGAGTGGGTTTGTAATGGAAGTTATTTTATATCATTTTTATAATAATTATAATTTATAGTCACCTATGTATTTTTTTACTTCGCGCGTGCGGCCACACACACATATAAAATAGTTTAAAGCTTCTGTATTTCTGTTATTGTTTCTTCATCTTTGTGTTTTCGGATTCAAAATGAATCAAATCCACGTTTCATTTCCATTTTTTTTTGGTCATGCTGTTTATTTAGGGTTAACTTGGTAAATTAACATAACTTTTATCCACTAACGTCCCAAACTTGTTCCTTAGACCCGCATCTTCCGTAACTGAAGGTTCAAAGTTCAAACAGTGTTATTGTAAAAAAACCAAGAAAAATAATTAACAAATTAACTAACAAACATCGTTGTCAAAGAACTAGTCCTTGTTATATTTGTTGGAAAAATATGCTCTTTAAAATATATTTATATTTATTATAATAAATAATATTTCTGATTAATAAAATAAAAGAGGTATTTTATTCATATATCTTTTGCATTAATATTTTGAGCAAAGTCCATTTAATCATATTATATGTATTTATGCGATCACCATGTGGATTCGCAGTAAGACATAAATACAAGTTATCTTATGATTAAATAAAATAAGTTCGCAGTTGATAAATAAAGTTGGGCACTTCATTTAGGTATAGATCGTAATAAATTCATTGAGTGATTTGTCTTAATCATGTATGAATTTATTGATGTAGTATGTCTACATTGAACTCGGATCACATATGAGATTTAATTAACCTAGTAATAATCGTCAAACTTATTAAATCTCATAGGCATTGATTTCATCGTAATCTTAATCTTGAGTTAGTTATGATTTCATGATTGTTGTTGTTATTTCATTTGAGTTACCAATGGGCATGACATACACATGTAGTCTAGATTACCCAGTATCTTGGTGGGAGCAATTACAAGTATTGAAATTATAGATTAACAATATAGAATTTGTACGACACATCTCTTGATGGGTTTTCGATCTTGATCATAAAATTCTCCGGCAGAGTGTCTCAACATAAATAAATATGTTGAAAATGATCATTAGAGAAAACCGAGAAGTATCAAGGAAAAGATGTAATTAAATTGATTGGACAGTTGAGATATCAATTTAAATTAACGATGTGGTACAAAGGATTGTGCAATGAAAGAAATCAATGTGGCTTAGGCGAATTATATTCGAGCATACAATTATGGAGGTCGGTTCCAATCTTATAGTGGAGTAGAATTGGAATTAAATAATTATATTTGTTTAATTACAAATTTAATTATTGTAGCCACTATTGTATGTTCCCAAATGATCCCTGAGTTAGCTCATTTAATTGACAACACCATCACCTGACCCAAAAGTAAGAAAAACCGCATATTAGATGAAAATTATAATTATAATATTTGTTAAGGCCTAGTATGTTATATTAAAGTGTAAATGGAGGCCAGTAATGTTTTACAAGGTGGTCTCCTAGTTATTACACATTCCTTCCACTTTTAGGTAAGTGGAGAGATAGTTAAAAGAGGAATTCTATTTTAAATAGAAATCCTAATCCTAACATACTAGGATTTTCATAAGATATTATAAAAGGAGATTTATACTCTTAAATTGAGTAAGAGGAGAACCCAGTGATTCTAAGAAAAATAAAGAAGGCATATAAGAGGAGCCAGTTGTAATTGAGAGTGGTGAAACAGACGCCCACACGTCCAGATGTTGATCAAACTTGAGTCATAGCCCTGAAGATTGTTTGGAAGCGGATCTACAACTCTCAATTGTTCATCTTCTCAAAATATCAAGGTATGAATTTCTAGATTACTTAATTCTTATATGTCAGTATGAGATCGGTCCTAAAAAGGTTTTAATTGAAATTTGAAAACCTAGTTTATTTTCCCTTCAATTAGTATCAGAGCCATCTCATTATAATATATAAGAATTAGGTAAGAAATCTATCTTGTTAATTATGCATTAGAGTGGCACAATTTATTTAGATATATATTATTTGTTAATATATGAATAAAGCATGCTTGGATTGTCTCAATTCATGGTTAGAGATTTGTTTGTATTTTATTTTGGATATGTAACAAAAGGAGTGGTTTATTATCACCATGTTTCTCTTTTGATTTAATTTTATGTTTCAAAATTATTTTGTAAAGCATTAGATTGGAATCTGTAAAATAAAAAAAAGGATTTTCCGGAGCAGCATCGCGCGCGCGGAAGGCAGCCCGCAGCGCGCAGACCGCGCGTTAGGCAGCCAGCAGCACGCTCGCGCGCGCTGCTTTCGCAGCAGGACGGGCGCGTAGCAGTAGGCTCCCGGACGCTGCTCGCGCAACAGCTGGCCCGCGCGCGCTGCAGAAAGCAGACGTGGCTCGCGCAGGCAGCAGGCTCGCGCTGCAGCATCGGCAGCAGCAGGCCTCGCGCGGGCAGAGCAGCGGCAGCAGTCCTCGCGTGGCAGTAGCAGGTCTCGCGAGCGCAGCAGCAGCAGTCTTCCTCGCACGGCAGCAGCAGCATCGGATGTCCGACGCCGACAGGGGCGTTTATCCGGCCTGACAGCGGCGAGAACTCGCCAGAGAAAAGACAACCGAAAGATCTGGGTTTTTGTTGATGGCGGCGGAGAGAAAAGAATGCAGTTAGGGTTTTTGAGTGGTGAATATCACTTAAGTCCCTAAAGTACTGCATAATTTCTGTTGGGCCAAAATTAATATACTATATGCATTTAAGTCACGAAACGGTTTTTGAGCTTGGTAAATCCTAGTTTTAAGTCCAATAAAATTTGGGCTTAATGGATTAAAATGCATGGATATAGTTTAACAAATTAAATTTATTTTTGGTCCAAAAGTTTTATTTAAAATTTTATTTTATTTTCTTTAAAATTAAAATTTGGACCAATAATAAATTTAAAGTTCCATATTAGCCAATGTCATCAACAAAGATAATCCAAGAGAAGAAGATATTGACATGAAGCTCAATGAAGATTAGGCTTAGGGTTAATATTTTATTAGGAAAACCATGAATTGAGATTATTTAAATTTTCTATATGTTGTGTTTTGGATGTGAACATACCATGATAACACGTCATATGTATAGTGTAGTGTCACTCTACGCATAATAATATATGTCATTCATATAACATGAATTCATGCATATTATTTGAGATTTGCAAATGCTTAATAATATAAGATATCACTTAGATAATATTATAGGAAGCATGCAATTAACAATATATGTATGATTTAAAGGAAAACCAAACTTTAAAATATTGAGTGGAGAGGGAAAATTCAAGATAATTTTCCCACTGGCCCATTGTTAGTTCAATAATAAAATTATATATATACCTCGACTTCATGATACTGATGATGCTCCCTACTGAGGGTATATATATTAGACATTTTATTTGATGAACTTCTTAAAGATAAAATCGAAATATTTTTCAATCTGCTGATCACCCCAACGATGGCTACATGATATGAGAAATACGTAGATTGAAACAATGGTTATACACTCAACAAAATTTGTTATTAACCTTCCCAACGAAGCTTCATTAACAAAATTTTGGCCTTAAAAGATAACGATAGTTATTTATCATGTTACGACATGAAAGTAAATAATCTAATAGTTAATTGGTCCGTAAGTGGCTGCATGACTTCCCAACTGGATAGCTTGCCAAAGCAAAGATTAGATTATCGTTATAATAAAATAAAATGCATTTATGGTTTTTGTATTTTTAGATTTTTGTTGTGAATATTATTTCCATATATTAATGCATGGATGTTTTATTTTTCAGAAATGTCTTCCTTAAGCCCACTTACTATTATTCCAATCAAAACAAACTTATTAGCGAGAATTATATAGATTGGAAAAGAAATCTATATATTGTCCCGATCACTGAAAATTATAAATATGTCTTAACCCAGCGTGCCCCCGATACCACTCAGAGAATGCTCATAGAAATGAGAAGAGGCTTTATGAGAAATGGCAAAAGGCCAATGAAATGGCTAAATGCTATATTTTAGCCTCAATTTCTAATATTCTCGCACCAAACATCGAATTTGGAAACCAGCATCGAAATAATGGATAGTCTTCAAGAGATGTTTAAGGTAGTACTCGCCTCGCGAGACAAGCAAGATCGAAGGGTATTATGAATAGTAAAATGGGGAAAGGCACAAGAGTTCGTGATCATGTCCTCAAAATGATGGACTATTTGAATGAGGCCGAGATTCGTGGAGCACAAATCGATGACAACTCAAAATTGATATGGTGCTAGAATCTCTACCGGATACATTCAAAGAGTTTAAGGTCAATTATAATATGAACAAAAGAAACATGACCTTAACGTAATCGATGAACGAACTCCATTCTCATCAAGAGATCTATCGTGTCGAGAAATCTCCGGAAGCATAAATATTGTTGAAAATAATTCTTTAGGCCTAAGTCAAAAGGCAAAGGTAAAAAGAAGAAACCCGGGAAGAAGAAATTGTCTACAAAACAAGATGGCAAGCCTAGAGGCAAGTGCTTTAAATGTGATGTAGTGGTCACTCGAAAAAGGATTGCCCAAAGATTGTAAAATCGTGTACGGGTAATCTTTTGTTATCGAGGCTCTGTTTAGTTCGTAATCCAATTGACACATGGGTGTTGGATTCAGTGAGCAACTAATCATATTTGTAATTCACTTTTTGGTTTCGTGAAACCGAGAAACTAAGTGAAGGAAGCGTGAAACCGCAGCTTGGGACGTGACAGCTCGTGTCGCAGAAAAGACCGGATCTGCTTTTATTATCTTTCAATAATAAGACTTTAGTTTTGAATAATTGTCTTTATGTTCCAGATATTAAGAGGAATTTAATTTCAGTGAGCTTGTTTGTCAAAGCAAGGGTATACTCGTAGAATTTTGATCCTCGCTTCTATTTTATTCAAAAATAGACTTATTTGTTCCGCACATCGAAGATAATTTATATCATTCGAGTCCTATGATCCTTTCTATGCATGACACAAGAATTGAGCATACGCATTTATCTAAGAAAAGAAAGATTTCTTCCAACCAGGCTACCTCCGCATTTACGCTAGGTCATATAAACCAAAATAGATACAGTAGAATGATCAAAGACGGGCTCTCGGTCCATTAGAAAATGAATCATTGCCACTCGCGAATCCTGCTTGGAAGGAAAATGACCAAAAGGCCATTCTCGCCAAAGGAGTGCGTGCAACAAGACTACTTGAATTGGTACATACAGATGTACGTGGACCAATCAATGTACAAGCTCGAGGAGGCTATGAGTACTTCATCACTTTCACCGATGACTACTCAAGATTTGGTTATGTTTATCCGATGCGTCATAAGTCCGAAGCTCTCGAGAAATTCAAAGAGTATAAGGTCGAGACGTAAAAGCAATTAGATAAGAACATAAAGAAACTTCGATCCGATCGAGGTGGTGAATATCTCTCCGAGAATTTAAAGAGTATCCGGTTGAAAATGGGATTATATCTCAGCTTGATCGCCCCAGAACACCACAACAAAATGGGTAGCTGAAAGAAGAAATAGAACTCTTTGGATATAGTGAGATCTATGCTTAGTTATTCGAAATTACCTATCTCTTTTGGGACTAGCACTAGATATCGCAGCTTACCTTTCGAACTTAGTTCCATCTAAATCAGCGCCTAAAACCCCAATAGAATTATGGTCGGTCGTAAACCAAGTTTACGCCATGTCCAGATTGGGATCACCAAGACATGTGCCGAAATCAAAGGCGCATAAGATGGATTCACGCCCGAGGTTTGCATGTTCGTGGGTATCCCAAAGGAACAAGGGGGTTTATTTTATAGTCCTCAAGATAGGAAGGTAATCGTGAGCACACATTTTACTTCCTCGAGGAAGACTATACGAAAAACTTCGCACCTAAGAGTAAGGTAATACTTGAAGAATCACAAGTGATCAAATTGATACTCAGCTTTCAACACTCGCTTCGCAACGTAATGAAGAGCAACAATCTGATCAACAAAGGATTATCCCCGAACAGACATCATTTTAGAACCTCGTCAGAAGTGGAGGGTAACTAGGTTACCAAAGAAGATATATGTTATCGGGAGAAACCTATATGGAAATCTCGGATAAACATGTACAAGATCCCACTAGTTACAATGAAGCTCTAATAGATAGTGATGTTGAACATTGAAAAGGGCTATGAATCAAGAAATGGAATCTATGTATTCCAATAATGTCCGGAGCTTATAGAGGCACCAAACGGGTAAAACCTATTGGATGCAAGTGGATCTACAAGAGGAAAAGAGGAGTAGATGGAAGGATAGAAACATTCAAAGCAAGATTAGTAGCCAAAGGGTTCACTCAAAAGGAGGGAATTGATTATGAGGAAACATTTTCTCCAGTTGCTATGCTTAAATCCATCGTAATTCTGCTCTCTATCGTCAGCAGTGCTAGATTATGAAATTTGGCAAATGGATGTCAAGATCGCCTTTCTTAATGGGCATCTTGATGAAGACATCTTTATGCAGAGAACCGGATGGATTCATACAAAAGGCCAAGAACACATGGTATGCAAGTTGCAGAGATCCATCTATGGATCGAAGCAAGCATCCCGGCCATGGAACATCGATTTGATCGAGCGATAAAATCGCTTGGATTCATTCGTAATATTGATGAACCATGTGTGTATAAGAAAATTCAGGAAAATCAGTAGCCTTCCTAATTCTTTATGTAGATGATATTCTCCTTATCTGAAACGATGTAGGAGTATTGACTACTATAAAGAGTTAGCTAGCAAAACAATTTGATATGAAAGATCTAGGAGAAGCTAGTTATATTCTCGTATCAAGTTACTACGAGACCGAAGAATAAAACGATAGCTTTATCTCAAAAGGTCTATATCGATAAAATATTAGCTAGATTTAGCATGGAAAATTCCAAGACCGGTTTGTTACCATTCGTACATGGAATTTCATTCTCTAAAGATCAATCACCTAAAACATCCGAGGAGATAGAGAAATGAGACGAGTTCCCTACGCCAGCTCGTGGAAGTCTCATGTATGCCATGCTTTGCACTAGACCGTACATATGTTTTACGGTTGGATGGTTAGCGGATATCAATCTAATCCTCGACTCGAACATCGGATCGTCATGCCACATAATGAAGTATCCGAAAAGAACTAAGGATTATATGCTTATGTATTCGGTGATGAACTTACCCCAAGAGAGTTATACTCGATTCCGACTTTATGTCGATAAGGATTCTAGAAAGTCTACTCGCTATGTGTTTACATTAGGAAGTGGAGCTATTAGTTGGAGGAGTGTGAAACAATCTCAGTATCGCAGACTCCACAATGTGTTGAATACGTGGTCGCATCGAAGTCGCAAAAGAAGCTGTATGGCTCCGCAAGTTCCTTCAAGATCTCGAGGTGGTATCTGCCGCAAGTGCACCACTTAAATTATTTTGTGACAATAGTGGTGCAGTGGCTCAATCAAAAGAACCAAGGAACCACAAGAAACAAAAACACATTGAAAGGAAGTATCATCTCATAAGGGATATAAGTGCATGAGAGTGATGTAGGTTACCCGGATCACGCCACAAAGAAAACTTGGCAGATCCTTTTACTAAGGCCATCCCCGGAAACCTTTTAATTTGCACTTAGAGTCCATGGGCATGCGCAGATGCCAAATATGCTTTGAGAGCTAGTGGAGATTGTTGGAAAAATATGCTCTTTAAAGCATATTTATATTTATCGTAATAAATAATATTTCGATTAATAAAATAAAAGAGGTATTTTATTCATATATCTTTTGCATTAATATTTTGAGTAAAGTCCATTTAATCATATTATATGTATTTATGCGATCACCATGTGGATTCGCATAAGACATAAATACAAGTTATCTTATGATTAAATAAAATAAGTTCATAGCTGATAAATAAAGTTGGACACTTCATTTAGGTGATAGACCGTAATAAATTCATTGAGTGATTTGTCTTAATCATGTATGAATTTATCGATGTAGTATGTCTCACATTGAATCGGATCACATATGAGATTTAATTAACCTAGTAATAATCGCCAAACTTATTAAATCTCATAGGCATTGATTTATCAGTAATCTTAATCTTGAGTTAGTTATGATTTCATGATTGTTGTTGTTATTTCATTTGAAGTTACCAATGGGCATGACATACACATGTAGTCTAGATTACCCTAGATCTCGGTGGGAGCAATTACAAGTATTGAAATTATAGATTAACAATATAGAATTTGTACGACACATCTCTTGATGGGTTTTCAAGATTTGATCATAAAATTCTCCGGCAGAGTGTCTCAACATAAATAAATATGTTGAAAATGATCATTAGAGAAAACCAAGTAAGTATCAAGGAAAAGATGTAATTAAATTGATTGGACAATTGAGATATCAATTTAAATTAACGATGTGGTACAAAGGATTGTGCAAGAAAGAAATCAATGTGGCTTGGACGTAATTATATTCGAGCATACAATTATGGAGGTCGGCCCAATCTTATAGTGGAGTAGAATTGGAATTAAATAATTATATTTGTTTAATTACAAATTTAATTATTGTAGCCACTATTGTATGTTCCCAAATGATCCCCAAGTTAGCTCATTTAATTGACAACACCATCATCTGACCCAAAAGCAAGAAAAACCGACATATTAGATGAAAATTATAATTATAATATTTGTTAAGGCCTAGTATGTTATATTAAAGTAGTAAATGGAGGCTAGTAATGTTTTACAAGGTGGTCTCCTAGTTTGTTACACATTCCTTCCACTTTTAGGTAAGTGGAGAGATAGTTAAAAGAGGAATTCTATTTTAAATAGAAATCCTAATCCTAACATACTAGGGTTTTTCATAAGATATTATAAAAGGGGCTTTATACTCTTAAATTGAGTAAGAGGAGAACCCAGTGATTCTAAGAAAAATAAAGAAGGCATCTAAGAGGAGCCAGCTAGCAATTGGAGAGTGGTGAAACAGACGCCCACACGTCCAGTGTTGATCAAACTTGAGTCATAGCCTTGAAGATTGTTTGGAAGCGGATCTACAACTCTCAATTGTTCATCTTCTCAAAATATCAAGGTATGAATTTCTAGATTACTTAATTCTTATATGTTGTATGAGATCGGTCCTAAAAAGGTTTTAATTGAAATTTGAAAAACCTAGTTTATTTTCCCTTCAATACTTGCGTAATAATCTTATTAATAGTTGTTTATAAATAAATTATATCAATTAATTTAAAATAATATTTAATATCCTTTTCACAATCTTACAAATAATTATGCTTATAAAAATTAATTTATCTAGTTCATCATCAAATACATGTGTAAATTTTATGTTATTTTTAAGACAAATTTAATAAATTTTTATTTTTTTCTTTTCATTAATATTCTCAAAAAAATTGTTATAAGGATATTACTGTAAAAAGAAATAAAAAGTAAGGATATACGAGCGTAATATATTTAATATTAATTATATTTTTCAATATATATTTTTGGTAAAAATTTATTTTTTTATAATTTTTTAATTAAATATAAAATTAAATAGACACTAAACTCAAAATATAAAAATTAAATAAATATTTACCTAATTGAGAATTAAAAATTTTGCTATCTTAATTAGAATTCGTTGGGAAGACCATCGTCATCCATCTCAAGTACGAAATTTTGATCAATGCTTTCTCAGAGCGTGACAACCATTCCATAAAGCCTAATGAATTATAGTCCGATACATTAGTGCACCTGAAAGCCTGAACTGGATGTTTTGTTCTTTCCTTATATATTTCACTGAATTTTCATGCAATTGCTCACACTACACACCACAAAGACGACAGCAGACGTATGTAAAAATTGTTCAGATTGTATAGAAATGTGATACCTAAGTAGTTTAATAGTGCCAATCATGGCTGCCAAATTAATAAGTCGTTTTGATCCTAAGATTCTTTTTGAAACTTTTGAGGAAATTGAATGGCCACGTGTTACGGGCCGCATGATTCCAGCCTCAAAATGGCCCAAGAGAATGAGCCAAGATGTGCTAGCTTAGCCCGATTCTAGAACATTCTAGCAAACTCTAGCACTTTTGTACATAGCCTAGATTTGTGACACATGTACGGTCTAGGTTTAGACACATGTACATAGAATTCTCTAGAACTAGCCAAGCTTTGCTATAAATAGAGGTGAGCTCTAAGCATTGTAATCATCCAAGCAAAGCATCAAACACTTGTAAGCTCTCTTGTAAGCTTTTCTCGAGTAATACAATTCCGTGATTTGGCTACATTGCTCGCTAGCTCCTCCTTCTCTTTAGCATTTCGGGAACCTCTTGGCTTAGCTATCGAGAAGCGCAAAGGCTTACTTAGCAACATCCCGACAAGGTTGTTCTAGTGTCGCACGGGTTTGCCGCACAAAACACCCATCCCGTGACAAGTGGTATCGGAGCCACGGTTTGCACACACGCATTCTAGCAATGGCCAACCTTCCAACCTCAAGCTTGACGCAAGAAGGTGCTCATGGTGTGGAGATCATCCCGAACCAAGCCGGGCCGCGATGACACTCGCGGCAGTGCCAAGACTCGAGGCAAGTCGAAGGCCGCATCCGTCGATGCTTTGAGCCACGATGGCACACGCTTGAAGCAACAACGTCCGCTGCTCGAGACACCCTCGAAACATTGGAGGAAAGGGTCGACGGCCTCGAGGGCGAATATGCCGACTTCACAGCTGGCAACGAAGGCCCTCATGCAAGAGCAAGCCAACACCCTCCGAGGGAATTTCAAGCATTCCACGAGGAGTTGATGAAACTCCGCAGCTTCGACAAGACGAGCTGCGCGCTGTCCGCATGGAAGTGGAGGAAGTCACGCCGGATCGGGCATGGCACAAGCGCACACTCTCCGCTAGCCCAGCTTCTACAAGCACGAGTGATGCGCGGCGCATTGACGCGCCAAAGTCGGACACCTACGATGGCACACTGAATGCAACCATCGTGGACAACTTCCTATTCGGGCTAGATCAATACTCGATGCCATGGGTGTGAGAGATGAGGCATCAAGCGTGGGCACCGCACCCACGCTCTTAGGGGCGCCGCACAACTATGGTGGCGCCGCAAGCATGGCGAAATGGGCAAAGGCATCTCGCGCCATCAACACATGGGCAGACTTCAAGCAAGAACTCCAAAGCAATTTGCCCCAAGCAATGCCGAAGAGAGGCGAGAACACGCTTACGTCGCCTCAAGCAAACGGGTAGCGTCCACGACTACGCCAACGAAGTTCACTACCCTCATGCTCGAGATCAGCGACATGTCCGAACAAGGATTCGCTTCTACTTTCAAGATGGCCTCAAGGATCGGGCCAAGACGGAGCTCGACCTGCGTGGCGTCCAAACACTTGACGACGCTATTGCCACCGCTGAGTCGCTGCACGAGTACTCCACCCAATCCAAGGAGAGAAGGCCTAGCCAAGGCAAAAGTGGGAGAGAGTCGCAAGGACAAGGGCCATAATCGCAAGGATCGGGGCGAAAAAGCCTCCAAGCGGCAAGAACGGGCAAGCAAAGTCTAAGGCAAGAAGGAAGCGCCAAAGCCTCGCAGCCCATGCTTCATTTGCAACGGCCTCATTGGGTACGCGAACGTCCGGAGAAGAAGTCGCTCAATGCCCTCGCTGCCCAGCTCAAGGGCACTCCCACACCATCATCGGATGAACCCCGACCCAAAGATGGGTTCGATCCAAAGACTTGGCGCACTCGACAGACCCTCAATCCAGCACTCAAGAAAGTGGTCGATGTACGTAGCGCTGACGATAAACGGCCACACTGCTCACGCGTTGCTGGATACGGAGCCACACACAACTTCAGTATCCGAGGATGAGGCCAAGCGCCTAGGCCTTAGAACCACGAGGCAAGGAGGTACAATGAAGGCGGTGAACTCACCCGCTAAGCCCATTAGGGCACCGCACATGGAGTGAACGTAGCACTTGGCACATGGAGCGGAAAGCTCAACTTTCTATCGTGCCCATGGATGACTTCAAGATGGTCCTTGGCATGGAGTTCTTCGACCAAGTCCATGCCTTCCTCTTCCAACCACGAACTCCCTAAGCATCCTCGACGGGAGCAAGGCATGCATGGTTTCTACGGAGCGAGGCAAGTCCGAGAGAAGACCCTCTCGCCATGCAATTCAAGAAGGGTTTCAAGAAGGACCCAAGCTTCTGGTCTCCATCCGGAGCTTAACGAGGGAGAAGATTCAGCAAGTGCTCCAACCCAAGTCCCTCCATCCATACAATCCGTCCCTCGAGGAGTTCAAGGACGTGATGCCTCCGCAGCTTCCAAGAAGCTTCCACCTGGACGAGAGGTGGATCATCAAATCGAGTTGGAGCAAAGTTCAAAGCCTCCAGCCTTGGCGCCTACCGCATGGCGCCACCCGAGCTCAAGAGTTACGAAGACAGCTCATGGATTTATTGGATGCGAGCTATGTTCGCCCATCCAAAGCCCCATTCGATGCAACCTGGCCTTGTTCCAAAAGAAGAAGGATGGATCGCTACGGATGTGCATCGACTATCTGAGCGCCAACAAGATCACTATCAAGAACAAGTACCCAATACCCTTGATAGCGGATCTATTCGACCAGCCTTGGCAGTGCAAGGTACTTCACCAAACTTGACTTGCGCTCCGGTACTACCAAGCACGCATCGTCAAGGAGATGAACAAAAGACAGACATGCGTCACAAGGTATGGATCATTTGAGTTCTTAGTTATGCCTTTCGGTCTAACGAATGCACCGGCAACATTTTGCACACTCATGAACAAGGTGCTACAACCATTCCTCGACCGCTTGTGGTCGTGGTACTTGGATGACATAGTGGTGTACAAGACCACGCCGAGGAGCATGCCAAACATTTGCAAGCAAGTCTTCCAAGTACTTCGGAGAATGAACTCTACATCAAAATGGAGAAATGTTCGCTTGCTCAAGAAGAAGTAGAGTTCCTCGGCACAAAATTTCAGCCAGCAAGATAATGATGGAGAACTCAAAGATCAAGGCCATCCTCGATTGGAAGCCTCCCACAAAGGTACCCGAGCTCGCTCATTCCTTGGCTTGGTGAACTACTATCGCCGCTTCATTCAAGGCTACTCAGCCAAGGCAGCACCCTTGACGGATATGCTCAAGAAGAATCGGACATGGAATTGGTCCGAGGATTGCCAACATGCATTCGAAGGCTTGAAGCTAGCAATTTCGGAGGAGCCCGTCCTAGTTCTTCCGGACCACACAAAGACCTTCGAGTGCAAACGGATGCCTCCGACTTCGCCATCGAGCGAGTCCTTATGCAAGATGGCCACCCCATTGCGCTCGAGAGCCGAAAGCTTAATGACACTGAACGCCGCTACACGCTGCAAGAAAAGGAGATGACAGCCATCATCCATTGTCTAAGAGTGTGGCGACACTACTTGCTTGGCTCACACTTCACCATCATGACGGACAACGTAGCCACAAGCTACTTTCAGACGCAGTAGAAGTCGAGTCCCAAGCAAGCACCGTGGCAAGATTTTCTTGCGAGTTTGACTATCGTGCTCGAGTACAAGCCGTGCAAGGCCAACGCCGCTATGGACGCACTAAGCCGCAAGGCGGAATTGGCCACACTTAGCGCGAGCCAACCAAACCTCGACCTTGTCTCACGCATCAGTGAAGGCCTCCAACAAGACCCATCATGGCAAGGACTTGCTGGAGAAAGTGCTTCAAGGAAAGACAAGGCGTTTTGGCAAGAAGAGGGCATCCTCCTCACCAAGGGAGATCGGTTGTTTGTGCCAAGGTGGGGAATCTACGCAAGGAAGTCATCAAGGAGTGCCACGACTCCAAGTGGGCTGGTCACCCGTGAATTGAGCGCACCACCGCACTCAGTTCAAGCCTCGTATTTTTGGCCAAGTATGCGGACTGACATCGAGGCATATATGCGGACTTGTCTTGTGTGCCAACAAGACAAGATTGATCACCAATTGCCGGCAGGATTGTTGCAGCCCCGCCCCAGCATCAAGGCCGCGGAGAGTGTCTCGATGGATTTCATAACGGCCTTACCAAAATCCGAGGTGTCATGGCAAGATCATGGTCGTGGTAGACCGCTATGCAAGTATGCTACTTTCATTGCCGCACCGCAGATTGCAAAGTGGACGAAGCAGCCCGCCTCTTCATCAAACATATAGTGAAGCATCGGGGTGTTCCAGAAGCATCGTGAGCGATCGAGACCCACGCTTCACCGGAAAATTTTGACTGAGCTCTTCAAGATGTCGGGGACCGACCTCAAGTTCTCAACAAGTTTTCATCCGCAGACGGATGGGCAAACCGAAGCGCATCAATGGCCTCCTCGAGATGTACTTGAGGCATTATGTGAGCGCCATCAACTGGATTGGGCGAAGTTGCTAGATGTCGCCCAATTTTCTTATAATCTCCAACTGAGCGAGGCTACCAAGCAAGAGTCCTTTCGAGATCATCATGGGATTCCAGCCCATGACCCCAACGCCATAGCCTCGACATATGGAGGGAAAAGCCCCGCAGACACAAGCTCGCCTGCGAATGGCATGAAGAAGCGGACATCACGCGAGCATACCTCGACAAAGCCGCGAGGAAAATGAAGAAGTGGGCCGATGCAAGGAGACGGCACGTCGAGTACAAGGAAGGTGATCGAAGTTATGATCAAGCTCCCGCCCCAACAGTTCAAGACACTTCGCAAAGTCCACAAGGGTTAGTGAGACGCCACGAGCGACCCTTCCGCATCATCCGACGTGTAGGCAACGCCTCGTGATCAACTAGAGCTTCCACCAAGGCTCAAGATTCATCTCGGTCTTCCACGTAAGTCTTCTCAAGCCATATCACGAAGACGTGGAAGAACCAAGTCGCGGAGAATCAAGGCGTGCCCCAACAGCCGTTGTCACCGCTGCTCGACAAAGATGTGGACTACATCCTTGCTGATCGCATCATTCAAGGAGGGCGTGCCACCATACTACGAGTACTTGGTGAAGTGGAAGAACCTCCCGAGAGCGAAGCCACTTGGGAACGAGAAGATGAGTTGTGGCAGTTCATGAACACATCCAAAGGTACAAGCACGAGAACGCCGACGAGGACGCCGCGAGCTTAAGTGGGGAGGATGTTACGGGCCGCATGATTCCAGCCTCAAAATGGCCCAAGAGAATGAGCCAAGATGTGCTAGCTTGGCCCGATTCTAGAACATTCTAGCAAACTCTAGCACTTTTGTACATAGCCTAGATTTGTGACACATGTACTGATCTAGGTTTAGACACATGTACATAGAATTCTCTAGAACTAGCCAAGCTTTGCTATAAATAGAGGTGAGCTCTAAGCATTGTAATCATCCAAGCAAAGCATCAAACACTTGTAAGCTCTCTTGTAAGCTTTTGTCTAGTCAATACAATTTCGCGATTTGGCTACATTGCTCGCTAGCTTCTCCTTCTCTTTAGCATTTCGAGAACCTCTTGGCTTAGCTATCGAGAAGCGTAAAGGCTTACTTAGCAACATCCCGACAAGGTTATCTAAGTGCCGCACGAGTTTGCTGCGTAAAATATCCATCTCGTGACATGCTGCTCTGTGAATTAGTATTAGCGGAGAGAGAGAGACTTCCCATTATAATTAAATTATTTGACTGCTCACCAGCTCTCATTTACTTACTTTCAAATTGCAATTGCATGTGGGTGCTTTTATAATACTTTTTATTTGCGTGTAGAGAATTTCGCTTGGCTAGTAAACACTCCACGAAGACAATTATTAATGGCTACCCGCATCTGGTATGCCGTTTTGAGTTTGCGTTTGAGTTTGACTTATTGGATAGAATGGATAGTTGCGTAGACGTGTCGGTCAGTCACACTCGAGAAGTGCATTCTTTTCGAAGTCGGAGAATTTATTCCAACGAGGCATTGACAAAGTATAAGCATATTCTTATTTTTCTTTATGCAAAAGAATTTGAAAAGTGGTGTGAAAAGGAGAGGGACCCAAAAAGAGGAATTTTAAAAGGTGTGAAAAATGTTGCATCCGTGCGTATTTGATTATCATACCGACCATAAAGCAGATCTCAATCTGTTGGTAGTGCTTTTACTGTCTTGAATTTAATTAATTATTTATCTTTAAATTTTTTTAAAAATTACAGAACAATAGCAACTATGTCATAATACAAATCAACATACACATTAAGAACATTAAATATAAAAATCTATTGTCCTCCACAATTGGTCATATCATGCAAAATATCCTAATAATAATAGGAAGGAAAAACTGTACCTTCATGCCATACCAGAAAGATGATGTGCACTTAAAAATCAAGCCATGTTAGCTGAATTATTTGAAAAAAATCTCTACCACTAGACTGATCATTCCAACTGATCTAATGACAAGGTTTATGCAGAAATTCAACTATTCTCTCCCTGTCCTAGTTTTTTAAGAAGGATTTTTTTTTATGTTGTGCGAATTATAATATAACTATCTTTGTAAATTCATAATATTTTCATTTATGCTTGCACGTATTATTTGAATAGTCTAATTAGGTTACTATGAAATATTTAGGATAAATTCTTTAATTTATTTTGTTCATATTTTTTATTGGTCTCTCGTGACCACACAAGAAGTTTAAAAACTCACATAGATAAATTAATTTGTTTATCACAATGCTGTTTACAAAAATAAAATAAAATAATAAAAGAATAAATAATTCGATCAGACCAAAGAAGATCTCTTTACTTACTTTGTACTTTTCATCTAGTTGGATTGAATTAAGACTCCTAAAACTAATCCTGTCACCCCATGCCCCATCCATATATCTAGCCACCAAAATCCATTACTAACCCTTCACTTTACTTATTATTTTTACGTAAATTAACCTCCTCTTCATGCAAAATTCATATACATTGACTCGCTCTCGCTCTCTTTTTGCATGCATGTGTTTTAATAACTTGACTTCCGATCTTCAAAAATGGATGCAACAAAATTTATCCTCCTAGGGTTACCATTATTTCTGTTTGTTACCGATATTATTAACCTTTTTAGACCAATATCTCCTCAAATTCATCAGCCTCGTTACAACTATTACCAACCAAAGTACCAATCGCTTCATCATCAACGGCATCCACAACATTTTAATTTTCCTCCCCAGGTCACCATTTTCCCTTAACCATCATTCGATGCTCTTCATTTTCATTTACCTTTACGTACTTGTATGTGCCTATGTACTATATAAAAAGTTTGTAAATGTCGACTCAGAGTTTGATGACGAAATGCAGAAACCTACCAGGAATATTGCATCCAGGATTGGCGTTGGCCATGTCATTAGCATTAGCTTTTGCACTTCTTGTTCTTACAGGTTCCCTAGTTTTTGTTTCTTTTTCCCTTGTCTTATTTTTTTTTTCTTTACAAGAAAGTTCATTGAGGGGTTGTTATGAATGTATTAAATCAAGACAAAGAATGGAAATCTTTGAGTTTGACAAGTCAATGATTTAATTAATAATATTGTGTGTTACGTGAGGGAATTAGTTAGTCATTTGGTATGTTATCTATCAGCCATCGGTTCTTACTTTGATTCCCCACGCGTAACGCACAATATTAATTAAATAGAAATCTTGTTGTTTACATAAGATTGAATCTAAGTTGTTGAATTAGAAAAGGAAAGTGAAGAAGTGAAAAAAAAAATTGAAACGAGTTGTTATCTCCTAATCAAATTAACAAATATCGATTTATAACCTGCGTGTCTAATTAATAATTTATTTTATATGTTGTTACTGCAAATTGTTGGGATTTTGGAAGCCAATTAGTATTGCATTTTCAAAGCATTAATCTATAATAGCTTTATTGACGGTCAGCTTTCACTAGAAATATTTGAACTGTTGTTTATTGATAGAACGGTTACCCATTTGCACAAATAAATAACCTAATTTTTCCTAATCTTTGTGGGAAATTTTGATACATGACATTTAAGAAATTATAAGGCCAAAATTTAATTTATTTTACAATTTTTTTATTTGACACTAAAAACATAATGTTTTTAAGATTCATAGAAATTGTTAACTGATGGAAGTTAATTCTATGTTAGTATTTTTTTTCCCCTATTTCTTTCACACGATAGTCTTAAAAAAATAACAAAAAAGGTTTTAGAAAAAAACTAGGGTAGTTTTTTTTTTCTCTATCTTTAGTGATATTTTTTTTATAATCATCTTGGCATCTTAATTATGGGGATTATTATAATTTGCATAAACATATTAACTTCCTCAAAACAACATATATATGTAACCCTCATCCTAAAGTCAGTAGCTGACTAATCTTGAAATCCAATTTAATAACATTCGAACCATTGATTCCACTGATCCCGAGATGGGTTATTTAGAAATATTAATATAACGCAAGACTATCATTATTCACATTAACCAATTGATTTTTTTAAGTAATTCTATTTGGCTGACTACTTAAATATAAGAATAAACAACCAATTAATTTTTTTAAATAAAAACTATTATTCTATTTGTTATTTCATAAAAATCTTTAAACAATTCCTTTTGTATGTTGTTAATTTTATTTTTTCTTTTCCAATGAACCTTGCCAAAGCAATGAAAAGAAAAGATACAATCAACTTAGGTGATGAAATGAGCCTTACTCCTTAATAAAGACATAACACTTGATAAATAGGATCAATTTTAAAGTAAACAAATGATTACAAATTACATCTAAGATAAAATTAACTGAAACGAAACTTAGAAAAACCATTGGCATTGTCATAAACTAATTTTCGTGCCTCTTGCAACCAAGTTAAATCAAGGCAATTAATCCCTAAGTTTGCAAGATAGTTCGCAACATTACTATATAGTTTAATAAACTCTTACCAAACACCTTTTTTTGAGTATAAATATTATGAAATAAAATAAACTCTTTTTAATATTTCGAGTATCAAGTGCTACATTAGATCGGTTGTTGAAAATGTGACTTGAATAGTGCTGACTCACATGTGGGGAGACATTTGTAGTACCCTGACAATAACCAAACTGACCAATTATAATAATATCATGCCAAATAACGTCAAGCACCATAGCCAGTTTTGCTGAAAAATTATTACATGAGTGTTAATGCTTGAATGAGATTTTTGCCTTTCTTGGATGCAATGAAAATACAAACCAAAGTCATGATATAAAAACATGGGGATTTAGCAGCAATATTGCAACTACCTTTGAAAATTAAAAAAAAAAATCTCTCAAATTAAGCTTCTGCCAATTAAATAGTAAAATCTTTTGTTTATTAAAGTATAGGTAAACAACATAAGTTATATATATATGTTAACATAATACTAAAAAGTGACTATTTAACCCGATTATGCTACCACTTGGAGAAGAATTCAAGTCAATTATGGGGTTCTAGTCAATTCAATTGAAATAACTTACATGTGAATGAATGGAACGCATACCAAGTTGCCACCATAATTATAAGCACGGGTAATCTTATGACTTAATAAACAAGACTATATGTTGGCTATTTAATTATCAAGCATACATCATGACTTAAATCAACATAAGTTATAGAAAGCTCTTTTTAATCACCACATTTCAATTTTTGTTACCACGTGTATATATGTAATGTTGAAGGGATTAGATAATATATAAATAAAATAGAATTAGATATGTCCATATGATCACAAGAATAGCATTTAATTTCCCACCATAATTCAAACACTATTAAGAGTAAGATGATAAGATTAGTTTAGTTAAGAACAATGAGATTTCACTCTTTTTCTCTACTAGTAATTAATTTTTGTTTCATAATTTTAATTTTTTTAAGTAAGTGGGAGCATCTCTTACCACCAAGTTAAATCTAGTGAATTAAGCCCTAAGTTTGCAAGACAGTCGGCAACATTATTACATAGTTTAATAAATTTTTACCAAAACACCTTTTTTTTGGGTAGAAATATTATGAAATAAAATAAACTCTTTTTAACATTTCAAGCATCAAGTGTTACATTAGATCTATTATTGAAAACATGACTTGAATAGTGCTGCCCGCTAGTGGGGTGACATTTGTAGTACCAAACCGACCAATTATATATCATGCCGAATAACCAACCGACTTATATATCATGTCAAAAAACGCCAAGCACCTCAGCCACTTTTGTTGATAAATTATTTACACCTCAGCCACTTTTGTTGAGTGTCAATGGTTGAATGAGATTTTTGGCTTTCATGGATGTACAAAAGATTTGGATGTAAAAAAAATACAAACCAAAGCAATGATATAAACATGGGTAGGGATGGTAAAAAAGTCCGGTCTTGATTTTGGCCCGATTAACCCGGCCCTTATTTCTAGGGCTTGGGCCCGAATTTAAGGACTCGGGCTCAGGCTCGGGCTTATACATATCAAGTCCTTTAAATTCGGGCCAGGGCTCAGGTTTTATATAGTCCGGCTCTGTCCATGCTACTGACTTTAGAAAAAAAATTAAATGTATTGGAGTAATTTTTTTTCTTCATGTTGATTGTGAATTGTCATTTTTAAACTAAAGAACTTCTTATTTAAATTGTGTAATCGAATTATGTGCTTTTGTTTGTTTGTTAAATTAATGAACTCTTTAGTTGGATTATTGAATTAAATTGTGTTTTTATTTGAATTAGATCTAATTTTTGTTTGTGTTTAATTATTTATATAATTTATGGTAAAGATGTTAATTAGAATAATTTTTATATTTATGTTATTTTAATAAGGTTTTAAAGTTTTTAAATATTAATATATTACGATATTTTAAATTAGAATTGTTTAAATATTAAAAAAAATGATCGGGCCCGGATAAAGCCCGAGCCTACCTGACCTAATAGGCCTGCCCTAATTTTGAACATTCGGACTTTTATAGAGCTCGGACTTATGTTTATAATATCGGACTCGGGCTTGCAAGCCCTGTCTCGGCCCGACCCATTGCCATCCCTAAACATGGGGATTTAATAGCGAGTATGGTAACTACCTATGAAAAAACTAACAGCATTGCAACTACCTTTGAAAAAAAAAAGAAAACTCTCAAATTAAGCTTCTGCCAATTAAATAGGAAAACATTTTTTATTATATGTTTAAAACAAATAACGAAATTCTTTGAATAATATGTATATAGTAGGAAGATCTTATTTATTTTTCTATTGAAAATTCAGAACAATTCTAATATGCTTAAAAATTAAGATCAATGAATTGTTGTTCCATCACCCTGCTCCATGATGGTATCTTTAAATGATAAAGATCCACGGGAGGCCGAGGAATCAACATGCTCTTGATTTGATGCATGTGCTAGCTGCTAGTAATTCAAAGGCCTTCCGCTGTAAACTTCAACATATCCGGAAATATATATTTTACAAATTGTTGATGATGAATCTAGTGAGTTCCCGTATAATTTTTAACTACAATATTAAAATATTGATAAACACTTATTGCAGTGGTTTAAAAATTAAATTGATTTTATTTCATAATTGAATAATAAAATATTTATAATATTTTTATTAAAATTATCACTTAAAAATCATATTTATCACAAATTATTAATTAATTTTTATTTCACAATTACAATTTTTTTTTTTCAAAACAATACCAAAGGCTATGTAGGTCCTCTTTGATTGCCTTCCAAAATCTAAATTTGATTATGAAATAGAATTTACCCGCCATGAGAATTTAGTTATCGAAGCCGAAGGAGCTGCTGAAGATCAACAACTGATCCCACATTCAAGTCTCCTAGTTAACAGATCATCAACAACAGTCCACGTAGAGGAATCGCTTCAACTTCCCAGGCGCAGCTCATCAAATTCTATTCGGTCGGTTAGTGGTGTCCCCAATTCGACAACTTCTTCAACCAAGATGGGGGCTCAGCCGCTCCAGGGAGCAGAGGAGGAGATGCAGTTTGTGCAGAAAGCAATGGAGAGGGGTGTGGTTTATTCGCTGGGGGAAACGGAAGTGGTGGCTGAACAAAACTCCTCACCGTTGAAGAAGATGGATGTGAATTATGTGTACAGGTTTCTTCGCAAAAATTTCAGGGAAGGGGATAAAACATTAGCGATTCCCAAGAGTAGGCTTCTCAAGGTTGGAATGACATATGAGATATGATCCTCCCAAATCCCAAATTTTAACTCTCCAAAAAATCTAAACTGCATACGCTGTGCCTTTATGATGATCTCGCCTCAAAAATGTTGTAAATTAAAAGGATTTGATAGCTTCCATCTTGTGTTGTGTCTGGTTTTTTTTTTTTTCTTTTTTTAAGGTAATAATACTAATGATATGATGATATTTTGTGATTTTTGTTGTATAATTTTGTTATTCAAGTCCTAGTTTAACAAAAATGAATATGCAAGTTTTTTTATTTATTTAATTTAATAATTATGTAGGCTTTTTAAGGGAGGTATATTCTTATCAATTTAGCGAGAAAATTCGGATTACATCAAATATAATATTAAAAATAAAAAAAAAATATTTCTAGTGCAACAAATAAAACAATATAGGGCATTATTTGTTAAATAAAACCATAGATCAAAAATGTAAAATTTGCAATAATTAAAGCTCAATATGTAGTATTTTCTCATTCATTCAATTAATTTTCTTATGGGGCTGAATTGTTGCAACTTGCAAGTGTCTTTTGTAAGAAAACTCATAAAGTTGACTTTAACGAAGGAGTGATTTGGAATTGATGTAGTCATTTATAAAATAAGATGCAAGTATGCAACTTGGAATGATTATTCACATGGAGGCAAATATAATTACTAATTACACATATGAAATCAATAATCTTCGTTGACCAAATTCCGAAATAAAAATTTCGGAGAACAAGGGCCTAAAACTTATGGGCTTATCATTCAGCCCAAGGTACAAACGACCAGCCCACAATGTATCAACTGCAGCACCGCATCATCCTTCATGTACATCCACTTCACCGAGTCCTGCCTCCTCTTTTCCGAATCACACGTGTATCTGAAAGTAATATTCTTAAAATCCCGTAATCTCAATGCATGAGAAGTAAAATTTTCATTGAGGAAGATATCAAATACTTGACATAAACATTCTATTTATAATTAAGCAAACCGACTATACTAAGTAAATTCAAACATGAAAAAAAAAAATCAATACTAAATATGACTCAAATAAGAACTTAGCTGATAATTTTAAAAAAAAATCCTAAATAATAAATTTTATCTATATTTTTATTTTTAGAGTTAATTTGATAAATTTAACTTTTTCCTCTCCCATTAATTATCCCAAGACTATTGCTTGATCCCACATTTTATATTAGTCAACGTCCTAAGGTGTTACTTTAAAATCAAAGAAAATTTTTTTTATCTATACCATAACTAATTATAGGAATAACTTGACGTGCTTCCCAAAATATTGGTCTAAAAGGACATTTAACATAAAATACCTTATTTACTAACGAGCTCGGTTTGGATTTATAAATCTTAACACAACACAACACAACACACTATTTTAATACGAAGCGTTGCCAGACCTACCGAAAGGGGCTAACATTTCAAATTCGAAAACACTGCGGTTTCGATTACTATATTGTTTTAATTTTTTTTAAATAATTAATTATAATAAAGCTTGTTCTAGGAAAAAGTAAGTTATTTTTTTGCTTGAGTGATTAGGAAGTCCTTGTTGTTCATGCAAAGAAACTAAAAAAGAGAAAGTTAAGTCCTTCAAAATTCAATTAAATTTGTTTGATTAACGTCCTTGACTGAATCACATTGAAAATTTGGAACGACTAACTGTATACTATATTGAATTGAGTGTTATGCACGACTTGGCGCCAGCTAACAGAGCTTTCGTCATGGTTTTAATCACTTAAAATTTAAATCCTTTCTTTTGCAATTAAGCTGAAACAGGTACTTGTGTGGCAACTCAATTATCACGGGACTTGCTCGTACTGTTCGTTGGATCGATTCAAATAAAATTATATATACGTGTCTTCTTCAAAACTTAATAATTAAAAGTTTCATTTTGTCTACATGTAACCCGTGAATTTTTACGTTGAGTCGTATTCTACTTTTCTCAGTCCATTCAAAGATACCTATTTATTCTGTACATACATGCGTGTATAAATACTTGCATGCACCAGATTATTATTGTTTTATATATCAAAATAGTCATCTAAGTCAAGTACAGAAGGCTCTGAAAGAAATATTGAATCAGAACATTATAATTTGTACGTGCATAATCGATCATGTCAGTTTCACTGGAAGCTCAAGCAATGGCAGGAGCTGATTATTATGAATGGGGCATGGACCTAGAAGAATGGGAGCGGGAGGATAATGACTTGCAGCCGCCGCCGCATTTGCTCGCTGATGAAGAAGAAAAAGAAGAATATTTGAGTGTGGCAAGCCATTTTTCTGAAGATGATCATCATCATTGCGATAATGACACTGTTGGCGCTGCTGCTGCAGATTGTAACGAAATATCTAGAGATGGAAGATCAATTAGGGGAGAAAATGAAATTGCCAGGGTAGAAATGTTGAAAGCCGTTATTAAACTGTTGCTTAATGCGAGGATGGATACCCATTACTCAATTCAGTAGCCGCACAATCTGATTCAGTTTTGGGGATTAAGCTAGCTACCACGTTCGTTTTAACGTATCTTGGATTTTGTTTTGTTGAGCTCTAATTTGGTTTTTTCTTTTTTCTTTTTTCTTTTTTCTTTTTTTTTCCCTTTTCATTAATTTGTTTTAATTTAAATGTTTGACATGGATATATTGTATTGCATTATAGCCATTTTATAGCGTTTATAGTAATTTTCCCGTGGTTCAATGAGATACATATTTTTATGTCGAAATATATATATATATATATATAGGGATACATAGTACTTTACTAGAAATGCAATACTCTTAATTTTTATTTCTAGATTTTATTTCTACTGAAGAATACACATACCCTTAAGAGAAAATTAATTGCATTATCGAACAAAATCAATCATCAATTTTGGGAATTACGAATGCATCATATTAAATAATTAGCTGAAATTGTTAGGATTAATGGTTACTAATCTTCAACATGCATGAATATGGTAGTGGCGTTTGGTTCTTAATTAATATGATTCTTTGTTTGGAATCAATTTTCAGACTACATCCTTTGCCATTGTGCTAACTTTGTTAAAGTAAAGATATCACAGAAAAATAAATAAATATTTTAATATACTAACAGGTAAATAAAAGATTTTGTAATGTAATATATATATATATATAGAGTCACGTACTCATTTTAATGATGTAGGATGTTTGCATAAGATGAATAGGATATCTTTCAGATTTCCTAACTTAGGTTACCAATATTTATTTTAAGTATATAATATATCATTTCAAAGCACGCGACAAGACAAACTAAACCTAGAATTGCTTATGTTGTTTTGATAAGTGATTGAGCCATAAATTCTACTTCTTTCCTAGTTATTTTACAATTTTTAATTATTTTTTCATTTTTCATTTTTTTATTGAGATTAAGAGAATTTTATTATGAGATAACATTTCAATTTTAACTATTTTTATAAATTCATGATATTTATGATTTAGTATAAAAAGAGACTTAAAATCTTAATTTTGTTCATTTAAATTTTTCTAATAAAATTTCATTATTCAGAAACCTAAGGACTTGTCCTCGTCGTCCTCCGATAATTGTCCACGAGACAGATTTTTGAAAAGCATTAAGCATACCATAGCTCCCCTCTCTCTTGACTCCCTTTCTTTCCAGTTGTTATCATCAAGGCTCCTGATTTTTAACCATTACAATCCCAGCACTCTTCACTGTTTTCTTACTTGCAAATCGAAATTTCCTAAATTTTATCACTTGAGCAATCGTTACAAGGAGTTACAAGCCCGCCCCTCGAGTAATCCAATCTCATTGTTGTGCCAAATTTTTAGTACGAACACAATGAAAAAATACATTACATGTGAAGGAATTGAATTAATGCATGCCAACTGCAGAGTTGCCCCGTATCTCAGGTAATTGGAGAATCTTATAACTAATGATGAACGATACATGCAGACTATTTATCAAGATTACATCATGGGATGTGAAGGAATTGAATTAATGCATGCCAACTGCCAAGTTGCCCTGTATCTCAAGTAATTGGAGAATCTTATAACTAATGATGAAGGATAGATGCTCGCTATTTATCAAGATTACATCATGGCTTAAATCAGCCCAAGTTGTTATGGAAAGTTATTGTTGACATCGAACTTTTGTAATCATGTTTAGTTATAGAAGCAGTAGCTCGGCCTTTTCATCCATCAGCAGGGTCAATGAAGAATCATTTTAACAGTACTTTTCGAAACTATTAAATTATTTGTAATTTAGTATTATTTCTTCTTTTTTTTACAACAAAAATAAATAAACGTTCATAATTTTTTATCAATTTTTTTCATCAGTTTGTTTCTATAAACTTTATTTCTAATTAAGAGAGAGTGGCCAGAATTCCAATCTTGTGGACTAGATTATTTTGAAAGAGTAAGAAATGTTGAGTACTTGTTCAAGACATGCATTGTCCAAAAATATTCTCCATTTTTATCCGTTAGGTCATTAGTTGGTTTACGGGAATTAGAATTATGATTTATAATAAGGGTAGGCTATTTCCACCCCATTTTTCAGAATTGCTAACAAAAATTTCACATTATTTTTTAAACATAAAATAGAAAAAAAAAAAAAAACTTAAACAGGTAGTCAACTATATCTTTCTTATTGCCAATAAATTTCATGAGATAAGTAGCATAAGTTTTTCATGAGATAAGTAGCATAAGTTTCACAACGAAAAAATTTCGTGGAATATCATGTCATAACTACTTTAGATTAGTTTTTCCTCAGTTTAACTAACCATAGCTTAATAATCATAATAATGAGGATTTAATTGGTTAAAAATAATGTGAATTTTTAATAATTAATTTTTTAAAATGGGATGAGGCTTACACAATTTGAGGGGTGGATATATCACCACCCTTCTAATAAGGGTTAATTTTATTTATCCCTTGTGAAATGATAATCTTTAAATTATCGCTAAATTTATTGTAAACCCTAATTTATCAACTACTTTTATAAAGAAGGTAAAATAATTTTGATTAACCCACCGATATTTTTTTCTTATTTTTTGAAAAAAATGTGGGCAAATTAAAATTTACAATTATTTGGAGGTATTTTGAAGATTATCATTTCAGGAGGAGTATCATTATAACAATGATAGATCCAGTTTGTGGTGATCGGAATTATGTAATGATAGATTTATAAATTAGTGTGTCCATACTCAATTGTATTGATTAGATAAAAGAATAAAAATTGCTGAAAATAATAATATGAAACTATATAATACTCTTATGCAACCAATATGATAGAAGCTGGATAAGGTGTTTTTGGTTCTTGTCTCTTTATTTTGGAGGGGAACAATGTAGGATAGAGGTAAGCTAAAGATTGCATTACCCACCTCGATTGTGGAGCAAAATCTTTTCATTCCCATTACGAGCAAATATTCTGATCGATGGGATCTGCCATTGGATTGAGACTTTTATCTAAGGGCAGCTTGGGAACTAAGGTGAGATTCTCGACTGCAAGACGAGGTTTTCCCTTTTATCTAGCAGTGATTCATACCTCCCAAAGCTTCATTTTTCCTCTAACGATTCTTACGTGGTTTCATGGCTACCGATGATGCCCTTTGTGCTCAAGGATTGCATATGGTTTAGCGATGTTTCTATGGTGGCGCTGATGAGTCTATTCAACACTTCTCCCTGGACTGTCCTCGTGTTAGACAGGTTTGGCTACACTTTCTTCATATTTTAAGGCTTCGGTACCCACTATTTATTTCTCCTTATGCATTGCTCCTACACTGGAAATGGTGCTCTCCTTCTCGACAACATTTTTTGGTCCTTCTTCCGTGCTTCATCCTCTGTCATATTTAGAAGGCTTGTAATACCACGCTCTTCGATTCTACTGGCTTTCATGTTGGAGGAGTTAATTATCGGGTGGTCTCTGACCTGAGATTGGCTTGATCTTCTTTTGGATTCAAGTTGGGTCAGTTGAAAGAGATTATGGACACATAGCTCAGGACAACTTATGCATTATATTCTGGTCTCCCAGACTTGCTCGATTGATTTCTTGGTTGAGGCTACCACATGATCTAATGAAGCTGAGTGTAGATAATTGCTCTCGTGGCAACTCGAGGACATCTACAACTGGTGAAGTCTTCCGCAACCATCAAGGATCTATACTCGCTGCCTTCGATTTATTTTTAGGGCATCATTCGGTCTTATTTGCAGAGCTGACAACTGTTTGCATAGTTTTGGAAATGCTGCCTAGCTCAGCTTTTCTGTCCTCAAAGTGGAGTTAGATTTTGCTACGATGAATTATTGGATTACTTAGCAAAGCTCAATTAGATGGGATTTTGTTTACTTGTTAGACCGGGTCCATGCCCTATGCACTACTCTCTTGATCGTTATTTGTCATGTCCTCCGTGAGGCTCCACCACAGTCGCCGATTTTATGGTCAACTGGGCTTGTTCACACTATACACAACAAAGATTTTTTGCTACTAGAAATCTTCCTCCAAATTTAGTAATTATCTTTCAACTTGATGCTCAGCAGATCCCTCAAATTAGTAAATGATTTTATCTGTATCGTTGTTTCATTTATTTCTCTGTATTTCAATATAATACTTTGTACTCCACTCGGGAGGCTTTGGTTTACGTCTCTCTATGTGTATTTTCATTATCTAATTTATTCGACAAGAATGGGTGATAACTCTATAAAATGAAAGTTATCATGATATTTCTAAGTTTGAACTAACACTACTTAGAGAGTAAATGATAAAGTTTTATTACATTTTTAATTACATTTTGCATATCCATGTATTTAATTTTAGTTGTGATAAAATGATATGTTAAATTTCATTTGATGCTCCGATTTTGTGCGTTACTATAGGTGACCCAAAAGCTTATGCTCTAATGAGGGATGCTGTAGAGGTAAGATTACGTTACTGCTGTAATAGGCTTGTAAAAAATGACAAAAGACTTGCTACACATGAGGAAAATCAAGCCTGAACTAGAGAGAATGTTGCAAAAAATGCTGCAGCAATTCAGGAGTAAATCAAAGAAGACAAGATTGTTCAGCCTATTACGCATCAACAGACAAAGCCTGCTACAGTCGTTACTGCACTGTCACTGTTAAGTGTAAAAAAACAGTAACAAATAGCACACAAAATGAAATATGGTCATAGATTACTAAATGTTGACAAGTATTCTCATGCTTTTTTGGGTTACTCAAATTCTAAGTTATAAAATAGCACATTTTAAGAAAACAAATATATATATTTATCCACTACTGTCACACACAAAATAATGGAAAATAAAATGAAATTCATAATTGCAACAAGAGGAGTTTCATGGAGAATGAGGAAAGACTGAAGCATGACACTTTACTCATTTTTTTTTCTAAACTTTTTTTTTTGTATTTGTTTGTTTTAATTTCACTTTGATGATGCATTCAGTGACATACTTTTAGGTTGTTTTTGTTTTAAACTCATTATGAGCTAAACTTTAAAATAGTTGGATTTTAAATGAAATTAATGGTTATATGACTTATATATGTATGTTATTTAGAATTTATTATAAATCTATACTTCGATTGACCACCTATTTAATAGATACAAACTAAGAAAGAGTTTAAAAAGGATTTGACTTTATACAACAAATCAAGATAAAAAAATACATAATATTAAGTTGTGTTTCCTAAATTGAGCTGATATTAATTTGAATAGAGTTATACGTCATCTAAGATTACTAAAAAACTAAATATAAAGATTCACCTTGCAAGATAAATAAAACTTAGAACATATAACATTATGTCTTCCGTTAACTTAACTTATTACTATTAAATTGCATACAAATATTAAATATTTAATAGACGACAATTGAGAATGTATGAGAAATTCTACTTAATATTGTAATAAATGTTGTAGCAACTTAACTTTAATTAAATATAATCAACAACCATTTAAGTGAATTTAAAATCCAACTACTCTTTTGTCGTTAAATGTATATTTATGTTTAATTTTAACTTTTCTTTATTATATTTAGTTTATTACACTTTTAATTTCATTAAGTCTTTAATCTTATTATTTATTCTTGTTTTATTATTTTACTAAAATTACACTGTAAAATTATTATAACAAATTTCAATACATCAATAGTCTCGAGCTATAGCCAAGCGTCCGTGCCAAAGAAGTGAAAGGGGTATTTTCACCAAATATTAAATGTTCAAACATTTTAACTCATAATTTTTTTAGTCAATCGCTGAAAGGCAAAAAGGAAGAAACGAGTGAAAGCATGCAAAGCAAGATGGTGAATCATCATATCTAGGTTACACGGTGAAGCAATAAGACATCATCTTTTTCATCCAAACGTGGAAAGTCAATTGCCCTTTGACCTGTTACAAGCTCCAGAAGCATAATCCCATAACCAAAAACATCTGTCCTTTCTGATGATTTCCCAGTGGACAAGTATTCAGGAGCTATGTGGCCCATTGTCCCGCGAACTTGAGTTGTCACATTAGTCTTTCTCACGTCCACCAATTTTGCCAATCCGAAGTCACCATCAACTGCTTCAAAATCCTCATATAGTAATACATTAGCAGCCTTCACGTAAAAAAAACACATAATAAATATAGTTCATTAATGGGTAACACGCGACCCATTAATTATAGTATATTTATAAAAATTTTTTAATAAAAAATAAAAATAAAATGTTATGATTTTATAAATAACTTAAAATTTAATTTTTTAAATATATTTTGTTAGCATAGTTTAATTTAGTCTTAATTTCAAAAAAAAAATATTCTAATTGTTTTATATTTATAATTTATTAAATGAATAAATGATTTCATAATTTTAAAAATAAAATTATAAATATCATGATTTTATAAATCATAAATTTAAATTTTTACAACTTTAATATTTTATTTATGAAATCTTAAATTAGTCAAAGGAGATATGTTTCATTTGTGAATGAAATATTTTTCACATTTACATAAAAAATTAAAATAAAATAATGTTAAAATTAGATAATATAGTTATGTAATTGTGTTAATGTCTTAATTAAATGTTAATTATTCGCTTAATAAAAATTTATTATTATTATTATTAATTATAAATATATAGTTGTATAATTGTACTATGCCTTAATTAAATGTTAATTATTCCCTTAATGATCATCATGATAGCTGAGCTTTTAAAAATTTTGTTTATATATATTTGGTAAAACAACGGCGCAAATAAAGGGAACGTTATGGATAACTAGAAGGAAGGAAATGCAATATATGGAAGGAGGAATGTAAAAGAAATTGGAAGTGAAATTTGGAAAGTTTTGGAAAGGATATAAGGATTTGATGTGTATATCTAGAAATTTAAAATACAAAAAAGTCTGGGAAAACTTTAAAATCACACGGTTTAAGCGCTTTAAGTTTTAAGCTTTTAAAGTTTCATATCTTTAAAGCTTTCCAAAGATTCCCGCACTATAAAATTTCGGACTAAATCATAACTATATATATTATTGATTTGGTCTAGGATTCGAAAATAATTTTTCTAAACTTTAATAAAATTCAGAATTCAGAATTAAATAAATTTTTATATATGTAACTGTAGCCATATTTAGTTATTTATTTATTTAGGATGAACCTGGGCAAAGGCGGCGAGGCAAAGTGTACAATACTATATATCCACTGCCATGCCTTACAACAACCATGGCTCGAAGGACCATAGAAAAAGCTTTAGGGAAAGCAAGGATTATAATGATAACATATATAGAAGGAGTACTGCAGATGATTCCAACTAGTGTGCATGCATACATACGTACATATATATATATATAGAGAGAGAGAGAGAGAATCATTCTCTTATGCGCATGTTTATATTTTTTAAAATCTGAATTTGGAATTTCACATTGTTATCAAATGCTTTCACACTATTGCAAAATAATTTTTTACTTTGCAATATTGTAAAAATAATAGAGTGAAATCCCAAAATTCGCGTTTTTAAAAAATACGCATTTCGCGACCTGAGAATGATTATTTAATTAATCAATGCGAGATGATAAGCATCTTGCATGCTCTGGCTCCTGCAGTAACAACAGCCGATCAGCATTTTCCTGAATGAGCTTCCATAAATCATCGACATGACGGTCTTGAGTGAGCGTGGTTCCTATGGAGCAGCGTATAACATAAACGCCACCCAACATTGCTTGTGTCAAGAAAGCTCTTCCACTTGCGTTCAAAGCATCAACCAGCTTACGGTTCAATTCTGAGCCCTCGGATTCTCGCTTTGGTTTTAGCCGGAAGCAAACCAATGCAAATTTTCTAGGCACTACTATCTCAAACCTCTCGTCTTTGGCGACCATTGCCTCAAATCGCATAGCCATGTTCACATCGCTACGAATGTGATACATAAGGCCAGAGTAGCCATGTTTGCGAATCACGGTCCATAGCTTCAAAGCTTTGAATCTCCTGCTCAGTGCGATTTGCCAATCTTTATAATCGATAACAGGTGCAGCATTAGTACTAGTACTGCTAGCTGGTGATCTGTTTCTCATAATATCTGATTTAGTGGATAATGAATCCACTAGGAAACTAGGATGCTTGATCCACAAACAACCGCAGTCCATGTTAGTGAGGAACCATTTATGCGGGTTCAAGCTGACTGAATCAGCAAGCTCAACTCCATTCAAGTAGTGCCTGAATTCAGGGCAAATGCAAGCGCTACCAGCGTAAGCAGCATCGATATGAAACCACAGTTTGTGTTCGTTTGCAATTCTTCCGAGCTCCTCAACGGGATCCACCGCTCCTGCCCCGGTTGTCCCAATGGTAGCACATAAGTAAAGTGGAACAAAGCCAGATTGGATATCGTCTTCAATAGCGGCACGAACCGTATCTGGTGACAGCGAAAACTCAGTAGAAAATGATGTGCTGAGAGACCGAAAATTTGCTGGAGGGATACCGATTAATTTGGCAGATTTTTTGAGAGCGAAATGAGTTTGATCAGAGGCATAAACAACCAACTTAGTAATGTTGTCAAAGCCTCCTCCAAGCTTTTCCAACGCTTTGTCTCTTGCAGCTGCCAGAGTGCAAACGAGGGATTCACAAGTGCTTCCATGCAAGACACCACCACCTGTTCCGGAGAATAAAAATGAAGATGGAAGCTTGAGCATTTTCCCCATCCAATCCATCACAATGGATTCGAGTTCAGTTGCTGCTGGAGAAGCAAGCCAATTGAAGCCAACCACGTTGAGCCCCGAACAAAGCATCTCACCAAGAAAGCCAGCAGTGCTTGCATTTGCTTGGAAATATGCAAAGAAATTGGGGTGTTGCCAGTGAGTGAGACCAGGTATGATGGAGTCGGTGACATCTTTTAGAATATCATCCAATGACTCGGGGAATGCGGGGCTTTTTCAGGCAACCGAGCTGATAAATATCCAGGCTCGACTTTGCTTTGAACAGGGTATTTTTCGATGTTTTTGTAATAATCAGCAATGAAATCGATAACAGCTTTCGATTCATCAGCGAAGCTCTTTGGCTCTAGATGTGCTGCGAAGCTGCTGCTCTGTGTATTAGTATCAGCGGAGAGAGAGACTTCCCATTATTTGACTGCTCACCAGCTCTCATTTACTTAATTTCAAATTGCAATTGCATGTGGGTGCTTTTATAATACTTTTTATTTGCGTGTAGAGAATTTCGCTTGGCTAGTAAACACTCCACGAAGACAATTATTAATGGCTACCCGCATTCTGGTATGCCGTTTTGAGTTTGAGTTTGAGTTTGAGTTTTGAGTTATTGGATAGAATGGATAGTTGGGCAGACGTGTCGGTCAGTCACACTCGAGAAACATAGTATAGCTAATTCTCCAGCGAACATGCAGTTCAAAGCATTAATCTATAATAGCTTTATTGACGGTCAGCTTTCACTAGAAATATTTGAACTGTTGTTTATTGATAGATAACCTAATTTTTCCTAATCTTTGTGGGAAATTTTGATACATGACATTAAAGAAATTCTAAGGCCAAAATTTAATTTATTTTATAATTTTTTATTTGACACTAAAAACATAATGTTTTTGAGATTCATAGAAATTGTTAACTGACAGAAGTTAATTCCATGTCAATATTTTTTTCTCCTATTTCTTTCACGCAATAGTCTTTAAAAAATAACAAAAGGTATTAGAAAAAAACTATGGTAGGTTTTTTTTTCTCTATCTTTAGTGATTTTTTTTATAATCATCTTGGTATCTTAATTGTGGGGATTCTTATAATTTGCATAAACATATTAACTTCCTCGAAACAACACATAAATGCTACCCTCATCCTAAAGACAGTAGCTGACTAATCTTGAAATCTCATTTAATAACATTCGAATCACCGATTCCACTGATCCCAAGATGGGGTTATTTAGAAATATTAATATAAGGCAAGACTAACATTATTCACATTAACCAATTGATTTTTTTAAGTAATTCTATTTGGCTGACTACTTAAATATAAAAATAAACAAAAAAAACAATTATTCCATTTGTTATTTCATAAGAATCTTTAAACAACTTTTTTTTTTTTGTATGTTTTGAATTTATTTTTTCTTTTTGAATGAACCTTGCAAAACCAATGAAAAGAAAAGATACAATCAACTTAGGAGATGAAATGAGCCTTAGTCCTTAACAAAGACATAACACTTGATAAATATGATCAATCTTATACTTAAAGTAAACAAATGATTACAAATTACATCTAAGATAAAATTAACTAAAACGAAAATTAGAAAAACCATTGGCATTATCATAAATTAATTATTGTGCCTCTTGCCACCAAGTTAAATCAAGGCAATTAATCCCTAAGTTTGCAAGACAGTCCGCAACATTACTACATAGTTTGATAAACTCTTACCAAACACCTTTTTGGGGTATAAATATTATGAAATAAAATAAACCCTTTTAATATTTCGAATATCAAGTGCTACATTAGATCTGTTGTTAAAAATGTGACTTGAATAGTGCTGCCTCACATGTGGAGAGACACTTATAATACCCTGACAATAACCAAACTGACCAATTATAATAATATCAAGCCAAATAACGTCAAGCACCATAGCCAGTTTTGCTGAAAAATTATTACACGAGTGTCAATGCCTAAATGAGATTTTTGCCTCTCTTGGATGCAATGAAAATACAAACCAAAGTCATGATATAAAAACATGGGGATTTAGTAGCAGTATTGCAACTACCTTTGAAAAAAAAAAAATCTCTCAAATTAAGCTTCTGCCAAATAAATAGTAAAATCTTTTGTTTATTAAAGTATTGGTAAACACTGTAATTTGCAAATTAAGTTAATTTTATTTCACAGAACATTATAATTTGTACGTGCATAATCGATCATGTCAATTTCAATGGAAGCTCTAGCAATGGCAGGGGCTGATTATTATGAATGGGGCATGGACGTAGAAGAATGGGAGCGGGAGCGTATTGACTTGGAGCCACCGCCGCATTTGCTCTCCGATGAAGAAGAAAGAGAACAATATTTGAGTATGGCAAGCCTTTTTTCTGAGGATTATCATAATCATTGTGATAATGACACTCTTGGCGCCATTGCTGCACATTGTGATAAAATACCCAATGATGGAGATTAATTAGGGGAGAAAATGAAATGGCCATGGTAGTAGTGATGAAAGCCATTATTAAACTGTTGATTATAGTGAGGATGGAGACCCATTATTCAAATTAGTAGCCGCACTCACCAGAATCGGTTTCAGTTTTAAGGATTAAGCTACCTCTTCATTTGTTTTATTGCAAATGCATGGATATATTGTATTGCACTACAACAATTGTTATAGCATTTAGTAGTAATTTCCTTGTGGTTCAATCACATACATTTTTAATGAGTAAATATCTACCGGCTACTTAATATTTCACACTATATTAAATTTTTTTTTCACAACTTTTCAACTGAAGTTTACAATATATATATATATATATATATATATCAATTTTTTTCTTTTTCATCAATGTTATTAGAGGATTTAACATAATACTAAAACGTGACTATTTAACGTGATTCTGCTGCCACTTGGAAAAGAATTCAAGTCAATTATGGGGTTCTAGTCAATTCAATTGAAATAACTTACCTGTGAATAAATAGAATACATACCAAGTTGCCACCTTAATTATAAGCACGGGCAATCTTATGACTTAATAAACAAGACTATATGTTGGCTATTTAATTATCAAGCTTACATCATGACAAATATCAGCATAAGTTATAGAAAGCTCTTTTTTATCACCACATTTAAATTTTTGTTACCACGTGTATATATGTAATGTTGAAGGGATTAGATAATATATAAATAAAATAGAATTAGATATGTCCATATGATCACAAGAATAGCATTTAATTTCCCAAAATTAATTCAAACTCCTCCCTTTAGTAGCAGTTTCCCAAAATTAGATATGTCCATATATATATATACAAACCAAAGCAATCATATAAACATGGGGATTTAGTAGCAGTATGGCAACTACCTACGAAAAAACTAACAGCATTGCAACTACCTTTAAAAAAAAAAAAAAAGGAGAAAAACGCTCAAATTAAGCTTTTGCCAATTAAATAGGGAAACATTTTTTTATTATATATTTAAAACAAATAACGAAATTCTTTGAATAATACGTATATAGTAGGAAGATCTTATTTATTTTTCTATTGAAATTTCAGAACAATTCTAATATGCTTTAAAATTAAGATCAATGAATTGTTGTTCCATCACCCTGCTCCATGATGGTATCTTTAAATGATAAAGATCCACGGGGAGGACGAGGAATCAACATGCTCTTGATTTGATGCACGTGCTAGCTGCAGGTAATTCAAAGGCCTTCCGCAAATTTTAAACTTCAACATATCCGGAAATATATGTTTTACAAATTGTTGATGATGATTCCAGTGAGTTCCCGTATAATTTTTAACTACAATATTAAAATATTGATAAACACTTATTGTAGTGGTTTAAAAATTAAATTAATTTTATTTTATATTTGAATAATAAAATATTTATAATATTTTTATTAAAATTATTATTTAAAATTTATATTTATCACAAACTATTAATTAATTTTTATTTCACAATTACAAATTTTTTTTTTTTTCAAAACAATACCAAGGGCTATGTACGTCCTCTTTGTTTGCTTTCCAAAATCTAAATTTGATTATGAAATAGAATTTATACGCAATGAGGATTTCGTTATCGAAGCCGAAGGAGCTGCTGAAGATCAACAACTGATCCCCATTCAAATCTCCTAGTTAACGGATCATCAACAACAGTCCACGTAGAGGAATCGCTTCAACAACAGCCTTTAATTATTTTTTTCATTTTTCATTTTTTTATTGAGATTAAGAGAATTTTATTATGAGATAACATTTCAATTTTAACTATTTTTATAAATTCATAATATTTAAGATTTAGTATAAAAAGAGACTTAAAATCTTAATTTTATTTATTTAAATTTTTCTAATAAAATTTTATTATTCAAAAACCCAAGGACTTGTCCGGATCGTCCTCCCATAATTGTCCACAAGACAGATTCTTGAAAATCATTAGCATACCATAGCTCCCCTCTCTCTTGACTCCCTTTCTTTCCAGTTGTTATTGTCAAGGCTCCTGATTTTTCTACTTGAGTTTAAGATGGTTTTTTAACGATTACAATCCCGGCACTCTTCACTGTTTTCTTACTTGCAAAAAATAAAATTTCCTAAATTTTATCACTTGAGCAATCGTTACAAGGAGTTACAAGCCCGCCTCTCGAGTAATCCAATCTCATTGTTGTGCCAAATTTTTAGTACGAACACAATGAAAAAATACATTACATGTGAAGGAATTGAATTAATGCATGCCAACTGCAGAGTTGCCCCGTATCTCAGGTAATTGGAGAATCTTATAACTAATGATGAACGATACATGCAGACTATTTATCAAGATTACATCATGGGATGTGAAGGAATTGAATTAATGCATGCCAACTGCCAAGTTGCCCCGTATCTCAAGTAATTGGAGAATCTTATAACTAATGATGAAGGATAGATGCTCGCTATTTATCAAGATTACATCATGGCTTAAATCAGCCCAAGTTGTTATGGAAAGTTATTGTTGACATCGAACTTTTGTAATCATGTTTAGTTATAGAAGCAGTAGCTCGGCCTTTTCATCCATCAGCAGGGTCAATGAAGAATCATTTTAACAGTACTTTTCGAAACTATTAAATTATTTGTAATTTAGTATTATTTCTTCTTTTTTTTACAACAAAAAATAAATAAACGTTCATAATTTTTTTATCAATTTTTTTCATCAGTTTGTTTCTATAAACTTTATTTCTAATTAAGAGAGAGTGGCCAGAATTCCAATCTTGTGGACTAGATTATTTTGAAAGAGTAAGAAATGTTGAGTACTTGTTCAAGACATGCATTGTCCAAAAATATTCTCCATTTTTATCCGTTAGGTCATTAGTTGGTTTACTGGAATTAGAATTATGATTTATAATAAGGGTAGGCTATTTCCACCCCATTTTTCAGAATTGCTAACAAAAATTTCACATTATTTTTAAACATAAAATAGAAAAAAAAAAAACTTAAACAGGTAGTCAACTATATCTTTCTTATTGCCAATAAATTTCATGAGATAAGTAGCATAAGTTTTTCATGAGATAAGTAGCATAAGTTTCACAACGAAAAAATTTCGTGGAATATCATGTCATAACTACTTTAGATTAGTTTTTCCTCAGTTTAACTAACCATAGCTTAATAATCATAATAATGAGGATTTAATTGGTTAAAAATAATGTGAATTTTTAATAATTAATTTTTTAAAATGGGATGAGGCTTACACAATTTGAGGGGTGGATATATCACCACCCTTCTAATAAGGGTTAATTTTATTTATCCCTTGTGAAATGATAATCTTTAAATTACTGCTAAATTTATTGTAAACCCTAATTTATCAACTACTTTTATAAAGAAGGTAAAATAATTTTGATTAACCCACCGATATTTTTTTCTTATTTTTGAAAAAAATGTGGGCAAATTAAAATTTACAATTATTTGGAGGTATTTTGAAGATTATCATTTCGGAGGAGTATCATTATAACAATGATAGATCCAGTTTGTGGTGATCGAATTATGTAATGATAGATTTATAAATTAGTGTGTCCATACTCAATTGTATTGATTAGATAAAAGAATAAAAATTGCTGAAAATAATAATATGAAACTATATAATACTCTTATGCAACCAATATGATAGAAGTCTGGATAAGGTGTTTTTGGTTCTTGTCTCTTTATTTTGGAGGGAACAATGTAGGATAGAGGTAAGCTAAAGATTGCATTACCCACCTCGATTGTGGAGCAAAATCTTTTCATTCCCATTACGAGCAAATATTCGATCGATGCGATGGGATCCGCCATTGGATTGAGACTTTTATCTAAGGGCGACTTGGGAACTAAGGTGAGATTCTCGATCGCAAGACGAGGTTTTCCCTTTATCTAGCGAGTGATTCATACCTCCCAAAGCTTCATTTTTCCTCTAACGATTCTTACGTGGTTTCATGGCTACCGATGATGCCCTTTGTGCTCAAGGATTGCATATGGTTTAGCGATGTTTCTATGGTGGCGCTGATGAGTCTATTCAACACTTCTCCCTGGACTGTCCTCGTGTTAGACAGGTTTGGCTACACTTTCTTCATATTTTAAGGCTTCGGTACCCACTATTTATTTCTCCTTATGCATTGCTCCTACACTGGAAATGGTGCTCTCCTTCTCGACAACATTTTTTGGTCCTTCTTCCGTGCTTCATCCTCTGTCATATTTAGAAGGCTTGTAATACCACGCTCTTCGATTCTACTGGCTTTCATGTTGGAGGAGTTAATTATCGGGTGGTCTCCGACTCGAGATTGGCTTGATCTTCTTTTGGATTCAAGTTGGGTCAGTTGAAAGAGATTATGGACACATAGCTCGAGACAACTTATGCATTATATTCCGGTCTCCCGGACTTGCTCGATTGATTTCTTGGTTGAGGCTACCACATGATCTAATGAAGCTGAGTGTAGATAATTGCTCCGTGGCAACTCGAGGACATCTACAACCTGGTGAAGTCTTCCGCAACCATCAAGGATCTATACTCACGCCTTCGATTTATTTTTAGGGCATCATTCGGTCTTATTTGCAGAGTCGACAACCTGCTTGCATAGTTTTGGAAATGCTGCCTAGCTCAGCTTTTCTGTCCTCAAAGTGGAGTTAGATTTTGCTACGATGAATTATTGGATTACTTAGCAAAGCTCAATTAGATGGGATTTTGTTTACTTGTTAGACCGGGTCCATGCCCTATGCACTACTCTCTTGATCGTTATTTGTCATGTCCTCCGTGAGGCTCCACCACAGTCGCCGATTTTATGGTCAACTGGGCTTGTTCACACTATACACAACAAAGATTTTTTGCTACTAGAAATCTTCCTCCAAATTTAGTAATTATCTTTCAACTTGATGCTCAGCAGATCCCTCAAATTAGTAAATGATTTTATCTGTATCGTTGTTTCATTTATTTCTCTGTATTTCAATATAATACTTTGTACTCCACTCGGGAGGCTTTGGTTTACGTCTCTCTATGTGTATTTTCATTATCTAATTTATTCGACAAGAATGGGTGATAACTCTATAAAATGAAAGTTATCATGATATTTCTAAGTTTGAACTAACACTACTTAGAGAGTAAATGATAAAGTTTTATTACATTTTAATTACATTTTGCATATCCATGTATTTAATTTTAGTTGTGATAAAATGATATGTTAAATTTCATTTGATGCTCTGATTTTGTGCGTTACTATAGGTGACCCAAAAGCTTATGCTCTAATGAGGGATGTCTGTAGAGGTAAGATTACGTTACTGCGGTAATAGGCTTGTAAAAAATGACAAAAGACTTGCTACACATGAGGAAAATCAAGCCTGAACTAGAGAGAATGTTGCAAAAAATGCTGCAGCAATTCAGGAGTAAATCAAAGAAGACAAGATTGTTCAACTTATTACGCATCAACAGACAAAGCTCACTATAACAGCATCGTACTGCACATCATGTAAGTGTAAAAAACAATGAACAAATAGCACACAAAATGAAATATGGTCATAGATTACTAAATGTTGACAAGTATTCTCATGCTTTTTGGGTTACTCAAATTCTAAGTTATAAAATAGCACATTTTAAGAAAAACAAATATATATATTTATCCACTATTGTCACACACAAAATAATGGAAAATAAAATGAAATTCATAATTGCAACAAGAGGAGTTTCATGGAGAATGAGGAAAGACTCAAGCATGACACTTTACTCATTTTTTTTTCTAAACTTTTTTTTTTGTATTTGTTTGTTTTAATTTCACTTTGATGATGCATTCAGTGACATACTTTTAGGTTGTTTTTGTTTTAAACTCATTATGAGCTAAACTTTAAAATAGTTGGATTTTAAATGAAATTAATGGTTATATGACTTATATATGTATGTTATTTAGAATTTATTATAAATCTATACTCGATTGACCACCTATTTAATAGATACAAACTAAGAAAGAGTTTAAAAGGATTTGACTTTATACAACAAATCAAGATAAAAAAATACATAATATTAAGTTGTGTTTCCTAAATTGAGCTGATATTAATTTGAATAGAGTTATACGTCATCTAAGATTACTAAAAAACTAAATATAAAGATTCACCTTGCAAGATAAATAAAACTTAGAACATATAACATTATGTCTTCCGTTAACTTAACTTATTACTATTAAATTGCATACAAATATTAAATATTTAATAGACGACAATTGAGAATGTATGAGAAATTCTACTTAATATTGTAATAAATGTTGTAGCAACTTAACTTTAATTAAATATAATCAACAACCATTTAAGTGAATTTAAAATCCAACTACTCTTTTGTCGTTAAATGTATATTTATGTTTAATTTTAACTTTTCTTTATTATATTTAGTTTATTACACTTTTAATTTCATTAAGTCTTTAATCTTATTATTTATTCTTGTTTTATTATTTTACTAAAATTACACTGTAAAATTATTATAACAAATTTCAATACATCAATAGTCTCGAGCTATAGCCAAGCGTCCGTGCCAAAGAAGTGAAAGGGGTATTTTCACCAAATATTAAATGTTCAAACATTTTAACTCATAATTTTTTTAGTCAATCGCTGAAAGGCAAAAAGGAAGAAACGAGTGAAAGCATGCAAAGCAAGATGGTGAATCATCATATCTAGGTTACACGGTGAAGCAATAAGACATCATCTTTTTCATCCAAACGTGGAAAGTCAATTGCCCTTTGACCTGTTACAAGCTCCAGAAGCATAATCCCATAACCAAAAACATCTGTCCTTTCTGATGATTTCCCAGTGGACAAGTATTCAGGAGCTATGTGGCCCATTGTCCCGCGAACTTGAGTTGTCACATTAGTCTTTCTCACGTCCACCAATTTTGCCAATCCGAAGTCACCATCAACTGCTTCAAAATCCTCATATAGTAATACATTAGCAGCCTTCACGTAAAAAAAACACATAATAAATATAGTTCATTAATGGGTAACACGCGACCCATTAATTATAGTATATTTATAAAAATTTTTTAATAAAAAATAAAAATAAAATGTTATGATTTTATAAATAACTTAAAATTTAATTTTTTAAATATATTTTGTTAGCATAGTTTAATTTAGTCTTAATTTCAAAAAAAAAATATTCTAATTGTTTTATATTTATAATTTATTAAATGAATAAATGATTTCATAATTTTAAAAATAAAATTATAAATATCATGATTTTATAAATCATAAATTTAAATTTTTACAACTTTAATATTTTATTTATGAAATCTTAAATTAGTCAAAGGAGATATGTTTCATTTGTGAATGAAATATTTTTCACATTTACATAAAAAATTAAAATAAAATAATGTTAAAATTAGATAATATAGTTATGTAATTGTGTTAATGTCTTAATTAAATGTTAATTATTCGCTTAATAAAAATTTATTATTATTATTATTAATTATAAATATATAGTTGTATAATTGTACTATGCCTTAATTAAATGTTAATTATTCCCTTAATGATCATCATGATAGCTGAGCTTTTAAAAATTTTGTTTATATATATTTGGTAAAACAACGGCGCAAATAAAGGGAACGTTATGGATAACTAGAAGGAAGGAAATGCAATATATGGAAGGAGGAATGTAAAAGAAATTGGAAGTGAAATTTGGAAAGTTTTGGAAAGGATATAAGGATTTGATGTGTATATCTAGAAATTTAAAATACAAAAAAGTCTGGGAAAACTTTAAAATCACACGGTTTAAGCACTTTAAGTTTTAAGCTTTTAAAGTTTCATATCTTTAAAGCTTTCCAAAGATTCCTGCACTATAAAATTTCGGACTAAATCATAACTATATATATTATTGATTTGGTCTAGGATTCGAAAATAATTTTTCTAAACTTTAATAAAATTCAGAATTCAGAATTAAATAAATTTTTATATATGTAACTGTAGCCATATTTAGTTATTTATTTATTTAGGATGAACCTGGGCAAAGGCGGCGAGGCAAAGTGTACAATACTATATATCCACTGCCATGCCTTACAACAACCATGGCTCGAAGGACCATAGAAAAAGCTTTAGGGAAAGCAAGGATTATAATGATAACATATATAGAAGGAGTACTGCAGATGATTCCAACTAGTGTGCATGCATACATACGTACATATATATATATATAGAGAGAGAGAGAGAGAGAATCATTCTCTTATGCGCATGTTTATATTTTTAAAATCTGAATTTGGAATTTCACATTGTTATCAAATGCTTTCACACTATTGCAAAATAATTTTTACTTTGCAATATTGTAAAATAATAGAGTGAAATCCCAAAATTCGCGTTTTTAAAAATACGCATTTCGCGACCTGAGAATGATTATTTAATTAATCAATGCGAGATGATAAGCATCTTGCATGCTCTGGCTCCTGCAGTAACAACAGCCGATCAGCATTTTCCTGAATGAGCTTCCATAAATCATCGACATGACGGTCTTGAGTGAGCGTGGTTCCTATGGAGCAGCGTATAACATAAACGCCACCCAACATTGCTTGTGTCAAGAAAGCTCTTCCACTTGCGTTCAAAGCATCAACCAGCTTACGGTTCAATTCTGAGCCCTCGGATTCTCGCTTTGGTTTTAGCCGGAAGCAAACCAATGCAAATTTTCTAGGCACTACTATCTCAAACCTCTCGTCTTTGGCGACCATTGCCTCAAATCGCATAGCCATGTTCACATCGCTACGAATGTGATACATAAGGCCAGAGTAGCCATGTTTGCGAATCACGGTCCATAGCTTCAAAGCTTTGAATCTCCTGCTCAGTGCGATTTGCCAATCTTTATAATCGATAACAGGTGCAGCATTAGTACTAGTACTGCTAGCTGGTGATCTGTTTCTCATAATATCTGATTTAGTGGATAATGAATCCACTAGGAAACTAGGATGCTTGATCCACAAACAACCGCAGTCCATGTTAGTGAGGAACCATTTATGCGGGTTCAAGCTGACTGAATCAGCAAGCTCAACTCCATTCAAGTAGTGCCTGAATTCAGGGCAAATGCAAGCGCTACCAGCGTAAGCAGCATCGATATGAAACCACAGTTTGTGTTCGTTTGCAATTCTTCCGAGCTCCTCAACGGGATCCACCGCTCCTGCCCCGGTTGTCCCAATGGTAGCACATAAGTAAAGTGGAACAAAGCCAGATTGGATATCGTCTTCAATAGCGGCACGAACCGTATCTGGTGACAGCGAAAACTCAGTAGAAAATGATGTGCTGAGAGACCGAAAATTTGCTGGAGGGATACCGATTAATTTGGCAGATTTTTTGAGAGCGAAATGAGTTTGATCAGAGGCATAAACAACCAACTTAGTAATGTTGTCAAAGCCTCCTCCAAGCTTTTCCAACGCTTTGTCTCTTGCAGCTGCCAGAGTGCAAACGAGGGATTCACAAGTGCTTCCATGCAAGACACCACCACCTGTTCCGGAGAATAAAATGAAGATGGAAGCTTGAGCATTTTCCCCATCCAATCCATCACAATGGATTCGAGTTCAGTTGCTGCTGGAGAAGCAAGCCAATTGAAGCCAACCACGTTGAGCCCCGAACAAAGCATCTCACCAAGAAAGCCAGCAGTGCTTGCATTTGCTTGGAAATATGCAAAGAAATTGGGGTGTTGCCAGTGAGTGAGACCAGGTATGATGGAGTCGGTGACATCTTTTAGAATATCATCCAATGACTCGGGGGAATGCGGGGCTTTTTCAGGCAACCGAGCTGATAAATATCCAGGCTCGACTTTGCTTTGAACAGGGTATTTTTCGATGTTTTTGTAATAATCAGCAATGAAATCGATAACAGCTTTCGATTCATCAGCGAAGCTCTTTGGCTCTAGATGTGCTGCGAAGCTGCTGCTCTGTGTATTAGTATCAGCGGAGAGAGAGAGACTTCCCATTATTTGACTGCTCACCAGCTCTCATTTACTTAATTTCAAATTGCAATTGCATGTGGGTGCTTTTATAATACTTTTTATTTGCGTGTAGAGAATTTCGCTTGGCTAGTAAACACTCCACGAAGACAATTATTAATGGCTACCCGCATTCTGGTATGCCGTTTTGAGTTTGAGTTTGAGTTTGAGTTTTGAGTTATTGGATAGAATGGATAGTTGGGCAGACGTGTCGGTCAGTCACACTCGAGAAACATAGTATAGCTAATTCTCCAGCGAACATGCAGTTCAAAGCATTAATCTATAATAGCTTTATTGACGGTCAGCTTTCACTAGAAATATTTGAACTGTTGTTTATTGATAGATAACCTAATTTTTCCTAATCTTTGTGGGAAATTTTGATACATGACATTAAAGAAATTCTAAGGCCAAAATTTAATTTATTTTATAATTTTTTTATTTGACACTAAAAACATAATGTTTTTGAGATTCATAGAAATTGTTAACTGACAGAAGTTAATTCCATGTCAATATTTTTTTTCTCCTATTTCTTTCACGCAATAGTCTTTAAAAAATAACAAAAAAGGTATTAGAAAAAAACTATGGTAGGTTTTTTTTTCTCTATCTTTAGTGATTTTTTTTATAATCATCTTGGTATCTTAATTGTGGGGATTCTTATAATTTGCATAAACATATTAACTTCCTCGAAACAACACATAAATGCTACCCTCATCCTAAAGACAGTAGCTGACTAATCTTGAAATCTCATTTAATAACATTCGAATCACCGATTCCACTGATCCCAAGATGGGGTTATTTAGAAATATTAATATAAGGCAAGACTAACATTATTCACATTAACCAATTGATTTTTTTAAGTAATTCTATTTGGCTGACTACTTAAATATAAAAATAAACAAAAAAAACAATTATTCCATTTGTTATTTCATAAGAATCTTTAAACAACTTTTTTTTTTTTGTATGTTTTGAATTTATTTTTTTCTTTTTGAATGAACCTTGCAAAACCAATGAAAAGAAAAGATACAATCAACTTAGGAGATGAAATGAGCCTTAGTCCTTAACAAAGACATAACACTTGATAAATATGATCAATCTTATACTTAAAGTAAACAAATGATTACAAATTACATCTAAGATAAAATTAACTAAAACGAAAATTAGAAAAACCATTGGCATTATCATAAATTAATTATTGTGCCTCTTGCCACCAAGTTAAATCAAGGCAATTAATCCCTAAGTTTGCAAGACAGTCCGCAACATTACTACATAGTTTGATAAACTCTTACCAAACCTTTTTTGGGGTATAAATATTATGAAATAAAATAAACCCTTTTTAATATTTCGAATATCAAGTGCTACATTAGATCTGTTGTTAAAAATGTGACTTGAATAGTGCTGCCTCACATGTGGAGAGACACTTATAATACCCTGACAATAACCAAACTGACCAATTATAATAATATCAAGCCAAATAACGTCAAGCACCATAGCCAGTTTTGCTGAAAAATTATTACACGAGTGTCAATGCCTAAATGAGATTTTTGCCTCTCTTGGATGCAATGAAAATACAAACCAAAGTCATGATATAAAAACATGGGGATTTAGTAGCAGTATTGCAACTACCTTTGAAAAAAAAAAAATCTCTCAAATTAAGCTTCTGCCAAATAAATAGTAAAATCTTTTGTTTATTAAAGTATTGGTAAACACTGTAATTTGCAAATTAAGTTAATTTTATTTCACAGAACATTATAATTTGTACGTGCATAATCGATCATGTCAATTTCAATGGAAGCTCTAGCAATGGCAGGGGCTGATTATTATGAATGGGGCATGGACGTAGAAGAATGGGAGCGGGAGCGTATTGACTTGGAGCCACCGCCGCATTTGCTCTCCGATGAAGAAGAAAGAGAACAATATTTGAGTATGGCAAGCCTTTTTTCTGAGGATTATCATAATCATTGTGATAATGACACTCTTGGCGCCATTGCTGCACATTGTGATAAAATACCCAATGATGGAGATTAATTAGGGAGAAAATGAAATGGCCATGGTAGTAGTGATGAAAGCCATTATTAAACTGTTGATTATAGTGAGGATGGAGACCCATTATTCAAATTAGTAGCCGCACTCACCAGAATCGGTTTCAGTTTTAAGGATTAAGCTACCTCTTCATTTGTTTTATTGCAAATGCATGGATATATTGTATTGCACTACAACAATTGTTATAGCATTTAGTAGTAATTTCCTTGTGGTTCAATCACATACATTTTTTAATGAGTAAATATCTACCGGCTACTTAATATTTCACACTATATTAAATTTTTTTTTTCACAACTTTTCAACTGAAGTTTACAATATATATATATATATATATATATCAATTTTTTTCTTTTTCATCAATGTTATTAGAGGATTTAACATAATACTAAAACGTGACTATTTAACGTGATTCTGCTGCCACTTGGAAAAGAATTCAAGTCAATTATGGGGTTCTAGTCAATTCAATTGAAATAACTTACCTGTGAATAAATAGAATACATACCAAGTTGCCACCTTAATTATAAGCACGGGCAATCTTATGACTTAATAAACAAGACTATATGTTGGCTATTTAATTATCAAGCTTACATCATGACAAATATCAGCATAAGTTATAGAAAGCTCTTTTTTATCACCACATTTAAATTTTTGTTACCACGTGTATATATGTAATGTTGAAGGGATTAGATAATATATAAATAAAATAGAATTAGATATGTCCATATGATCACAAGAATAGCATTTAATTTCCCAAAATTAATTCAAACTCCTCCCTTTAGTAGCAGTTTCCCAAAATTAGATATGTCCATATATATATATACAAACCAAAGCAATCATATAAACATGGGGATTTAGTAGCAGTATGGCAACTACCTACGAAAAAAACTAACAGCATTGCAACTACCTTTAAAAAAAAAAAAAAAGGAGAAAACGCTCAAATTAAGCTTTTGCCAATTAAATAGGGAAACATTTTTTATTATATATTTAAAACAAATAACGAAATTCTTTGAATAATACGTATATAGTAGGAAGATCTTATTTATTTTTCTATTGAAATTTCAGAACAATTCTAATATGCTTTAAAATTAAGATCAATGAATTGTTGTTCCATCACCCTGCTCCATGATGGTATCTTTAAATGATAAAGATCCACGGGGAGGACGAGGAATCAACATGCTCTTGATTTGATGCACGTGCTAGCTGCAGGTAATTCAAAGGCCTTCCGCAAATTTTAAACTTCAACATATCCGGAAATATATGTTTTACAAATTGTTGATGATGATTCCAGTGAGTTCCCGTATAATTTTTAACTACAATATTAAAATATTGATAAACACTTATTGTAGTGGTTTAAAAATTAAATTAATTTTATTTTATATTTGAATAATAAAATATTTATAATATTTTTATTAAAATTATTATTTAAAATTTATATTTATCACAAACTATTAATTAATTTTTATTTCACAATTACAAATTTTTTTTTTTTTCAAAACAATACCAAGGGCTATGTACGTCCTCTTTGTTTGCTTTCCAAAATCTAAATTTGATTATGAAATAGAATTTATACGCAATGAGGATTTCGTTATCGAAGCCGAAGGAGCTGCTGAAGATCAACAACTGATCCCCATTCAAATCTCCTAGTTAACGGATCATCAACAACAGTCCACGTAGAGGAATCGCTTCAACAACAGCCTTTAATTATTTTTTTCATTTTTCATTTTTTTATTGAGATTAAGAGAATTTTATTATGAGATAACATTTCAATTTTAACTATTTTTATAAATTCATAATATTTAAGATTTAGTATAAAAAGAGACTTAAAATCTTAATTTTATTTATTTAAATTTTTCTAATAAAATTTTATTATTCAAAAACCCAAGGACTTGTCCGGATCGTCCTCCCATAATTGTCCACAAGACAGATTCTTGAAAATCATTAGCATACCATAGCTCCCCTCTCTCTTGACTCCCTTTCTTTCCAGTTGTTATTGTCAAGGCTCCTGATTTTTCTACTTGAGTTTAAGATGGTTTTTAACGATTACAATCCCGGCACTCTTCACTGTTTTCTTACTTGCAAAAAATAAAATTTCCTAAATTTTATCACTTGAGCAATCGTTACAAGGAGTTACAAGCCCGCCTCTCGAGTAATCCAATCTCATTGTTGTGCCAAATTTTTAGTACGAACACAATGAAAAATACATTACATGTGAAGGAATTGAATTAATGCATGCCAACTGCAGAGTTGCCCCGTATCTCAGGTAATTGGAGAATCTTATAACTAATGATGAACGATACATGCAGACTATTTATCAAGATTACATCATGGGATGTGAAGGAATTGAATTAATGCATGCCAACTGCCAAGTTGCCCCGTATCTCAAGTAATTGGAGAATCTTATAACTAATGATGAAGGATAGATGCTCGCTATTTATCAAGATTACATCATGGCTTAAATCAGCCCAAGTTGTTATGGAAAGTTATTGTTGACATCGAACTTTTGTAATCATGTTTAGTTATAGAAGCAGTAGCTCGGCCTTTTCATCCATCAGCAGGGTCAATGAAGAATCATTTTAACAGTACTTTTCGAAACTATTAAATTATTTGTAATTTAGTATTATTTCTTCTTTTTTTTACAACAAAAATAAATAAACGTTCATAATTTTTTATCAATTTTTTTCATCAGTTTGTTTCTATAAACTTTATTTCTAATTAAGAGAGAGTGGCCAGAATTCCAATCTTGTGGACTAGATTATTTTGAAAGAGTAAGAAATGTTGAGTACTTGTTCAAGACATGCATTGTCCAAAAATATTCTCCATTTTTTATCCGTTAGGTCATTAGTTGGTTTACTGGAATTAGAATTATGATTTATAATAAGGGTAGGCTATTTCCACCCCATTTTTCAGAATTGCTAACAAAAATTTCACATTATTTTTAAACATAAAATAGAAAAAAAAAAAACTTAAACAGGTAGTCAACTATATCTTTCTTATTGCCAATAAATTTCATGAGATAAGTAGCATAAGTTTTTCATGAGATAAGTAGCATAAGTTTCACAACGAAAAAATTTCGTGGAATATCATGTCATAACTACTTTAGATTAGTTTTTCCTCGCTTTAACTAACCATAGCTTAATAATCATAATAATGAGGATTTAATTGGTTAAAAATAATGTGAATTTTTAATAATTAATTTTTAAAATGGGATGAGGCTTACACAATTTGAGGGGTGGATATATCACCACCCTTCTAATAAGGGTTAATTTTATTTATCCCTTGTGAAATGATAATCTTTAAATTATCGCTAAATTTATTGTAAACCCTAATTTATCAACTACTTTTATAAAGAAGGTAAAATAATTTTGATTAACCCACCGATATTTTTTCTTATTTTTGAAAAAAAATGTGGGCAAATTAAAATTTACAATTGTTTGGAGGTATTTTGAAGATTATCATTTCGGAGGAGTATCATTATAACAATGATAGATCCAGTTTGTGGTGATCGGAATTATGTAATGATAGATTTATAAATTAGTGTGTCCATACTCAATTGTATTGATTAGATAAAAGAATAAAAATTGCTGAAAATAATAATATGAAACTATATAATACTCTTATGCAACCAATATGATAGAAGTCTGGATAAGGTGTTTTAGGTTCTTGTCTCTTTATTTTGGAGGGAACAATGTAGGATAGAGATAAGCTAAAGATTGCATTTCCCACCTCGATTGTGGAGCAAATTCTTTTCATTCTCATTATGAGCAAATGTTCGATCGAATGCGATGGGATCTACCATTGGATTGAGACTTTTATCCGAGGGCGACTTTGGAGATAAGGTGAGATTCTCGATGCAAGACGAGGTTTGCCCTTTTATCTAGCGAGTGATTCATACCTCTCAAGAGCTTCATTTTTCCTCTAACGATTCTTACGTGGTTTCTTGGCTACCGATGATGCCCTTTGTGCTCAATGATTGCATATAGTTTCGCGATGTTTCTATGGTGGCGCTGATGAGTCTATTCAACACCTCTTCCTCGGACTATCCTCGTGTTAGACGAGTTTGGTTACACTTTCTTCATATTTTAAGGCTTCGTACCCACTATTTATTTCTCCTTATGCATTGCTCCTACACTAGAAATGGTGCTCTCCTTCTCGACAACATTTTTTGTCCTTCCGTGCTTCATCCTGTGTCATATTTAAAAGGCTCATAATACCACGCTCTTCGATTCTATTGGCTTTCATGTTGGAGTTAATTGTCGGGTAGTCTCCGACTCGAGATTGGCTGGATCTTCTTTTGGATTCAAGTTGGATCAATTGAAAGAGATTTTGGACACATAGCTCGGGACAACTTATGCATTATATTCCGGTTTACCGGACTTGCTCGATTGATTTCTTGGTTGAGGCTACCACATGATATGATGAAGCTAAGTGTAGATAATTGCTCACGTGGCAACTCGAGGACATCTACAACTAGTGAAGTTTAAGTCTTCCGCAACCATCAAGGATCTATACTCGCTGCCTTCGATTTGTTTTTAGGACATCGATCGATCTTATTTGTAGAGTCGACAACCTGCTTGCATAATTTTGGAAATGCTGCCTAGCTCAGCTTTTCCGTCCTCAAAGTGGAGTTAGATTTTGCTACGATGAATTATTGGATCACTTAGCAAAGCTCAGTTAGATGGGATTTTGTTTACTTGTTAGACCGAGTCCGTGCCCTATGCACTACTCTCTTGATCGTTATTTGTCATGTCCTCTGTGAGGCTCCACACAGTCGCCGATTTTATGGTCAACTAGGCTTGTATACACTATACACAACAAAGATTTTTTACTACTAGAAATCTTCCTCCAAATTTAGTAATTATCTTTCAACTTGATGCTTAGCAGATCCCTCAAATTAGGAAATGATTTTATTTGTATTGTTGTTTTATTTATTTCTATGTATTTCAATATAATACTTTGTACTCCACTCGGGAGGCTTTGGTTTACGTCTCTCTATGTGTATTTTCATTATCTAATTTATTCGACAAGAAAGGGTGATAACTCTATAAAATGAAAGTTATCATGATATTTCTAAGTTTGAATTAACACTACTTAGAGAGTAAATGATAAAGTTTTATTACATTTTTAATTACATTTTGTATATGCATGTATTTAATTTTAGTTGTGATAAAATGATATGTTAAATTTCATTTCATGCTCTGATTTTGTGCATTACTATAGGTGACCCAAAAGCTTATGCTCTAATGAGGGATGCTGTATAGGTAAGATTACGTTATTGCGGTAATAGGTTTGTAAAAAATGACAAAAGACTTGCTACACATGAGGAAAATCAAGCCTGAACTAGAGAGAATGTTGCAAAAAATGCTACAGCAATTCAGGAGTAAATCAAAGAAGACAAGATTGTTCAGCCTATTACGCATCAACAGACAAAGCCTGCTACAGTCGTTACTGCACTGTCACTGTTAAGTGTAAAAAAACAGTGACAAATAGCACACAAAATGAAATATGGTCATAGATTACTAACTGTTGACAAGTATTCTCATGCTTTCTTGGGTTACTCAAATTCTAAGTTATAAAATAGCACATTTTAAGAAAACAAATATATATATTTATCCACTACTGTCACACACAAAATAATGGAAAATAAAATGAAATTCATAATTGCAACAAGAGGAGTTTCATGGAGAATGAGGAAAGACTGAAGCATGACACTTTACTCTTTTTTTTTTCTAAACTTTTTTTTTTGTATTTGTTTGTTTTAATTTCACTTTGATGATGCATTCAGTGACATACTTTTAGGTTGTTTTTGTTTTAAACTCATTATGAGCTAAATTTTAAAATAGTTAGATTTTAAATGAACTTAATATTTATATGACTTATATATGTATGTTATTTAAAATTTGTTGTAACATTTTATCTTAATTTTATTTATTATAAATCTATACTTCCATTGACCACCTATTTAATAGATACAAACTAAGAAATAGTTTAAAAAAGATTTGACTTTATACAACAAATCAAGATAAAAAAATACATAATATTAAGCTGTGTTTCCCAAATTGAGTTGATATCAATTTGAATAGAGCTATACATCATCTAAGATTACTAAAAAAACTAAACATAAAAATTCACCTTGTAAGATAATTAAAACTTAGAACGTATAATATTATATTTTATGTTAGCTTAACTTATTACTATTAAATTGCATACAAATATTAAATATTTAACAGACGACAATTGAGGATGTACGAGAGATTCTACCTAATATTGTAATAAATGTTGTAACAACTTAACTTTAATTAAAGATAATCAACAACCATTTAAGTAAATTTAAAATCCAACTACCCTTTTGTCATTAATATACATTTATGTTTGATTTTAACTTTTCTTTATTACATTTAGTTTATTACACTTAATTTCATTAAGTCTTTAATCTTATCATTTATTC